>CM028359.1:68994903-69483636 GCA_016618105.1 Dendrobium huoshanense | reverse complement strand
TTTTTAATCTCTATCCTATTAATTATAGCACTGTCAACCAAACAAATATGTCTACGTTGATTATTTTGACTCCCACCATGTAATACACTCTATATGATGTACATTTGTGACATCAAGTTAAGGCCTTCTCCAAAGGAAGGGCCTCATTTGTAATCAACTATAAAAACTAGTGGATTCATTCAAATTGAGCCATATCCTATAATTTTTTCCCTTTTAAGGGGTTTTCACGTAAAAACTCTAATGTCTCTTATAAATATTGCACAATTTTTCTTTCATCTGCTTGTGTAATGGATCTTCGTACAACACTAAGACGTTAAACTATATACTTTTCTACCACCGCGAATATTCCAGAACGCAACAAAACTTATACCCATTTCTTGTATTTAAATATCTAAATTTTAGAATATGAATAAATTATTATTATTATTAATTATTTATAAACTAAGCTTAAAAAAAAAAACCAAGCTGGAACTAAAAACTATATGTTGTCAAATCATTTTGATTCCGTAATTCCACATCAATATTTGTTATTTTTTTATTTGTTTAAACTTTTATACGAAATTAAAGCTGTCATACTTAATCACGCTATCAAAACTTTAATAACATCTAGTTTAAAAATTTATCCTTAGCCTAAATTCCATGATCATAATAGAACTAGTTCTCCAAGCAAGGTTCATGACTCCAGCATATCCGTCATTCGCTCTTATGTCTATACAGCAAACAGCACTAACCAGCCAATTGGGTTTCTGCCTCCCCCAATACGTTCTAATAATATTAATATCTATTCCCTTCTCGCTTCTCCACCAACTTCAGCGCAAGCGCCAAACCACTGCCCGCTGTTATCATCAAACATGGGATTTAATTTCTATCCCCAATACAATTAGGAAAATTCATGACACGCTGCTGCTTACGCAAAT
The DNA here is from genome assembly GCA_016618105.1 of Dendrobium huoshanense. Classification (NCBI taxonomy): domain Eukaryota; kingdom Viridiplantae; phylum Streptophyta; class Magnoliopsida; order Asparagales; family Orchidaceae; genus Dendrobium; species Dendrobium huoshanense. The sequence goes on along the minus strand of CM028359.1, from coordinate 69,482,719 downwards.
ATTTTAAAAATCCCTTAAAATACATATAAAAAATAAGTCATAATATTGTGATTAAGGTTTTAGTTAGAATAAATTAAAAAAAAATTATATTGCTAAGTGCAATACATATCTAATTAATACTAAATTCATCTTGAAATTAATTTAAGAGTTTTATGTTTCATCTTAATTAATTTTTTTACGAAGATATTTTGATATAATTCTTACGGAGTTACGTTTCTTTGAAATTCTTTTATTACTTACTCCATTTAACAAGGTTTTGAAAACCGGACCGGACAACGAACCGGAAGAAGGAGAGGTTCACGGGTCGACCGGTCGACCCGGGGTCGAACCGGTCGACCCGGGGTCGAACCGGATGACGTAATAATTAATAATATTATTAAAAATTTTAAAAAAAAAATAGAAATTTTCTTCTAATACATTTACTCTAAACTTAACCTTATTGCACCTAATCAAGATAAACATTCAGTTTTAAGAGGAACTATGCACATTCATCTACTGAGAGACAAAATTAAGTATGCATAACAAACATTGAAGCAAGATAAGAAGGTGTTGCCACCCACCATAGCAAAAAGAATAAAGTATTTTTATATAGTAGGCAGCAGCGACATCAACAGAACTGAGGAACAACAGACAATGAAATAAAACCTAATGATATGATTATGGGGAGATCACAGTACCTTCCACAAACAAACCAGAACATGGAGCTCCTCCCATAATATTGCAAAATCATCTGCTGCAAGACAAAATTAAACATGCATAACAAATCGTGGCACAAACAGATAACTGAAAATTGAAAATTGAACTAACCGTGGCTTAGCGAGCAGAAGAAATGCGGCGGATTTCCAAACCGTAGAGAATACGCCTAGCAAGCTGAAATTCGGAAAAAAAAAAAATTACATTTTAGAATAGGAAAATCAAGTTAAAAACATACATAAAAAAAAAAAAAAAACATTCATTGATTCATCATTCATGTATGTGATTTTGAGTTTTGAGAAAAAAAAAAAAAAAACTTTAGAAACAAACGATACAAAGTTACAAACCAGTATAGAAGCCTCGTTCGCCTTCTGTCTTCACGAACGAGCTGGCCTCTTCACTGGCTTCCGGCTTCGCGACCAGACACGGCGAGAAGCGAATAGGAAGCTTCGTCGGGAAGGAGAAGAACAGACGAAACAAGGGAAATGAAATAGGGTTTGGTTTTTTCGCATAAAGAAGCATAGCATTGCATCCCAGCCGTCCGATCTTTCATCCTTCGCTAAAATGGCGCGGTTGCTGAACCGGCCGGTTATCCAAAACCGGGACCGGTTCGCCGGTTCGGCGGTCGAACCACCGGTTCAAGCGGTCAAATTCCGGTTTTGGGATTTCACGGTTCTGGTCTGAACCGTAACCGGCCGGCCGACCGGTTCGCGGTTCAACCGGTTGAACCGGCCGGTCCGGTCCGGTTTTTAAAACGTTGCCATTTAAGGAAAATAATATCATTAAATTAAATTTAATAATTAAAAAGCAAAAAAAAAATTGCAATATAATATATAACTTACACGTGCTTTAAATGTCCTTTAAATATGTGATTACCCAATTTCTCAAGACCTTTCCCTTTCATCGTAAATGTTTTGAGGACTGCTGATTTTGATAGTTTTGGAAATGTATTATTTAGATTTAATCATTTTTTAATTTAAATTTAATATTTAAATATATTTCCTTTTAAATTTTTAAAGTTGAATTATCATGATTTTGCCATTTTATTAATTATTTTATTTGAGTTTGAATATTTTGACAGTTTCAAAAATTTTGATTGGAATTTGATATTTTAAAGATGAAATAATCGGAAAACATTTTATTTTCAAAATTGAAATAAGAAATGAATTATTTAATTTAAATTTAATTTTAAATTTAATTTTAATTAATTTATCCATCAAAATAAGATATATGGAGAAATTTTCTCATGAAATATACAGTAAAATAAAGAAAATATGTGTGCTTTAATTTTAAAGATTAAACTGTTTGAAAAAATCTTAAAATATGGCTATAAAATTCCCTGCGCGCATCGGCCTTTGTGCGGCGGGTAAAATGACTTCTAAAGGCAGAACTCCAAACTTCAGCTGGAGCTTTGCTTCCGCGCAAAACAATTCCAGTTTGCTTTCCCTCTATCTACCCGCCTATCATCCGTTCTTCCTCCGGCAAACCCTTGCCGACGTCGCCAGCATGACTTGAAACCCTAACTTTCTCTTCGATTTGCAATCCTTCATAACGTGGTTTTTGTGAGCTACCGTGAACGATCAAAATAGCTAGGGTATATTGTCGTCGAGAGCTGGATGGAAGGCAAGATGCTCGATCTTGATGCCCCTCTTATCTCCGTTCGGCGAATCAACGCTTCCTTAGCTTCGTCGAAGGATGCCATGCCGCAGTCGCGGAGAGGGCTCCTTCGCTCCGGCCATGTGGAGCATAGTGGAGCCGTGCCATTTATCTGGGAGAAAATGCCTGGCCATCCCAAGGAAAACTCAGGCGATGTCGTCGGACCCGTCATTGGTGGTAGCACTGCAGCCCCGTACATACCCCCTGATCGAATGTTGATAAATGCTTGGCGGCCCAAACCCAACGCTGTTGGAACACAGATGCGGGTTGCGTGTTCGTCAGATCGCGGCACAGAGAAGCTAATAACGGAAAGGAGGGGATTTAATCCTGCGGATTATGGTGGCGAACGTGATGCTTTTTCAGATGCCCGGGATACCCTTTCTTGTAATGAATCGTTCTCCTTGAGGAGCGGATTCACTGGTTTGAGCGACTGTCCTAGCCTTACGGATTCCAATGGTCAGTTCTACAAAGATCTGCAGATGGAAGAGTACATGATGGGTAGATTTCTGCCTGCTGCCCAAGCCATAGTTTCTGGGTCGTCCCAGCGGGGTTGGAAAAAGCCGCCCCGGGCACCTGCTGTTGATAAATATTTTGAAAGAAAGACTCTGCCACAGACACTGCTTCCTCTACACTACAACTACCATTTTAGTGTTTCCGCCTCGAGTGGCAACGGTCGGAAGGAAGAAGTAGAAGTCGTGGAAGAAAAAGAGAGTGGTGAGATTATGAGTCATGAAAGCACGGGCTATTTCTCTTCTAAGGCACGTAGATTGATTTCAAGTTTCGGTATGAAGAACCCTCTTTTCCTCTTGAAGTCTGTTCCTCGTATGAGGGTTCGAGACCTGCCTCCCAAGAAACTCGGCCGTTTGTCTAGCCCTCGCATTACAATTTCGAACGATGAAGGGACCGTTGAGGTGAATTACAGGTTAAACATTTCATGTTTGTCAGTGGTTAATAATAATTATTTTTGGTGTTGTGTTTGTTGTTTAGGATGATTCATGGGAGGTTGCGTGCAGACACAGATTAATGAATTTAGATTATATACAAAAAGATGTTGACAGCAAGTTAACGACTAAATCCAACCAGCTTACATGCTGGATTGATTCCCAAACGCCGGACAGCTCTTCTTTCCGACATTCCTCTGTTGATGACCTGTCAACTAACAAGACTGCGGATGTAAAAAGCAAATCAAAGAGATCAAAAACTGGGAGCTTAGATTCAGCAAGCCCTGCAACTGTTAGAACTCATATAAATTCTTCACAATTGCTCGATACATCAGACTCAAACTCAAAAGTAGTGAGTATGACTTCAGGCACCGAAGAAAACACTGATAGCAGTTATACACTCTTATCTGAGTTTCAAAGAAGTGAAGAAAGTGTTGTTTCTCAGACCTCTGGACGATGTCAACTGCAGTCTAAATATTCCAGGTCAACTGAACCATGCTTTTCATCTTACTTAAAAACATTAAACTGTGAAGACAAAAAGGGCAATGGTTTTAAAAATAGTCAAAGTAACGAAATGGATTTCGACTTCAAAGCGGATGGTCAGAAGAAGAATATTGACAACTCCCTGACATTGTCTCTGCTTCCCCCTCGATTGCCAAAATCTCCTTCTGATTCATGGCTTCAGCGAACATTGCCTGGTATATCAGAAAAAGGTCCAAATCAAAAGCCATTTTTGGGGATTCAGTTTCATCCAATTAAACAAGCTTTGAAGGCATCTAGAGGTGGTCAGAATCTAGTAATACCAGAAAATTCTTCTAAAACGCACCCTTACTAGACAACATTTGTTGGGGTAATCTTAATTATATCATTTTATTACACCAAATTTTATTCTTATTCCATGAAATTTGATTGTTTATGTGCCTTAAAGTGCCAAAGTCTGGATGTTGAAATCTGATATCTAGATGCCACTGTTCTATTTCTTGGAATTATCTATACACTTCAGTGCAATCTGTTGATCTGAAAAGTTCCATAATAGTACGAAACTATTGGCTTGTATCATGTTAGACATTACCTATGACCTTCTATATTTAAGAGTCTAAATTTCTGTGGTTACATGTAGGTGAACTTCCTCGATTGGTAGTCTTAAGAAGGCTTGTGACTGATGCTGCCTCGTTGCATACTTACCATATTCAATTGTGTCCTACCTGTGTTATATCCCTGTACAGATGTTTCAATAATCTCATCAACGTCCAGGCATTATTATAAATGCTCTATAGCATACCTGAAGCTCCGCTGCAGATGATGCTTGGGAATCTGCAGGAAGTAAGCACTAATGTAACTTTATATGCCATTTTTAGTTATTGTGCAGTGTTATATATTTAATTAGCACATTTGTGGTTATTTTTTATAGCTGTGCCGCTTCAATGAAAAGTTCTTTTTGTCCATATTCATATATTTATAAATCCTTTTTCCTTTTATCACTAAGTAAGCTTCTTCCTTCTTCCTTTTTTTTATTTTAATCAATTACACATCCTTGTGTATAAGCTTCTTCCTTCTTCCTGTTTAATTATGTTGTCTTGATTAGGTTTTTCTCCAAGAGATGTATTTTGTGGCTGTTGTGGAAAAATGAGTGCATAGGAGTAATGTTGAATACGAGAATGAGAAATAAACATACAACTAAAAACACATAGAAAGCAGGAGACAAATAGTTACGTGGTTCCGTGAAGTTTGTCTACGTTTTTGGCCATAGATGATATATTCCATGCTCAATTTTTTTTCTTCTTCAGTCACATATGGGCACACAACTAGCCCCTTTTTTGTCTTCTATTGATTAGATTATCGAAATCAAACAAAAAAATTGCTTCAAATTTTGATTTGAGGCTGATTCATGATAGCTAAGTTTGCAATAATTTTTTTTTTAATATATTCTTATTCAAGTAGGAATGTCAAATAAATTTGCATTTCCTTAAAATCTTTTGTTTTCAATTATGCTTCTACCTTGAAGAGCAAAATTTGAGCTCCACCAAAAAATAATCCCCCATTTGGAGATTTAATCTTTGATGAACTAACTTCTAGAACATAAAAAGTGCTTCACGTCCTCTCAATTATCCATAGAGATTAATTGAGGTTTCACAAAGTATCAATTTTTTTGGCAATTATTTTTGCATGCATGGCAATTAAATTTGTAGATTCTCTTATTTTGTCCAAGTGCCAATTGAACATCCGATAAGATAATAGTTGAATATTCTTTAATCTAGAATGGAATGTTACATTTTTAGTAGCATGTAAAACATTACAACTACTGTCATCCCATCTTTTCCATAACTTTTTTATGTTATTTAGCCAAACATTTCTTTACTAACCTCATCAACTTTGATATATTCGGCTTATGTGGTAGATAAGGCTATTATCTTTGGTAATGTTAAAACTTAACTGATATTAGTAACACCCAATTAAAAATATTTCCTTTCATACTTGTTTGAGTATCAAGCAAATTACAACTCAAATTACTAAAGCTGTAGAAACTTTGGTCATATGCTTTATCTTCTTATTAGTCCTAGGTGATTTTTTTTTTTTTTAGTTTAAATTTGTTATCCAAGGGACCACTTCCATATTTCACCTATAAAATCTTAAATTTACTCAACACCTAAATACTTTGAGGTTGCTTTGACTTGCTGATACTCCATCATAATCTATTCTCATGGGTTTTCTTTGCCTCTCCTAAGATTTTCATGTCAAGCTCCTTTCATAATAATTTCTTCCATTTATTGATCGATCTGTTATTTACCATTAGCAAAATGATACAACTCATATAAATTTCTTTGATGTAGCAACCATAATTTGCATTGCATGCCTTTTAAATTTTTTGATACCATGGACTAGGAGCTTATTTTATTTCATATAGTTTTTTTAAGCTTTCTAGTAAGACATTCTTTATTTTTGTATTTAGAGCCTTTATGTTGCACCATAGAGAAATATTATTTTGACACCTGACTATATAAAATGTAATATATAACAACTTGAACTCTTATCAATCAAAATATTATCCTTTATGTCTTCACATTGTTGACCAATAGACAGAGCCGAAACCTAGCCCAAAAACCGCTAAAAATCCAAGAAATCCTGCAAAATACCTGTGCATTCGGCACCATTTCGGGATTTGCTCGCCTCGATCACTCCCTTTTCACGTTGTTAAAACGAGAGCAAAGCTGTCGTTCACTACCCTTCTTCCACTCGCAAAAGCTCCATCGTTTCTTCCTATTAAACACTTCTTCCTATTTTCTTCCTCTGTCACGCACGAGAGCCCAAGCTTGCCACTTCTTCGCCTCTAGCGAACTCCAACCCCATCAAACCTCTTCAAATCGAACCCCACTCCATTACCAATCCAAATCCCTTGACCCAACCGGACCTCCCTCAAATCCTGATTCCTCCATCTACCGAGCTGAAGCCCTTCTTCCCCAAAACCTGACACCAGCACTTGCGTCCCACAACCCTCACGCTCGATCCATACCCGATCGGACCTCCCTATTCGACGACAATACCCCAAACCCATCCCGACCAGAGTTGTCGATTCCATTTGGGGCCAGCTCCTGCATTAGCCGAACCCACTGAGCTCCTCTAACCAGGGTAAACTGTCCTCCCTCTATCCCACTCAACCCTATAGCTACAGTCACACCCTAGCCCATTCACCCGCCTCCCTTTATCTGATTGAGCTCTCAGCCACAAGCAATCACCTATAACCGACCTCTTTAGCTAGTTAGTTATTATTACAGCTTAAAAAAGAAGAAGAAAAAGTTTCCAAAAATATAAAATAATGTTAAAAAAGAAAAAAAAAAGAAAATTCAAAAGAAGAAGAAGAAGAAGAAGAATAAGAAGAAGAAGAAAAAGAAGAAGAGGAGTTTTCTTTTGTGCATTTGCTAACCGTTAGCATCGTCGTCGCCTGTTCACGAAGGTATGATCCCCTCAACTCAAAATTCATATATTTGGCATTTGCAGTACATCGAAAAATTGTCTATACACGCTTTTCTCTAGCGTGGTTGGAAGGGAACTCGGTGCGGCTCCTACGGCTAGGCAGGTAGGCTCCGTACATGCTCTTATAGCTTGCAGGTAAAATTTCTAAGTACCCTTAAGTGCTCGCATAGCGTGGCGGGGGAAAGAACCACGTTTTAAAATAGGTACCCGAAGACCCATGCACGTCTTTTTCTGGCGTGGTGGGATTGAAGATTTACGGTCGCTGTGTCATCTGACACATACTGTACATTCTTTTTTCTAGCATGTCGGGAGTCGAAGACTTATGGAATTTCTCTTAAATAGGGGAGATTGAAAGTTCATGAGGTGTGTTAAATCCTAAAGAACTAGCCCGAGGCTAATCAAGAGGGGGTGAATTAGTAGTTTTAAAAAATCTAAAAAAAAAATATTTTTTATCTTTTTAAATATTTTAAAACAAAATAATAATCCTTGATACGGGAAAAAAATAATTTTCACGATAACAATACAATCAAAATTTTCAATAATAGAACAAATAACAAAAAAGTGTAGAAATTAAATGTGTTAAAAATAATAAGAAAAAACACACTGAAATTTATAGTAGTTCGATCAAATCTGACCTACGTCCACTCTTTGGAGACTCCCTTACCAAGTATTGCATTAAACTGAAGTGACTCTCCTTTTTGTCCCATAACAAGGCGGAGAAGCCCTCACAAAATCTTTCCACTAACACGGTGAGGCATAGAACCTTGAATCTATTTACTCCCTCCTAAAGTAGACAGAGAACTTGTAAATCATTTTTCACCCACCTGGTGAAGGCAAAGAACTCGAGAATCCTTTTACTCCCTCCTGGAAGAGGCAGGAAACCTGGATCTAATGCTGATGACGATCTTCCCAGAGCCACCAAGGAACCCGATGTGCAACTTGAGGAAGACGACGAACACCTTGCTTGGAGCAACCTTTGTGATTCCCTCACAACTCCCCCTCACAACGATCTTTCTCTCTTAAGCTCTCCCTCTTCCTTCTCTAAGCTCTCTCTTGGATCAACTCCATAGCAAAAGATTATCTCAAGAGATAATTAGAGATTAAATAGAGAGTCTCCAAAAGAAGCCCTAATTTTTAATTCTACACAACTGATTGCCCAAGACGATCGATAGATCGTCTTGCATGTTTAGTACAAAATAATCCTTTTAGCCAGGACAACAAGCATTGCCCTGTACGATTAGTTCAAGAGAAATAGGCTAATCGTCCCAGACGATTTCAATATTATCCTGGACGATTAGTATAAAACTATTAAACTTCGTCTAGTACGATGCCCGACGATGCCTCATGGTCCCATGCACTTCTCTGTCGTCCAGTACGATAGGGGTATATCATCATGGATGATTAGTTAAAAAATTATGGTAATCATTTGATATGATAGGTGACGATCCCTTATCGTACCCTACATGTTCTCTGTCATCTAGGACTATCGTCACTGATTGTCCTGCATGATCGTATTGAATTATGTTTTATCATAATTATTCTCTTAATCACGGGATTAATTTAGGAATGATTGTTCATAATAGTCCAGGACGATCAACATATAATTATCTAACTCACCAAATTTCTCCCCTGAGTGTGTGTGCAATGTTACTTAGTTTGAGGTCCACCAGGTACATGACTTGACTCAAGAAAAGTAAAAGGTACATTGAATTTGAATTTATAGACTGACTTAACCCTAGTCTACCCGTTCCTGGGCTGATTTACATTGTAAGTGATTTTGTGGACCTGAAAAGTTAGTAAGCAGGCAAAAAAAAAAAAGATATGCAATACGAGTATTGGTAAAGAAACAAGAATATTTTGTTATCATCAAAATCACAATATTTGGATCTAGATTTGCAATAATCTTCCCATTTTTGATGATGACAAATATTATTGTTAAAAATTTTAGATCATGATTTTTTTTTAATTATTGTATTTTAAATTAAAAAAAAAAGAAAAAAAGAGGCAAAAAAAGCAATCGAACAAAACACATTCTACTAAAAACATAATCAAACAACATAGTACTTCTCCTTTTGACATTATAAAAAGGAGGAAACAAGAAAAACACTAAACTAAATAAAATACAGAAACGAGCACTAGTATAAACACTGACAAACTAGTAGAAAGAGGAATCCTAATCAGGTGGAGGTGGTGGTCGTGGCTGTTGAAAGTAACGGTGAAGGGAGATGAACTGCTTGCCAAACCAGGCCATGTCCTAGTCATGCTGCTGCTGTTGCTGCTGCTGCTGTTGCTGCTGCTGGGCGATATAGTTTTCAAAATGAGCAACATCCACTGCATGTTGCTGCTTTCGAGTAACTACATAGGAGTCAGACTTAGCCTCTCATTAGTTAAACTTCTCAACCACTTGATCCAATTGTGATTGCTGGCGGATAGGAATAGGTGCAAGAGCAGGTGCTTGAGCTTCATCATGTTCATCTGCTTCTCGGTAGCGAGTATGGTAGCGAGAAGTACTTTGGATAACATGGAAGGAAGTGTCAGAGTAGAAGTCTGGGAACTAATTTGGCGGTGTAGGAAATTAAAAGTTGTATTTGGATTATATAACAAATGCTATGATATGTCCTAAGACCAGATTGAGAATTCTTTTTATGTTTGGGGTCTTTAATATAGGTCAAATTAGAAAGATAGTGAATTAGAAGATTATGTGCATTAAAGTCTGTCTGAGCCATTATGAAAAAGGTTGGAAGAGAAAAGACATGAGTGATGTTGAGTCGATCACCAGTTTTAGGAATGATATAATATCTAAGAATATATTGCATGATGCGTGCATCCTAACCTAAAGTGCTGACCTGGACATCATGGAAGTGATTGTTGGATCCTCATTCCAATTACCCACACTCTCAAATCTCTTCAGCCCCCAAGTATTCTCCTCTTGCTTCTCTAGAATCCCTTCCACCTTCCCCAACCATTTCCCCACCATTCTATTGTTGCGACTCGAGCTCATGAGTTTTATGTTTTTGATGATAACAAATATCTTTATATCTCATAGTATTTTTTATTTATATTTGTTTGTGTATACTAAAGTTTCAAGAACATCATGCAACATCCAACAAAGAATCGGAGCTCAAGATTGGCTTGAATAAGGTTATGCTATAAAGGATTTGTATTATTCATTGATGTAATTTTGATTTTTTGAGTCAAGTACTGTAAAGGTGTCTGCTAGCTTGGTGTCCTTGCACATACACATTCAAGTGAGTGTGATCTAGTTAAAATTAGAAGTTCAAGTTTTGAACTAATCGTACTAGACGATTTTGATCGTCCAGGACGATAAGCTCATTGAACTAATTGTAGTGGACGATTTTGGATCGCCCAGGACGATCCTTTATGATCTTGGAAAATAGCCGCCAATGTTAATTTAGGCAAGGATTTAAGATTCAATTTTTGTTCTAATCGTCCCGGATGATCTAGATCGTCTTGGACAATCAATACAAATCATGCCTAAATTGATCATGTGATTAGGGGACTAATTATGGTTAAAATTTTCAATCATATCGTCCTGGACGATGTTTGCCGACATATTTGATTTTTTTAAATCGTCCAAGACGAAATACCATAATTTTTTTTCTAATTGTCCAGGACAATCCACAATATCGTCTTGGACGATCTGTATAAATTTTAACTGATCGTCCAGGACTATCCTGATATCGTCCGGGATTATCAGGTCAAATTTGCACATCGTAACTGTGGGGGCTTTTTGGCGTCAAAGAGTTTTTAGGGTTTTCTAAAGCTCTCTTTTAAGCACATCGTCGCTAATCGTCCTGGAGATATTCTACGTCGAAATTAGTTTTTAGCAATCTTTTTACTCGGAAGGTGCGTCTGGACGATATTTTCTGCAAGATTATTTTTTAGATTTTTTAAAGTTTATTTAAGGACACTTGTAGTTTCTTTGACAACCATTAAGTTGGAGGGGATTTCAATGGAGTGTCGTTGGGGTTTCAACGGTTGCTCCGGCACTATAAATCTGGTGTGAGGGAAGTTTTGGAAAGAAGAAGATCTTTTGGTGTCTTTTATCCACCGCACCGGGAAGGTATTTTGTAAGGGATTCTCCGCCTACTGTGGGGGCTAAAGAAGAGTCTAAAGGTTATTTAATTAAGGAGTGGACGATTAACTATAAATCTTGGTTCTTTCTTTTATTATTTTCACACTTTATTTTTATTACGTTAACTACTTGCAATTTCTGATTAATCTTTTTATTATTAATTTATCTTGTTTCCGCTGCAAAATAAAAAATATATTTCTTTTTGTTAAAGAATTTTTTTTAAATAGTTAGTTCACCCCATCTTGGTTAGCTTCGGGACTAGTTCATTAGAGTTTAACATCCCTGACGAACTTTCAAGTGATATCAGAACGAGATTCATAAAATCAAGTTTTTAAAAACATTTGAATTTTGATTCATAACTCCTTTTTGTAATCATAATATTTGGAAGGATATTCAATTACTTGACCACTTTTATTTGAAAATATTATTTTAGATTTTTGAAAAATTCGTATGTCTACTATCTTGCAATCAATTGATTATCGAATGTGACATATGATTCTAACTAGTTATTCTTTACCGTTACGTGTTATAAATGGAATTAAAACTGATATTTCTTTAATCAATGGATTAAGGTAGAACAAATCATTGCTCAATTGAATGCTAAATCTTTAAACTATTTTTTTCTGTGCTTTAAATTTTGAAGATTGTATGTTAGTATCCATGTGCTCTACTGGCAAGAAAATTTGAGATGAATTACACACTATATATGAAGGTACTAGTGAAATCAAGCAATTTACGTTGAATATTTTAATGTATGATTATGAACTATTTTGCATGAAATCTTATGAGACGATCTTAGACATGTATATTAGGTTTATTTAAATTGTGACATCATTACCTGCTTTAGGTAAAGAATTTTTAAAATTTGAAAAAGTCAATAAAATTCTACGTTGTCTATTTGATAAGTTTGATGCCAAAGTTGTTATTTGTGAATCGAAAAATATGAATGAATATTCTATTGATAATTTGATTGGCTCATTCATTAACTACGAGCAAAGTTTGGATTAAAGACTTTTGGATACAGGTGAAACGAGAGTGCTAAAACTGAAGACATGAAAAAAGTGGCTTAGTAGATGACGAAAGTGATGACTTAATAAGTAAATTGGAAAGCCTATTAAAGCATAAGCAAAAACATTAACAAAAGCGAAATAATGATAAAAATGGTAAGAATGTTAAGATTTCTTTTGACTTTACTTTTTTTTGATGTAGGGAACCTGGACATATGAAAAATCAGTGCCATAATTTAAGAATTTTTCATACAAAGGAAAAGAGTAAAGCTAAGAAAATTGTAAAAAGAGCAAATAATGAAAAGCAAAAAATCTCCTGGGCAGATTTAGCTTTTGAATCATCAGATTATGAGCAAGATAATGTTTAAACCCTAATTTGTGTGTTTATTTGTTTGTGTATGCGTGTTTTTATTTGTTGTGTTTATGTTTATTTTTTGTGTTTTCTTTGGGTTTATTTTTTCTTAGCTTTTTTTGTTGCATTAAAATTTTATATTAGTATTTATTTTTTTTGTGAAGCTTTCTCTGATCAACACACATCACTTTTTATTATTTCGTATACATTTTAGAAAATCAAATCATTTAAAAAAAATCATTTTTTCTAAAAAATGAAAAATTTACCTCCTAGTTTCCTTAAAAAAATCATTTTCTCTAAAAACAGTTGAAAGAAGGAAACTCATGATTTTCTCTCTCCATCTCTTTTCTTAAAAAGTTAATTTTTTTTTTTATTCAAAATCTTCATCATATTATAAATTGAATTTTGAAATTGAAATTTTCCTTATATTTTGTCTATCGCATAGGAATCTTTTGCAAATTGTTGAATCCATCTCATAATTTTTTTAATCAAGTAAGTTTTTGTTAATAGAATTGTTTTTTTTAAGTTTTTTAAAAAATTACAAAAAGAAGCATATTTGTTGAAAAGAAAAAAAAGGCCAATGACGTCAAATTTAGAAAGATACACAAAGTGTATCAAAAATCAAAAGATGTGCAAAGTGCATAAAATAACTGACAAGAGACATAAAATGAGCCCATAAAAAGTAAACTTACATTTTTTATACTTTTTAAATCTTAAGAAAACCTTTTTATCTAATGATATTTTTGATACTTGAGTTTGAAAATCATGATTTTTGATTCATCAATTTTTGCATTAATCTTCTATTATATATATTTCATGAAAGTAGTTATTGAAAAAATTAATATTTCTTTATCTAATTTACTCCTTGATTTAAATATTATATTAAAAAATTTTTGAGCCTTTTAAAAGAACTTGAGCTTGGATTAACAATTTTGGAATTTCTAATCTTTTTTGGTTATGTGTTGTCAATACTTTCATAAGTTATTGAATAAATTTAAGAGGTAACTTTTTCATTTTAAGAAAATTTGAAATTTGAAATTGATTATTCTAAAAATACTGTCTACACCCGATCAAGGATCGTTTGATGTTTTGTTAGTTAGTTTTTATTATTTTTATGTGCTCCTCTTCTTTTCTGTTAATGTTAAAGGGGAGAACGTAATGTTGTTTTTTGTGTATCTTTTTTAGTTTATCTTTAACTAGTTATTTGATTTATTTTACTTATTTTATTTTCAAAAAAATAATAAAAATTAAAAAGAAAGAAAATTTATTTTTTCCTATTTTTAAAATTTTTATCTTAGTGATGGGAAGTTTAAGAGAAAATACTTTTAGTTTGTAATTTCACCAGTAATGTTTGCCATCATAAAAAAGGGGGAGATTGTTGTGACTAGAGCTCATGAGTTTTATATTTTTGATGATAACAATCATCTTTATATCTCATAGTATTTTTTATTTTATATTTGTTTGTGTATAATAACATTTTAGGAACATCTTGCAATATCCTACAAAGAATCGGAGCTCAAGATTGGGTTGAGTAAGGTTATGCTGTAAAGGGTATGTATTATTCATTGATGTAATTTTGATTTCTTGAGTCAACTCCTGTAAAGGTGTTTGCTAGCTTGGTGTCCTATTCTCATACACACTTAGAGGTGTGAAATCTAGTCAAATTTAGAAGTTCAAGCTTTGAACTAATCGTATTAGATGATTTTGATCGTCCAGGACGATTAGCTCATTGAACTAATCGTACTTGATGATTTTGGATTGTCCAGGATGATCCTTTATGATCTTGGAAAATATTCGCCAATGTTAATTTAGGCAAGGATTAATGATTCAATTTTTATTCTAATCGTCTTGGACGATCAATACCAATCATGCCTAAATTGATCATGTGATTAGGGGACTAATTATGATTAAATTTTCAATTATATCGTCCTGGACGATGTTTGCCGACATATTTAGTTTTCCTAAATCGTCCAAGATGAAATATTATAATTTTTCTTCTAATTGTCTTGGACGATCCACAACATCGTCCTGGACGATCTGTACAAATTTGAACTGATCGTCTAGGACTATTCTGATATTATCCGGGACTTTCAAGTCAAATTCTGCACATCATACTGGACGATCCTGCGATCGTTCAAGATGATTTTTGGCTCAAGAATTGAGTTTTTAAGATTTTCTGAAGCCCTCTTTTTAAGTTCATCGTACGGGACGATATTTTGCGCCAAAATTGAGTTTTTAGGATTCGTACGGGATGATCTTGCGATCGTCTTGGACGAGATTTGCCGCCAAGATTATTTTTTAGGGTTTTTTAAAGCCCTCTATTTATGCTTTGTCAAGGCACTTGATAAGTGTCTTTGACAGCCATTGAAGCTTCGTTTTTCTAGAGAAATCTTGAAGATAAAACTTGAAAGAGAGAGAGGAAAGGGTGGAGTTTGAGAGAGGGAGAAGATCCTTGGTGGGGGTTTCAAGGGAGTGTAGAGGGAGTTTCACACGATTGCTTCGGTAAGCTTGCACCTTAGTACCATCGGATTCAAGGTTCGTCTTGAGGAAAGTTTTGGGAAGAAGAATATCTCTTTGGTGTCAAAGGACCCGGCTACTCCGCCGCACCGGGGAAGATGGAAGTTATTTTGTAAGGGCTTTTTCGCCTAGCTGTGGGGGCTAAAGGATAGTCGCTAAAGGATAGCCACTAAAGGTTTAGTCCAATACCACCATCCGAGGAGTGGATGTAGGTCAAGTTGGACCGAACCACTATAAATTTGATGTATTTTTTTTCTTTATTATTTCCGCACTTTATTTTTATTACGATTAACTGCTTGAGTGAAATATCTGATTAATCTTTTTATTATTGATTTATTTTGTTTTCGCTGCAAGATATAAAAAGATATTTATTTTAGTTAAAGAAGATTTTTTAAATATCCAATTCACCCCCTCTTGGTTAGCCTCAGGACTAGTTCATAAGGGCTTAATATTCCTGACGAACATTCATCCATAACCTCCAAAGCTCTGTTTGGTATATATATATATATATATATATATATATATATATATATATATATATATATATATAGAGAGAGAGAGAGAGAGAGAGAGAGAGAGAGAGAGAGAGAGAGAGAGAGATGAAATTTTGAACTAACTTTCATTCCATGAAGAATCAGGTCTTGGGTTCTTCTACAAAGTTGAAGAGTAATTTTCCAAAGCAAAACATATCAAAGAACTCATAAATTCATCTACTAGTTGATGAGATATTTGCATTTTAAATTTAAACATCATTTAAAAACTGCTCTGAATCCCCAATGCATGAAGCTCCTAAACAACATGCATTGAAGGATTAAGATAGCAAAGGCTTAAATATTGTGAAATTTGGATTAGTATTTTGAAAGTAATGAGAATTTGAATTTTTAGTACAAAATGAACTAAAAGAATTACATTAATATGGACCATCCGATCCTTTGATTTTAGTCAATCTAACGATCTAGAATTTCCCATCCCCCTTTGGGTTTGAATACTGCAAGTATTTCAGCCTAGTTGATGTGGCGTGATCCTGGCTGTCTGTTCGATGTATACGGATCATACATCCCCGAGCCCATGCTGTTGCGGCAAGTGGCTGAATTGTTGCGCGCCACGTGTCCTGCTGACACAACCAAGCTGTTGCACGTGCTACTTGTCATCAATTGCACTACCGTCGTTGATTTCCTTATTAAAATGATCTAAAAATTATTTTTAATGACCGAATCTTCTAAAATTAATAGAAAATTCATTTCTCCACCAAATTTAGTGATTTTAGACTTATTGGAAAGTGGTTGTGCCTACTATTTTTTTAAAAATATTTTCATGTCTTTTTTGATTTTGTATTGTGAGAAATTTAGACCTGTTTGAAATTAATTTGTTTCAATTTTCTCATGAACTGGTGGTCAAATTGGACTCAAATTTTAGTGGAAGATTTTTTAGCATTTTATACACCCCCAGTAATTTTTATAGGTCATGATATGCTCAGGATTGTTGTGAAAGGAATTTTAAAGGTGATAGGTCCATTTTGGATCCATAAATTTGAGAATTCATAATTTTCTAAATAGGTAGGATTTTTTTTTCATTTTTCTATGGTGTGCTTGTGTATTTGTAAAGGTTAGACATACTAAGTTTCAAATCCATTTGAATATTAGTAACACCTAAGTAAAATAATTAAGTAGTTTGTCAAGAATTTATAACATTCCTTAGAAATTCTACACACGCTCAATAGGGTGAAACTTTAAAACAGTAAACTTAGTAAAAACATAACATTGTATTATAATTTCAGTCAAGTTTGACTTCATTTGACCATAAAATTAAACATAAATCAAATCTATCCCTTTGTGGTGCCTGAAACTATAAAAAATACAATAAATTCAAATTAAATAAAAAAACTACAAACAAGGGCTCAAAATCCTCATTATTGAATACCTTATCTAAGAAAAATAAAAACACATGCCCAGCTTTCAAAATTGATCATATTTTAATAATAAGTGAAATTTAATAATTAATTAAAATAAATAATTAAAAATAATACTAAAAATACCAAATTAATTTTAAATACTTGGATTTATCCCCATATGTCATTCCTGACATTTGGGAAAGATTTCAATTGTTTGAAATCAGATTGGTGAAAAAATTAAAAAGTTCTTATAATTATGCAATAAAATAATTTGATTAAATGTAAAGAATTCAAAAATTAATAAGTAATCATAGGAAAGTCCAAATAGAGCAAACATAAAAGGCATTGGACCGATCTTTGGGTCTAATATTAAAAAAAATTAACAAATCACCAGAATTAATTCAAAATCAAAAAGTCAATATTTTGATTAACCTTAATTCGATTAGACATTCAAACTTTAAAAATTAATAACTAGTTGTAGAAAAATTCAAATCTAGCAAACTCAGTAGCATTCCACTCATCGTAGGGTCTAATATTTATTAAAAATATAAAAGCACCAAATCTTAATGTAAATAAAATGGTAAAAAATGGACCATTTATTCAATGCATTAAAATATTCAATTAAATATAAAAAATCAATAAATGTTCAAATTTTCAATAAGTCACAAATCTATATAATTAAATTAGTTTTAGGCTTGGACATTGTTCCTTTATACTTGCTTTTTGTGTGTATAATTATGACCTAGATTTCATTGCATATTGTTTGTCATGGTCTATATGATTTCTATTGCTTATAATGTGATGGTTTTATTATATTATTTATGATATGATGTGATGGACTCTAGATTTCTCCTAGATTAGGAATTGTTAGATGTTAATAAAGTTTTCTATAGGTGGATATGCTAAAGCAAGCTATAAAGAGGGATAATTAAAAAATAAGATTAATAAAATTATTGTAGGTGCTAAACTTTTTAAGCCCCCTAAAAATTAAAAGCATGGCTAAGTGATCGTGTTGGCTCATATATGAGCAATAAATTTTCTATAAATACTTGTGATTTAGATAATTCTATATATAAACGACTGAGAATAACGTGCAAGTTATATTAGAGTAATTTAATTTTTCATAAATGTAAATTCAAAAGGAGAGTTGAAAGTCAATTAAAGTGGGCTAAGTTTGAAATCCAAAAAGAAAGTAAAGACCATTTCAAGGAGTTTCTTTCATTTGGATATTCATACCCAAAGGATCCAAGGAGCCTTAGAAAAGAAGCTAAAAAAAATGTCCCACTTTAACACTTGTGTCGTTTTGAAGGATTATAATTCGGATGTTGTCAGTGGAGCCTGACCACTTTTAATTTCTACAGATCATATCTTATAATCAACTGATCGTACTGGACGATCTAGATCATACAGTATGAACTTTAGAAAATCTAAATTTTGATCTTTGACTCTCCCATGTGTGTATGCACAGTTTTTATGCTAGTATACACCTTTTATAAGACCTTTGACTCAAGAAGCATAAAAATAAATAAATAAAAATATAGACCCTTGCAAACATCAAGCCTATTATACCCTATCTTGAATCTTGATAATTTCTTGCAAGGTGTACGA
Organism: Dendrobium huoshanense; assembly: GCA_016618105.1. Taxonomy (NCBI): domain Eukaryota; kingdom Viridiplantae; phylum Streptophyta; class Magnoliopsida; order Asparagales; family Orchidaceae; genus Dendrobium; species Dendrobium huoshanense. The sequence goes on along the minus strand of CM028359.1, from coordinate 69,463,986 downwards.
TGTACATGAAATGCTAGTGTGCACAAGACAAGTATGCAGTAATAGTACTAGAAGAAATAAAGTAAAATTTAATAATATTTGTTATCATAAAAATCATAAGCTTGGAATGCCATATTTCAAAACCCTCCACCCAAATATACATCAAATTACAATTAACTTTGCCTTCCAAACTTGCACCTTATTTGCTAAGCCACTCGTCCTGCCTGTAGTGTGGGAAAATTGGATGATGCAATCTTTGGAGGCCTTCTCCATGAAGAGATGCCTGAATACATTCAAAGACAATGGAAAACACCTCTCCCATGGTAAAGAAGCAAAATAAACCACTATCGCCACTGAGTTTGTCAACAATTGAGTGGAAATTGCCCCATAAAAAATTAGAAATTCTTTAATATCTAGATATAAAGGGAATCTCATCCCTAGCTTTAGATGATTAACATGAACCTCTAGTTCCTCATCCAACACAGAGTTGAGTCTCTCATAATTAGTCCACTCTGATGTGAAAATCACCATGAGAAAAGCTTAATTCTTTGAATATGTAGATGACACTCTCTTCAGTCAACCAGGAATTAACTAAGTTTTTTTTTTTTTTTTTTTTTTTTTTTTTTTTTTTTTTTGAGAAAATGCATAAAGCAGTTGAGTCTCTCATAATTAGTCTCCACTCTGATGTGAAAATCACCATGAGAAAAGCTGAACTCTTTGAATATATAGATGACACTCTCTTCAGTCAACCAGGAATTAACTAAGTTCTTCTTTTTTTTTTTTTTGAGAAAATTCATAAAGCAATTTATTCAAACTTCTAAGTACAAATTGATTCCTCCTTCAACAAATCTAGAAAAGGAGGAATGTTATTATCACTAACATCTTGCCCAAAAAAATTTGAAAAAAGAGCAAAGCTAGCGCATAAATCAGCTAACTTATTACATTCTCTTCCAGAAAAATGAAATAGTACTTGCTTAAAACCTTTAAGAAAGTCTAAATCCTTAGGATTTAGAAGTTCTCCTGAAATAAAATTATTCTGAAGAGCCTTCTGAAAAAGCAATATGACATTATGATTATCTCCTTCAATCACAACGCCCTTAGCATCAAGCATCCTGTCTTGAACATAATTCCTCAAAGAAAGAACAGATAGTATATCAACTTGTGCACTATCCCAATGTATATAACTGAATCCAAATGCCCCAAAGAAGCGTCCCTTATAGTCTCTGAAAACACCACCAACTCCGGCTTTATTATTTGTATTTAAAGAAGCATCAACATTACACTTTATCCAACCAAGAGGTGGAGGAAGCCAAGAGAAATGACCCAGCATATCATGCTGATTAGCTTCCCAGTTTTCCCATATCGGATTACATTGAAAAGAGCCAACCGCATAGCTTAAAGCATTAGCTGCAATAAATGAGCAATTATCTTCATTTTCTCCATGTATGATTTTGTTCATGCTTTTCCAACAACAAAACACTAAGGAACAATACAGATTCCCAATAAAAGGATTCTGTACCGAAAGATTATGCAAATCATTCATACACTCATCCAGAGAGTATGAAATAGGCATCCGGAAATTCCAGGCTTCAAGCTTCTCACAAACTTTCTTGATCATTACACAGTTTAGTGCTACATGTTCAACACCTTCACACTCTCTCGGGCAGCCATCATAATCAATAATTCTTCTATATTGAAGAAACCAGTTTGACGGGATAGCATTTTTGCATAGACGCCACCAAAACAATTCAACCAGTGGCCTTAATTTTAAATTTTTTTATCCAGCTCCAGTTTAAGTCTTCCATATCATCTTCTATAGTTTTTTCATAAGCTAATGCAGCAACAGACTTCCCTGAGCATTTCACAGTCATCTCCATACAATCTTTTTCCACTTCAGAGTAAATTGGGACCAGGCGAATCAGATTAACAAGCTGCATACCGAAGCATTATTTCAGCTTCTGAACATTCCATTCCCCATTTAAAATAAATGCTGAAAGAGTAGAGGAATCTTGATCTAGAATTGAAGTAAAAGTTGGCCATCTATCAATACATTTGTCCAACATACATCATTCATGGTATCTTGACCATTACAAATTTTCCATCTCATTAGAGGATGTAGAAATTTTGCACCATACACAATAATTTTCTATGTTGAGGAGAAATTGCATCTACTCCCACTACTCCATAGATCATAACCATATTTAGAGATTAAGGTCTTGTTCAAAAGAGATGAGGGATTTGTGATAAAGTTAAGAGCCAATTTGGCCCTTAAAGGACCTATTCTTACCAGCACCGATTGCACCCCTCTACCTCCTTTATTTTTCGGTTTGCACAATACATCCCAAGCAACATAGTGAACACCAAAACTACCATCTTTTTTATTCCATAAAAATTTCTGCACATTTTATCTAACTCATTTAAATTTCCCAAAGGAACAAGGGAGTGAGTAGATAAAAAAATAGGCAAGGAAAGAAAAGAAGCATTCAACAATATTAACTTTCCAGCAAGAGAATAAAATTTATTTCCCCACATATTCAGTCTTCCAACAGCTTTTTCAATCAAGTTGTTAAAATCTGAACTTACTAGTCTTCTTAGAACAATCTTTGTTCCCAAAAAATTCAGCTCATTAACCACTTTTAAATTCAGCATTTTGGATAGTTTTCTAACGGTCCTTCTTGAAACAGAATTACCAAATAGCATAGATGACTTTCTTAAATTGATCAATTGCCCGGTCCAATTACAATAGTTTCTCAAAATGACAGTAATTTTCTTCAAGCTTTTCTTATTAGCTTCTAAAAAAATAGTTATATCATCTGCATACATAAGGTGAGAGATCAAAGGAGCATTTGGAGAGATTTTCATACCAATTTTACCCTCTCCTAGCAAATTCTTCAGATAGTAATTGAGAACATATGATAAAGAGGTAGGGAGATAACAAACATGCTTGCCTAAAGCCACATTTAGACTCAATCCAATTTGAGTTACTACCATTGATCAAAATAGAAAATTTTGGATCCTTAACACATTCCATAATAAGTTTGGAAAATCTTTTAGGAAAGCCAAACCATTCAAGCACTTGATTGAGTGTGGGCCAACACATGCTATCATATGCTTGCTCCATATCAACTTTGATAGAAACCAAACCCTTTTTAGATTTAGAGAATCTAAATTTATGAAATAGCTCTTGAGCAAGAAGTATTTGATCAGACATAAGTCTTCCTTTTACAAAAGCATATTGAACCTCCGAAATAATTTTAGGAAATAAATAGCTTATTCTATTCACTAACATGTTGGCCACAATTTTATAAATTGAATTACAAAGACTAATGGGCCGGTAGTTAGAAGGTAATAAAGGATTTTTTACTTTAGGAATCAGCACCACATTAGTCTTTTTCCAAGCATTGCACATAGAGTCTGATTTGAAGAAATAATTGATGGCATTCCACACATCATTATGAATAATTTGCCAATACGCTTTGATAAAAGAGTATGTGATTCTATCTCCAGGAGATTTGTTAGAGCCCAGCTTTTTGATAACCTCCTCCAGCTCCACTCTAGAGAATTCTCTATCCAGAATTCTGAAATCCACAGCTTCAATCTTCTTTGAAGGTGAAGGCCACCCTTCCAAGGAACAATCTCAATCTCTCAATTTGTTTTTGAAAAATTTCATAAAGACTTCAACAATTTCTTCTTGATTTTCCAAAAGTACTCCAACATTATTTTTGAGTTGATTGATCCAATTCCCATTTTTTCTTGCTGTTGCGGAAGCATGAAAAAACTTAGAATTGGTGTCTCCATCTTTTAGCCATTGCAATTTTGATCTTTGTTTCCACCAAGTGCATAAACGTCCAAGAGTAGAGTTGAGATCCTGGACCTTGGATCTCAACAAATTTTTTTCTGTTCGGAGATACCACCATCAGCCAATTTTTCTTCTTGGAGCTCCAGAATTTCTTTTTTTAAACTGTCTGTCATCACAGTTAAGCTTCTATGCTTAGTTCTATTCCAAAAAAACAGAGCTTTTATAGAGCGTTGAAAATTTTATTCAAAATTTCATCAACATTACCTCCAATTGGCTTCTTCCAAGAATCAAACCACTGAGTGCGAGGCAGGATAAGATAACCATACATCTTCAAATCTCAGATTATTTCTTCTATGTACAATTGGAGAAAAGATTCTTAGCATAATAGGACTATGGTCCGAAGCAATTCTTGCTAAGTGCCTTACAACCCCACCTTTAAATAATTTAAGGCTGCACAGTTGAGAATGCACCGATCCAACCTCTCTAAGATACAGGCATTACCTGATTTAATATTACACCATGTATATTTAGGACCAATAAATCTAATTTCATGGAAATCACAATCTCTCATGAAAGAATACATATCTTGAGCTCCTTGTGAAAAAAACAAATTTTTTTCCATCTTTTTTCTCATCTTGGGATAAAATACAGTTAAAATCTCCACTCATAACCATTGGAAGTTTTGAGGATGAGAAAGTTTCCAATTTATTCCATAGGATTCTTCTTTCACAGCAATATGTGCTTCCATAAACTGTAGCTATCAACCAAATGCCTTTGTTAGCAATGTTCAATCCTCCCACTACGAACTGGTTAGATGCTTTCACAACATAAAACAAAGCCAAGTCCGTTCTCCAGCATACCATTATACCACCAGATAATCCCCTTGCCGGAAGTAAAAAGAAATCCCACGTCTCCTATAAATCTTTTGAATTCAAAAGGATCTATAGAAGAAATTTTGGTCTCTAGAAGACCCACAAAAATTGCATCATTATCATTCACAATTTCCTTCAAGTGATGGGAGGCCTCAGCTTTCCTAACCCCCTTACAATTCCAAAATATTAATGAGCTCATTTTGGATTAGAAGTGGGCAAAGACCCACAGCATCTCCTTTTAATCAAATCACCTTTCCTGTTTTTAGAGGATAAACTGACATTACCCAAGGACTTCAATTCTTTTTGCAGTTTGAATTTGACGATGTTAAGATTTGAAGCAGATTCTATGACAGGAGGAATTGCACCATCCTTTACATCTTCAATTAATTCTCCGTCTTCTCTTTCAGCCCTGTCACCTCTGTTTTCTTTGTCTTCTCTATCCATTTCTTTGGTATCAGTAATAATAATCGAGTTACCATCTTCATCAGTCGAACAAAGTAATTTGAACATATTTCCTTTATCACAAGAAACAGGTTTTTGAATATCAGCTAACTGTTCTACAGATATAGTAGAATTCAAATCTTCAGGCATCACAGCAGAAATATGATTATCAACAGGATGGACAATATCAGCTTCATTAATTGTTCTTGCAGCTTCTGAACAATCATCATATACTTCATTAACTTCTATTCCTTCCACATTTTTGATGGTATTTTGAACTTCCACCCATGGCTTTGGCTTATAAACTCTTCTGCATAACAAATCTGCCACCCCGTATTCAGCTTCTTTATCTTCACCCAGTTTAAGAGTTTTTTCGGCAACATTTTTAACAATGTTATTGTTTTGAACAGCCTCAGCTCTATTGTTATTTAAGGCCAATTCACAGTCATCAACCATATGGCCAATTCTTCCACATTTGAAACAAAACGTTGAGATCTTTTCATATTCAAATTTTTGAAAAAATTTACCATTTATTCCTTGAACCCATACGCCCAAAGGAAGCTTCTTGTTAAGATCTACACGAACACATACTCTTGCAAATTCTCTCCTACTCCACAGGAACATATTCCTGTCTATCAGGAGCGGAACTCCAATTGCAGAAGCAATTCGAGTAACATTAGTTTCATCCCAGCAAAAAAGAGGAAGATGAGGTAGTCTTATCCAAATTGGAGCAGTCAAGCCTTTCAAGGATGACGTAGAGAACTCCGGAGTCCATCTATCAATACCCACAATGTGGCCATTGACAAACCATGGGCTGCCGGATAGCACCCTTTCCATGGAATCTGAAGAAAAGAATGAACAAAGAATCCAGCCAAATCCCAAAATAATTAAATGAAACTTTCCAAGTTGATTCCACTGCCTGTGTAGCTCCCGAGCAATAACTTGAACTGGTATATCCTTCCCAAACACCTTCACCACAATTGAGAATTTCAATTTTTCAGAGTTCTCCACAACAACCGGTTCAAATAATTTAACAGATCCCTCTTCTGTTATCACAGCTTCATCCATGGCAAAGTTGATTTTGATGTTCGGCTTCCTATTCCAGGGATTAGATTGCTTAGTAACATTATTGCCGCCATCAGCATTATTTACCTTATCATCAGGTATAGTCTTTTGAGCATTTTTCCAAACAGTCGAAGGGTCTTCATAACAGATAGGATTTTGAGTTTTATCAGGAAGATTTGACATACCAAACCTGTTCACAATCAGCTTCATATTTGACGAAGATGAAGCTTTCAAATTGTTGTTTTTAATCCCAAGAGAGTAATTGAACGATACTGGGGGGTCTTAACCACATCATCAACCACTAATTGCTTACCTTTACCCAATACAGGCGAAGGTGTCTTCAAAATTTCCAGAGATGTTCTTTGATTTTCAGAGCACCAGGCACGGTAGAACAATTCCGATCAAAATAACAATCAGGCAACCCAAGGGAGTTTGATCAATAATTGATCGACCACCAGCAAACGAAGCCAAAGTATCCTCCCTCAAAGCAGGACAATCCATCAAAGACGAATTCAAAATTGAATTATGGATTAGGCGAATACTCTTATCAGGTTCAGAACAAACAGGATGAAATGTGGATGGATTCGGTTTATTAACCATTGCCGGAAATGCCGGAAAAACCAACACCGGTGGAGGGAAAATGGAATTTAAAAAAAGCAAGGTTTCTCTATCTAGAAACGGGAGTTTCTCTCTCTAGAAACTGGAGGTTCTCTCTCTTATCCAAATTCAAACTAAGTTCTTCACGGGTGAAGAAAAAGCAAGAGATCCACCCACTAGGTCTTACTGCTATTTATAGCCAAGAACTCAACACAACATTCTAGAAGATCTCAAATCAAAATTAATACTAGAAGATCTCAACCTTCCCTTTCACTATTATGGGATCCAGATAGCCAAGCACACCTGTTTCAACAGCCGCTTTAAAACTCTAACATACAGTAAAAAAATGGTAAAAATAAATCAATCGATACAGAGACCACACCAAGAATGCTAGTATGTGATCCTTCTCCATGCTTTAGGGTGCCAGTCCGTGCATCCGATTAAGGTACTCAACGATGTTAAAATCCCCTTAGTAAACACCTTCCTATTTACTCTGATTAATTAATACCAGTAACTTGACTTCCTATGAGTACACCTGACTCTATATGGCTGCTAGCTCTACTCTCATAGAGGTGATCACTTGTCTCACACTAATGTCAGTCACATCAAAAACGTCTCCTTGAGCAGTACCAAGTTTGCCTACATCCTTGCCCTTGGCTACTGACTCTAGAGTTACTAGCTTTGTCATAATTTTATCCAAGAATATATGCCCAAGGGGAAGGACATGATCAAAAAACATGGTGCACGAGAAGGAAGCCAATGGTTGCTCAGGCATCTTATCAGTAATGCATTCCTCAGTCACCTCTCTGATAGAATTTTCAGTAACAGCGACAGTCCTCTTAAGTGACTGTCTACTACTCGGGCATACTCACCTCCTGTAAAGGAAACTTCATTCATGCTCCCTCGTATGCTCCCTGAAAGAATATAATAATTCCCTTTGCCCTCCAGACCTTCAAATCATCTAATCATGCCTAAACCACCCTGGGAAAAATAGAAGAGTTCACCTCCTCAATCCTCTCATCATGACCAGGTGATTAATCATCTTCAATTGGTTCCCCCATTATCAACTCGCTTTCTCTTCAGCAAGGAACCAACAGTTAGATCAATCGAGTCTGCAAACATACATCATTCTTCTCAAAGGACAAGCCTACTCGGTGTGGCTCCATTCACATTTTGTCGCTTCAATTCCTAAGAATGGATGCACCTTCTCGTAAGCAGCCCTTCGGGTAGCGCGATGTGTGGAAGGCTACATCACATTTAGCAATATTTTATAAAGAAACCAGACCATGAGGCAACTCGGCCTCCGGGGTAACATGTACCTTAAAATTTTTAAAAGATTCTAGGCAATAAATTTATATTTACTCATGATCTCCTTTTATTTTTCTTCATCTAGCCTTTTTGATATGTGATGTTCGAAGGGCCAAATAAATCAGGGAACTAAATGCACACATATCTATACCTATTTAGGTACCCATCCATAGATGTCATACATGTTAAGTTCAGGTCGGGCGATATGAGAATGCACTTTACTCTTGGAACAACTCGTTTTAGGGACTCAGGAGCTAGTAGGAGCTTAACACTAGAGCATAACAGATCGAGTCTAGTCACATCCTCTTGGTAGTTGTCTCAAAAGTTCTTGTCTCAGCTAGATAAATCTTCATCCATTTAAAATATAATCCTGATTTAAAATCAGCAGTCACCACTCTTAAAGATTTCCCTTTCACATATACTTTGAAGACCACATTTAGATGCTACTTTCCCTACTACCTCAACAGGGTGACCCTATCTCTCTAACATCTCCCATCAACAACACCTGGATGGCACTAGCTCTCTTCCTTCCCTGTAAAGCCACTACCGATTACCATCACAACATATCCAGCTCTCCTTCTCGAGTCATCGACCAGCTTGCTACCAATAAGTTATTACCACAGATTGATGGGATAGCTATGTACAAAGACTTAACTCTTGCATCCTTGCAAATCCTATAAAAGGGGGAGGAAGGAATGGGGGAGGGAGGATGGATACTTGGGGAAAGAAGTCTCTAAAGCCTCATTCTTCAGCAACACCCCAAACCCTTATACCTCAAGAGAAGACTGTGTATCATATATATATGCACAGAGAGAGAGAGAGAGAGAGAGAGAGAGAGAGAGAGAGAGAGCTAAGATTCTTTAATCTCTAAGTAATATTCTTAATCCATTACACTTTTTCTCTTGTATAAATCAAGCTCCGTAAAGTAGAGCTCCTACTTTCATCGTTTTTGTATTTCTTGCTTAGTTAATAAAGATTTTATCTAAAGTTCATGCTTCTCTCAGGCTCATATCATTTCTCCTTTCCTTATACTTGAGCTTCATGATATTCTTCCCAACAGCCTCTCAGCTGATTTGTGATGTAAGCATGTCCTGGCATCATCTACAAAAAATAAAACGGGATTCAGCTTAGCTCAAATGTAGAAAATGGAAATTCAAACAAGAAATACCAAAGGAAATTAAAACAATATATTCAAATACATTATCCCATTTATAGTTTAGCTGAACTTCTTTCAAGGCCATATTTTGCTTTTGTTAGCTTAGTTTGGCACTCTTTCAAGAACATTATTTTTTCCTACCTTTTTGTATTTTGTTTTGGTCCTATCTTGCCCATATGATGGTTTCTTTAATAAATAAATAAATAAATAAATAAATATATATATTATCATAATTTTGTTGATCTGATTCTCTCACACAATATGAAAGGATTTTGAGATTTATGGTTGTTAAATTTTATAGACTTTATGCCATTTTTCTTGAACTTAAATATTTGTAGTTTTTGTTTAATATCACAATTAGATTTGTTAAACCATGAGCAACAAGCCTCATTAGTTTGGATTTTGATGAGAACAAACATATGTTTGAAAGTTAGCAATATTTTATTTTGAGTGTTTCAAGTGAAATATCAAATTCCGCTTGATCAACTACCTCAAAAAAGATAAAAAATAGAATTGATTAAATTTTGATGGGTAATTGTGATATTTAGCATAAAATGATAAATAATGCTCACAAAATGAAAATAATTTCAAAATAAATATTATTTTTATCATATATTATTTAGATTATTTTGTCATAATTATTTTATATTATTTTCATATTATATATTTTAAAACATGTAATTATCATTTCTTGGAACGTTGGTTTACTTGCATTAATTGAATACTTATCATTTTGCATTTTAATCAAGCATCATTTGATTTAATTTGCATTAACTATTTCTTATTTATGCTATTATTTATAAATTAATTTCCAAGATTATTTCAAATCATATGTTGAAATTATTCTTTGAAAATATTGAATTATTCTTTTTCTCAATATATATTCTTTTTATTAATTCTATTATTCGAAAATCATTGGTGGCCGAACTTTTTCATGAATATTATCATGTGATTATCTAAAATATTTTCATGCGATGTTTATAATGTGCATTACAATTTGTGCAAAATTCAAATTATAAATACTTTCAAATAATTGATAAAATATTTTATATTGCACATTGCATTTATTCTCATTTGATCTCTTGATTGGTTGTCCACATACAATAATTCCATATTATTTATATTTATTTCATTTTAACCAAAAATAGTTGTTCAATCATATTTCAGTTGATTTGAATTTTAAATTAAAAATGTAGAATTACAATTTTATTGTTATTTTTTTAAAGCACAACATTTATTCAATAAAAAAGACGGTTACAACAATGATAGACCAACAACTTGAGGTACAAAATAGTAAAAACCTATATAACTAGACCAAGAAGGAGAAGCAGCGAATAAGGACTCAGGAATGGAGGCCCCCTATAGCAATCTCGCAACCAAACACAGGCTATCCTTAGGTGTCAGTTATACGAACACAGTCCAAAATCCACCAAACAACAAAAGGAGGCACCCAGGTTGTCACCAGCTCAGCCAGCAAGGGGAAGTAGGGGTCCTCCTTGTCATCATCCAACAACATTCTAAAACCACTGACGAAATAGTAAAAACCAAATACCACACCCTATTTCTTCTTGCATTTGCTTTTATGCTTCTTTCCACCTGTACTTGGAAAATCATGATCGATAGAGCATTCTACTATTTCTTCCTCAAAATCGTGAAAATTCGTTTTCTCCCCGCCAGAAGGAGAAGAAAGAGAATCCTCCAAAATAAACCAATCAGTTTGAAGCAAAACAATGTTTTTCCTAGACTTAGCCATACGAAATAGGGATATTAACAAAATTAACATTGCCATCAAAGCCATCATTAGGAGTTAAATATGATTGATCATGAACTTGCATATTCAATGCCAGGTTAACAGAAGAACAAAAAACATTCGGATTCTCGACAACTAGCTGAGAGGATTCCACACAACCAAATAATTTCTGACTGAGAGAAATAGGAGAACAACAACAAGAGCACCCCTCCCCCCCACACCCCCCCCCCCCCCCCCCCCCCCCCCCCCAAAACCACTACAGAGTCTAGCTATACCAAATTAGAATTAGAAATAACATGATTAACCCTCTCAAAAACCACAGCATTCTCAGCGTTATTCACATCAGGGCCTAATTATAAAGGGACAACAAACACAACATTCACAAAATCCCCCACAATAGGGGGGGGGGGGGGGATGAATTAAAGATCACTTAGTAAGTTTCATGAAGCAATTATAAACCAAATACGATCTCTGACAGAAGACCCTATAGTAATCAAGGTCATTTAACAGCTTGATAAGAATATGCGACAAATACAACAGGGGGACTGAAACCTATGCATTTAGCTTGAGGTTGAAAACAAATCTACGAATGATATCAAGAGATGGTCATTTGGAAGGAAAAAATCCACTAACAAGAATTGAAAAGGAACAGCTAAAGCCTGTATTTCCTGATCCAAGATCAAAAGGAAAGGCAAGCCACGAAAGGAGGATGCCCTAAGCTCAGAAAAAATAGTGACTGAAGAAGATCTCGCAAGAACATCAGAAAAGAACGCAAAGAAGATGAACCCCTAAAAAACAGGGTCGCAAAGCTTTAGCACCCTTCCGGCATGCCCCGAAAGGGGGAAAAAACCAGCAAATCGAAAGCAAAACCAGAAAAGTAAGGAAACTTCCCTAGAAAATGTGGAGATGACCGACAACACCGAGGCGAGCAACCCAGCGACGCAGAACAACGTCAGAGGAAGCTAGGGCAAAGCCTTAGCAGAGCGGGCGAAATGACAGAGCATATCTTATTATTAGGATATCCCTTCTTATGTAGAATTACATTATTTTAAAACTCATTTCATTTATTTTTGGTAACCTTTGGTTGTTCCCCCTTTCTTGAATTGAAAATAATTTATTTGATATAAATTATTTCAAATTAACTCCATTAAATACTTAATATCAAAATTGATTGATTGCAATATTAATTATTTTTTGAAATAATTTGGAATCTCCTTGACTGGATATTGTTTATTATTATTAAGTTATATTCATAATTCTTGATGCAATTCTAAATTTCACAATAACCAAATAATTATCTCTAAAAATCCTTAGCTGAATTCTGTCTGCTCTCATAAAAAATCTTTCTCCTTTGATGCAAAAATAACTTTCTCCTTCTTATTGCAAAAAGAAACATTATCTCCTCTCTTGTATAGCAAAGTAAAAAAAGTTTCCCCAATAGCATCATCTTTGAAATTAAATGAAGAGTTCTTTGATGGATTATTTTCTTCATCTTGCCCTAGAAAAACAAAATTCATCTTTGTTGCGAATCTGAATTCATGGATTATAATTTTGATGATAGAAAACACTCTTGTTTCTCTATGAATTCCTTGCCTGCTGACATTTTAGGTCCACAAGATCATACTGCAATTAAAACCAGCTCAAGATTGGGTAGACTAGGTCTGAGTCAGTTTATACCTTTCCTTTTCTTGAGTCTATTGTAATTGGTGTGGTTCCTTATTCTAAGTAACCTTGCGCACACACACTTTGGAAGAATTTCTAACTGATTCTTAGAGTTTACTGTTTTTGGTAACATCATTCGGGACGATCGATTTAAAAACAGAAACCCTAATCAGGGCATCCTTATTAAGGCAGTCGTCATTAAACACATCGTTTTGGATGATAGGCTCAAATCAGAAAGAATCAGCTGTCAGATCTATTTAGGTATTACTTATTTTTGCACATCATCTCGGGCATTGTCCCGGGCATCGGCCCGACCGATCTAATATATATTTTTTTTAAATTAATCTGATATTTAAGGAAAGTAATTAAGATTTGATTACACAATCACATCATCTTGGACAATCGCAGAATCGACCGGGACGATCCACTAGATAATTGGACATCAAACATCTCTTATTCAGGGCGATGTTCAGGACAATATTTTACGATTTGTACTGATAGGCTAGAACGATATATTATCATCCTGGATGATATGAACATATTTTTTCTAATCGTCCCAAGTCATCCTGGCTGATTGGGCTTAATTTATACTGATGGCCAGGATGATATACATATCGTCCTGGACGATAAAGTCGGCAAGTTGCAATTATTGAGCTCGCTTTGAGCTATTCTATTTAAGCTTTGACAAGGCACTTAGTGTCTTTGACAACCATTGTAGCTTCGTTCTTTTGGAGGAAACTTGAAGAGAGAGCTTGAAAGGGAGAGAGGAAAGCGTGGAGTTTGAGAGAGAGAGAAGATCCTTGGAGGGGGTTTCAAGGGAGTGTGGAGGGGGATTCCACATGGTTGCTCCGGCGAGCTTGCACCTAAGTACCATTGGATTCAAGACTTATCTTGAGGGAAGTTCTGGGAAGAAGAAGATCTTTTTGCTGTCAAAGGATCCGGCTACTCCGCCACATTGGGGAAGGTGGAAGTGATTTTGTAAGGGCTTCTCTGCCTAGCTATGGGGGCTAAAGGAGAAACACTGAGTTTAGTGTAATACTCGAAGGGTACCTTCGAGAAGTGGACGTAGGTCAAGGTTTGATCGAACCACTATAAATCTGATGTATTCTTTCCTTTATTATTTTTTGTATTTAATTTCCATAAGGTTTTCTTTGTGGCGAATCTTGATTTTGGTTTTAAGATTATATTTTGATTGTGAGAGATTTTTTAAAATACCAATTCACCCCCCTCTTGGTTAGCCTTGGGACTAGTTCATGAGGGCTTAATATCCTTAACAAACTTTTAAGTGGTATCAGAGCGAGATTTATAAAACAAGTTTTTAAAAACTTTTGAATTTTGATCAATGACTAATTTTTATAATCGTAATATTGTAGAAGGTTATTCAATCACCAGACCACCTTTGATTAAAAACATTATATTTTATTTTTAAAAATTCGCATGTCTACTTTTTTGCAATCAATTGATTTCTGAATGTGGCAAATGGCTTTAACTGGTTATTCTGTGCCATCACGTATTTTAGATGGAATTAAAACTAATATTTTTTTTAATCAATGGAGAAGAGAAGAATAAATCAATTCTCAATTGAATGCAAAATCGTTAAACTATTTGTTTTGTGCCTTAAATTTTGAAGACTTTATGTTTGTTTGCACATGCACTACTGGTAAGGAAATTTGGAATAAATTACACACCATATACGAAGGCACTAGTGAAATCAAGCAATCCAAGTTGAATATTTTAATGCATGATTATGAACTATTTTGCATGAAACCTTATGAGATGATCTTGGACATTTATACTAGGTTTATTCAAATTGAGACATCATTGCATGCTTTAGGTAAAGAATTTTCAAACTTTGAAAAGTTAATAAAATTCTACGTTGTCTACTTGATAAGTTTGATGATAAAGTTGTTATTTATGAATCAAAAAATTTGAATGAATATTTTATTGATAATTGATTGGTTCACTCATTTCCTACGAGCAAAGTTTGGGTCAAAGATTTTTGGATGTATGAGAGATGATAGTGCTAAACGCTAAAAATATGAAAAAAGTGGCTTAGTTGGTAATGAAAGCGATGACTTATCAAACAAATTAAAAAGCTCACCAAAGCATAAGCATCAACAAAAGTGAAATAAAGATAAAATGGTAAGAATGTTAATATTAATTCTGACGTTATTTATTTTGGATGTAGGAAACCTGGACATATGAAAAATTAGTGCCCTAATTTGAGAACTCTTTCTAGAAAAGAAAATGGTAAAAACTAAGCAAATTATAAAAATGGTAAAGAATAAAAAACAAAAAATCTCTTGGGTAGACCTAGCTTCTGAATCATCAAACAAGAAGCAAGATGACGTTTAAATCATTATTTGTGTGTTTTATTTTTCTGTGTTTGCATGTTTTGTTTGTTTTTGTGTATTTTTCATTTTTTATTTATTCTTTTTCACTCTTCTTTTTTCTTTCTTTTCTTTTTCAATAAAATTTTTAATTTTGTTTTTACTTTTTCTTTTTATGTAGTATTTTCTATTTAAAAAAAATAAAATTAAAAAAGAAATTTAAAATAAAAAATCTATCTCCTACTTTTTTTGAATTCTTATGTAAGTTGTAGTTGACTTCTCTAAAAATAATCAAAGGAAAGAAACTCTTGATTTTGTCTCTCAATCTCTATTTCATAAAAGAGATTATTATCCTTTTGATTTAAAATCTTTAACATATTTTAAATTAGATTTTAAAATTGAACTTTTTCATCTCCCTATATTTTTATCTATCGCATAAGAATCTTTTGTAAGTTGCTGAATCTACCTCATAATTTTCTTAATCAAGTAGTTCGTTGTGTTAATAGAATGAGTTTATTTTTTTTTTAATTTTAGAAATGTAGCATATTAAAAAAAAGGGCCAATGACGCCAAATCAAAAAAAAAAAAGTGGTCAATGACGCCAAATAAAAAGATACACAATGACGCCAAATTGAGGAAGATACACAAAGTGTATCAAAAAGTAAAAGAAAGGCAAAGTGCGCCAAAAAATTGACAAGAGGCATAAAATGAGACCATAAAGAGTATGCTTACTTTTTTCTGTGTTTACTTAAAGCTTAAGAAAACCCGATATATTTCGGTACTTGAGCTTAAAAATCATGATTCCTGATTCATCAATTTTTGCATTAATCTTCTATTAGATATATTTTATAGAAGGAGTTTTGAAAAATTAGTGTTTTTTTCTAATTTATTCCTTGATTTAGTTATTGGATTAAAAAGTTTTTAAGCCTTTAAAAGAACTTGAGTTTGTATTAATAATTTATGAATTTTTTACCTTTTATGGATTATGCGTTGTCAATCAATTCCTTAGTTTTTGAATAAAATTAAGAGGTAACTTTCTCATTTTTTTAAGACTTTTTTGTGCCCCTTCTCTTTTTGATAATGTCAAAGGACGTACTGTTGTATTTGTATCTTTTTTTTTTTACAAAAATTTTTTAAAAAAATTGATTTCCTCTATTTTTTAAAGTTTTATTTTAGTAAGGGGAAGATTAGGAGAAAATATTTTAATTTTTGTAAATTCAATCAGTAATATTTGCCATCATAAAAAAAGGGGAGATTGTTGCGAATCTAAATTCATAGGTTATGATTTTGATGATAGCAAACACTCTTATTTCTCTACGACTGTATTGCCTACTGACATTTTAGGTCCACAAGATCAGACTGTAATTGAAATCAGCTTAAGATTGGGTAGACTAGGTTTGAGTCAGTTTGTACCTTTTCCCTTTCTTGAGTCTATTATAATTGGTGTGGCTCTTGATGCTAAATAATCTTGCACACACACACTTTAGAAGAATTTCTAACTAGTTCTTAGAGTTTACTATTTTTGGTAACATCATCCAGGACGATATTTATATCGGCTTGGATGATCGGTTTAAAAATAGAAACCTTAATCAGGGCATATTTGTTAAGGCAGCCGTCATTAAGCACATCGTCCTGGATGATTTTGTATAGGCTAGGACGATAGGCTCAAATCAGAAAGAATCAGCCGCCAGATCTATTTAGGTATTACTTATTTTTGGACATCATCCCGGGCATCGTTCTGGGCATCATCCTTGGCATCAGCCTGACCGATCTATCACATTTTTTCCTAAATTAATATGATATTTAAGGAAAGCAATTAAGATTTGATTACATGATCACATCATCCTAGACGATCGCAGGATCGGCCGAAACGATCCACTGAACGATTGGACATCGGACAACTCTTATATAGGGCGATATTTAGAATGATATTCCAAGATTTGTACTGATCAGCCAGGATGATATGAATAATTTTTTTCTAATCGTCCCAAATAATGCTGGCTGATTGGGCTTAATTTACACTGATTGGCCTATATCGTCTTGGACGATAAAGTTGGCAAGTTATAATTAATGAGCTCATTTTGAGCTCTTCTATTTAAAGTTTGACAAGGCACTTAATAAGTATCGTTAACAACTATTGTAGCTTCGTTCTTTTAGAGGGAACTTGAAGAGAGAGCTTGAAAGGGAGAGATGAAAGGGTGGAGTTTGAGAGAGGGAGAATATCCTTGGAGGGGGTTTCAAGGGAGTATGGAGGGGGATTCCACATGGTTGCTCTAGCGAGCTTGCACCTTAGTTCCATCGGATTTAAGGCTTGTCTTGAGGGAAGTTTTTGGAAGAAGAAGATGTTTTTGGTGTCAAAGGACCTGGCTACTCTACCGCATCGGGGAAGGTGGAAGTGATTTTGTAAGGGCTTCTCCGCCTAGCTGTGGTGGTAAAGGAGAAACACTGAGTTTAGTGCAATACACGGACGGTACCTCCGAGGAGTGGACGTAGGTCAAGATTTGATCAAACTACTATAAATCTGGTGTGTTCTTTCCTTTATTATTTTTGAATTTAATTTGTGCACTTGGTTTTCTTTGTGGTAAATCTTGGTTTTGGTTTTAAGATTGTGTTTTGATTGTGAGAGATTTTTTAAATACTAATTCACCCCCCTATTGGTTAGCCTTAGGACTAGTTCATAAGGGCTTAATATCCCTAATGAACTTTCAATCTCAAGGTTGGAGTATTGTTGGTTGCAAAAATTTGGTCCCGAACTCCCTTATTATTTTTTGAGGGAGTTTTAATGGATTAAGTTCTGAGGTAAATTGTGGGAAGACATATTGGGATTGTAGATATAACACTACCTAGAGATTTCACCCTCATTTTGCACGAACTTTATGATACGAGTTTGTTTTATTTATAGGCGTAAGCCCCTATAGTTAATTTCCCCTCCTGATAATGAGAGAAAACTTTCGATTAAGGCTAGTCGTCAATCAGATACATAAAGAGTACGTGTTATATGGAAAATAGTAGTAGCATGGGTTTAGGTGTTTGAAAATTGGATATTTAAAATTGGAATATCATCCTCTTATACTTAAAGCGGATGGTGGGGGAATGGATGATGGACCCGATCAACATCCCATGGTTCCATCACCCAGTGCCATTATGGTTCCTGGTGTCACGACCCGACCCGACCCGAGACGGATCCCGTTCGCACCGGGCCGCGACGGAGAAGCTAATCAGGATCTAGCTTTGGAATTTGGTTCGGAACTGAATCTTCCAAATAATTAATTCACACAGACTAACAAACACAGAGCTACTATGTATCATCAAATGCAGCGGAACAAAACATCTATCTGATTTCATTTCCTCAAAACAATCATCTACAGAACAGTACATGGCTTTCGACAGAAAGAAAGACAGAACAGAAAAGTCATGACTGTACAAAAAATTAAAAGGTACAAAACAATACCTAAACTGATCAGACTCTGAACTAATCCTGGACTTCCTTGCCTTTCCCAGAACCTGAAAACCACCAGAAAGCAAGGGTGAGCTCAACAGCTCAGTAAAGCAACAAACCTCCAATCAAAATCCTCAGAATCTCAAAACCAATACATCAGACAAATCCGTACAGAAATCAGAACGAATTCGGACAGATATCAAATCAAACAGAATTGTACGGAAACAGAAGTCGTATCAAATCAGAAACAGAACAGATCAGACATATCAGATCAACAGAATCAGAATTGTACAGATCATATCGGAACAGAACAAATCATATCAGAATCATATAGCAGATATCAGATATTTAATTAATAGCTAAATTCCCTGACACTGACTGAATCTCATAGGATCCATGCCCCTTATGCCTCCCTTTTGTGCTCACGGCACCAGAACAGATCAGATTAGATGTGCTTATAGCACCAGAATACATATATAGTGCATATAGCACCTAAACAGATTTTCCTCGGATCCGGAACAGAACAGATATCAGATTTCATATTGAGCTCATTTCAGATTTCCCAGACACTAACTGAATCTCATAGGATCCAGGCCCCTTATAACTCCCTTTTGTAGCATATACAGATAGCATATCAAATCAGAAGATTTCCGGACAAAACAGAAATTACTCAAAAATCGGGCAGCACAACGGCAGTATACAGAATTTACACAATTTTTCCTGAAAATCAAAATTCACCAAATTCGCACAGAATATAGATATCAACATTTCAGAACATTTATTCTACTGCACAGATAATTTCCAAGTTCACAGAAAAATCCAGTCGACTAAAAACACAGTCGAATCAAAAATACCCGGACAAAAATCTTCAGAAAATAACCAAAATGTGCACACTCGGCACTTCAACAAAATACAGAAAGTTACGCGGTAAAAATTAAACCAGTCGGAAATTACGGACGAAAATCACGAACAAAACTTAATTCCGGACAGATAATACCGCCAAAAGCGACGGTTCTGAAAATTGAGAAAGTCGGATTGTGCCTTACCTTGCGTACAACAATTTCCTCAACTGTCACAACGGACGAAAACAGCTCGGCGTCGCCCAAAAATCCACTTTTCCACTTTTTCCTTCGTTTTTCTCTCTCCTCAGCTTTTTCTCTCTCTTCAAAATATCTCATTTCTATATATATCCAGACCGATCGTCCTGGACGATCCAGCTTCGTACTGGACGATCCATGAAGAGAATTATTTCGTCCAGACGAAAATCAAATATCGTCCCCGGCGAAGGGTTCTCTGACTTATTTTCATCCAGACGATCCTGATTTCGTCCAGACGAACCATACAGCCAAACATGATTTTTCTACACAACCTGTACCGATCGTCCCGGACGATCCGTCTTCGTCCGGACGAACCTGGAGCAAAAACTGATATTACACCTGGTCTACTTAGTTAGAGGAGGTAGTCGACCCAACTTGATAGAAGGATCCTTGTTGCCAGCCATGGGTTGCTTCGTCGAAGGGTACCTTATAAATCTTGGGTGAGTGTTTGCCTAAAGGGATAAAGTTTAATCCACCTTAGCTAACAGAGAACTTTGTGCCTTTTTGATTATAACCTATTGATTCATATCTCAAGGATTTGATACCATTAGGGAGCATACAGGCTCTAGCCATAATCATAATTTGATGCTGCCATTTGGCGGCAAACAACCTAGTTCAGAGGGCCCCTTTCATAATCGTTTATCATACGATGCCTTTTGGTGGCAAAATTGCTGGTTAAAGGACACGTGTCATATACCCTCTAGTAGGAGATGGTTTAAGAATGAATCTTAGTGATATTTTTGACAAGATATTAGCTCTTTGTTAGCTTAAGTATTTTTTAATTTGTCTACCTTGACAAACTTTTGCGAGGTTGGATGTGTTTTGCTATAAGTGATTTGATGAATTATTTCAATTTTAAATATTATAAACTTAGATGATTTTTTAAAATTTGGATTATCGGGTATTTGGGATGACATTTTGAGATATTTGAAATTAGCCGCTCCGGTTAGGATTTGCATTTAACACAACCATCATCAGGGTATTTGGGGTCATTTTCATTTGTGAATTGAACCTTGTCAACTGTGTCGAGATGTCGACATAGGATCAAGTTTCATAGGCTTTATGTCTTTATTGATGAATTTCTTTTGTCATTGACCTTGAAGGCCTTATATTAACACATAAAACATATATTCCTATTAACACCTTGATCATATATCTGTTTGATAATTCAAGCTGTGTCGACTCCTATCTATATATATAGAAGGATCATGCTCAAATTATAGTTCATTTATTGACCCACATAGCATCCCTAGACATCATGTGTGTACCCATAACACACTCGTCGGGCCCATGTGGGTGTGTTATACATCCCTTTATATTTTCCTATGTGCATACATATTACAATGCATGTACAGGTACATTTTGTAATATTTGGCAGGTCTTTTACGATAATTTGTTTCTATTGCAGTTCTCTTGTAGCACATTGAAAGCTCTCATCATTTATATCTACTTGAAATTGATCACGTATACCTTTCAATTTTTATTACTTACCGATTTCCATTGATTGTAAAGGTGTCATTGTATTCATCATATATTGAATCATATATGTTTGTATAAGGTATCATCATTTACAGAGATATTACTATGCATGTTTTCAACTAGGCGACATTGATTGTAGGCTAACTATATATCATTTAAAACTTCTTGAAGCAGGTCATTGTATTTGTTGCATGTCATTCACCAAAGCACTAATGTAGACTAGCAGGTGAATTTCATTCATCACACGCTTTCTCCATGTATATTGATTAACAAATTGTTGTTTTCATCGGCATATCTCTTATTGTCATTTCCAATATCTTGCTTATGAATGCACTGTTGTATACATTACACTCATATTTTCTTGCATTTGGGCTGGTTGGTAAGGACATCAAGCTATGTTTTTTTTTGTGTGAATTAGTTATATTATTTATTGGAGATTCAACAACATTACTTGCAACTATGTCGTTGCACTTTCCATAATATTCATTAGTCACTGTTTCCGCACAAATCATGTCATATATCATAGGTCCATTGTCTCCTTTGAAGAGAACTCATATATCATCTGGTAGATTCACTTGCTGATGTTTGTGTGACGGTCCCTTGATATTTCATTGAAATTCCTTATTATTGATAGTAGACACATCATTGCATTTTCCATTTAGCCTTTTCTTGTGGATGCATCACATTTGTTGCAATCATTTTAACTTGATTATATGCAAGTTATGTCGAAGTCCATAAGTTCTTTATGAATGCTTATTAATGGGTTATCATAAGGTTTCATTATTATGATGATTATTTGCTATTTGATTTCATTTTTATTTTAGATGTCCAATTGAAGTTCAGTTCCCTGTAGTTCATTCATTTGAGTTTGAATATTTAAGTCCATGTTCATAAGTTCCCTGATAATAAAAAATTTTGGCAGCCTCCTAGTGTCTCCCCAATGTTTCCTCCATTAGGGGAAACTACAGGACACTAGGACTTCCCACTATGCTAGAAAAAGCATGTTTGGTAGGTGTCCTCAGATAAAACGGCCGTAATCTTCATCCTTCACCATGCCAACAATGGTGTGTATGCTGCAACACATATTTGAAAACATAATTGTTTCCCCACGTATGGGTACTTATAAGTTTCCTCACCTCCCTGAAAGTGTTGCACCGAGTTCTCATCCCACAATGCTAAGAAAAATGTGTATATATAGTTTTTGGTGCACCGCAAGCGCCAAAAATGGGGCTTTCGAAGATTACCCACTTCGTCGTAAGCATCGTGACGAAATTCCTTCCACCATATTAAGAAAATGCGTATAGGTGGTTATTTTGTTGTGCTGCATGTGTCGAAATCAGGCTCTTAGAGTGTTAGGGATCGAAGGGTTATACCTTTGCATTCTGGCGGTGATGATGGTGATGAAGAGAAATGCTAAAAAATGCACAAATACTAATTTTTTTGAATATTTCTCATTTTTTCTTTTCATTTTTTTCCTTTTTTTTGGAAACTTTTTTTCTTTCTTTTTTTCTTTTTTTTTTGACATATGCATATATACATATGTTCATAATATATGTATATATATTGACGATAATAATAACCATTATTTCAACTACTATTATTATAATCATAAATAACAATATTATTAATGATACTCATGCTCTTATTATTATTATAATTACTAACAGTAATCACAAATGCTAATTGTATGCAATAATAGAGGAATGGGGATTGCAAAAGGATTTTTTAAGCTTAACCCACTACTTGGGTTGTATTAGATTGAACGTGCTTGATGTTCCGAATGGTCCTTAAAAAGAGAAGGCTATTGAAGTGCAAAGGAACACTATAAGTGGGCTTTTTGGAAAGAGGTACATAACTTTGGGCTTTTGCTAGAAGTGGACCTTGCGTGGGTCTTAAGGGAATGTTAACGAAATCTTGTTGTGAACATTAATTGGTTACTTGGGTTGATTTTAGTGGAGGGATTAACAATCTACAGCTGGGCCTTTTTAAGCAAAATAGAGATAGGTAGAGGAAAGATCAGGTGGAATTGGAGTCAGCTAGGGCTTGTGTGATGTTCGATTAAAAGTTGGAAGGAGGAAATCAAGGTAGAGGTCGGATGCTGGATTAGAGGCAGTTCGGCTAAGGTAGGTCTCCAGTTTGGGGAAGATGAGTGGAGATCAAGGGGCTCATGGTTGCCGGAGTTTGGGGCTTTTGATTGGGTTCTACCGGGAAAGAAGTGGCTTGCTGTGAGAGAGGTCAACTCAGTTGAATAGAGGTCAGGGATGGGCTTGGACTTCAACAAGTGTTTGGATGGGGAAGGAGGTCAGAATTCAGGATTGGAGGTGTCAAATCTGCTGGCTGTGGTTTGCTGAGGCTGGATGGGAGGTTGAAGTGGAGGAATCAAATGGGTTTAGAAGTTGGAGGTAGAGCATATATTGCGAGAAAGGGCTTTTGTAGTGAGGTGGGGCTCCAATTTGGAGAAGATGAGAGGAGATAGGGAGGCTTCTATATGACGGAAGAGGTGCAGTTGGGTTGGATCTTAGATGTTTTGCGAGAGCTATATGAGTAAATAAAAAAAAAGTCTTTCCCCTCATTTTAATGAAAATTAAAGCGATTGCTGAGGCCAAAACAGGATTTGTGTGAAGAAACAACCTCATCAGTATGATAGAGCATGATTTCTACTAGATTTGAAGGATTTGAGCAAGTCTTCAAAGACATATGAGATATTTGATCGAGATTTTGGTGGAAACTCTAGGATTTTGTGAGTGGCAGTGTATAAAAAGAAAGAGTTATAAGTTCTTTTTTTTGTTTCTTTTTGATAATTCACAGAGGTCAACAAGTGCCTCCAACAAATTTGATACAGGTCTAAAGTAAATCATGTTTGGTGTATGTTGAATGACTCTCTGGATCTCCAGATATTTGATATGAATGTCACATAGAGATTTTATTTTGTGGATCTCCAAGATTTTGATTGGACATCACGCTAAGTGCTTCATTATAAAGACCTCTAATAGTCTATCTTGATGTCTTTATAGATCTTTAGATGCACTTGTATATAATAATATCGTTGGTATGTTGGTTATAGTCAAGTAGGGATCCATGTGATAGTGATATAACACTTAATACTTATATACCTAAAGCATTACTCTTATAGATTGATATTTATCAAATTGCATTGCCACCTTCTTTTTTTCTTTTTGCACAACTATCACATTAGTTTCTAGCATTTTTTTAACTACTCAACATCTTTCTCTATCGTAATCACGTATATATAGGTAATATTTCTATTGTATATTACTGATATCATTTGCAATTTGTATTAATTTTATATAACCATCATCTAGTAGGACTTTGCTGTCTCTTGCACTTATTAAATTTTGCTCAAATTATACTATTTGCTGATAACATATTCAATTTATGGAAGACCTTTCATTCTTTTATCATTTAGTTGCATTTTGGTAAGAAATTTTAAATATTTATTTAGGGATCCTGACACGTGGCACGATTTTAACATAAATAAATATTTAAAATGCCCCATAGTCTTTAAGGGCATTTATATATGTCATTCATGATGCTTTTTTCGTAGCTTTAGCTTAAGTCATAATATTTTGTTTTCTTCTGCTTTGTGCTTTAAGGTGTGAAAATTGATGGAGAATTACCTTATTTATCTTTACTGACTTGTTAGGTGATTTTTTATACCTTCTGCCCTATACTTCTTGCTTTGACAGGCTTAATGAAGGAGCAAATGCCATTGATCTAAACCCTTTAGGTTTATACTAGGCAGGTGGCAAAAAGTCATTGGTCACAACTTTGTGTATAACGGACTTATTGATGACAGAATCCTCTTGGTTCAGTCATAAACTTTATATGACGTTTAGGATATTTTTCTTAGTCCTTTGCTTTGCACTTTATGAATTTATTGAAGAAAGATTCCTTTAATCCTTGCTTGCTGCTTTACAAATTTGTTGAAAGATTTACAGTTTTTAGATTTTGTTGATAGTGCCAAATATAGGTAGTATCTTTATCCTTAACCACATGTGGAGACTTCAATTCGAGTCACTTGATTTCATTAGATTAGGTGAGGTAAGATTTGATAGCTCTTCATCCTCTCGTTGTTGAAATGTGGATTCCTCTACTACGACCTTTCTTGTGGCGTATTTAATAGACAAAGCTGTCAGCGATCCGATAATATTTGGGCTTGTTGGATCCAACCTCTTACTCTCATGCAGGCTTTATACTTGAGCTATGAGAAATGCATTTCCCAATGTTAAATCTACTCAAGTTGATAGATTTAGAGTCATCTTTTATGGTTGAAGATACAAAGCCTACACATATTCAATAGTTGCTTACGACTCCTCCTTCCCACTGCAACTTTAATACTCCGATCAAACTGCAACTTTGATTCTATGATCAATTAGGAAAATTTGGTTGAATACAATCACTTAAACTTATCGAGTCGAAGTAGTTTTTATGCTTCTTGCAGTCCTTATTAACAGGTTGATGAGGTGGGGATTCCGCTACTATGGCATTTCTTATGGCGTATTGAGTAAATAGAGCTGCCGATGATCTAGTCATACATACATTCAAACCTTAAGCTTCAGGCTGTTAAAAGAATTTAAGCTATTATATTTTAATTTATTTGAGTTTGTAGTAATTAAATTCTCTTTTTTAACTTGTAAAATCTTGGTATAATGGAGAAGGTGGTGTCCCGAACCTTCAGAAGGTTTCCTATATATACTTTGAAAAATAATTCATTGTATCCTTCTATTTTGAAGGAATATTTATATTGATGAAATTAAATATTTATTCAGGGATCTTGACATGCAGTAGATGTCGACCCAAAAAATATTTAAAATGCCATTTGTCTCACAGGGGGATTTTTGAATAGAATAAAATTGAAATTTTGAGATTTTAAATATTTATTTATAGATTTTAGCACACAGTGCGATATTGACCCAAATAAATATTTAAAATGTCCTTGTCTTATAAGGAGATTTTGGACAGACTTTGTATTATTAGATTTTAAATATTTATTAGATGATTTCGACACATAGTTGATATCGACTTGATTAAATATTTAAAATGCCTTAAGTTTTATGTGAGATTTTTGAGATGTATTCTTATAATACAAGTGAATTTTAAAATTATATATATACATATATATATAAACTAATACATATGAAGTACATAATACTTTAAATACACATTCATCTTCATGCATGATATTTCTTTAGGTATCGATCATTGATCGACAGCATAAGCCTTTGGCCATTCAGATCGAGTAATTGATAAAACCCTCATTGGTATACCTTCTCAATGATGAAGGGCCCTACCTAGTTGGACAAAAATTTGTCGCTAATTTTTTGGTGTGGAATGATTGACTTTCTCAATACCAGGACCAATTCCCCTTCTTGAAGTGATCAATGGAGAACTACTTGATCAAATAATTTTACCATTCTTACATGGTAAAATTTTTAAGTTTTGTTGAGCTTACAATATAATCTTATTGAGCGTATCGAGCTCTTCCATTCTTAGGCGAGCATTTTGAAATTTAGTGAGATCATTTTAGATTGCTACCCAATGAGACGATTATTTAATTTATAGTTGAAATATCACCTCAACTCCGAACACCAATGAATAAGGAATGGCTTTGGTTCGGGTCTTATATATTATACAATATGCCCATAGTTCTCCTACCACTCTCTTTTATTCTTGGTGAGGATCTTCTTCAATAATTTCATCGGTGTTTTGTTAAAAGCCTATGCCAAGCTATTTGCCTTAGGATTATATATTGACGAGTTTCACCAATCAATCTTGTGTCGCTCTATGAACTTATATATTTTGGTGCTCTTAAATGTTGTATGATTGTCTAAAAATATGTGGTGTGGTACACCAAATTTGTAGAGAATATTGTGGATGAAGAAATTAACCACGTGTTCAGATGTGACTTCTTTGAATGGAGCCTCCTTTGCCTACTTAGAGAAGTAGTCAGTTGCTGCAAAGATGAAGCGATGTCCAGCTGATGAAAAAGGATTTATCAGTCCCATTATATTCGTGTCTCAGTATTTAATGGCTAGAATGTTATTATAGGGTGCAGTTGATTTGGTAGTTAATGTATAACATCATCGTGGATTTGACACTCGTGACTTCTCTTATAATGTGCTCAATGCAATCTCTCATCATTGTCGGCCAATAGTAATCCATCCTTTTGATTTTAGCAGCCATCTTAGCATATGAGTGGTGTGTTCCACAAATTCCTTGAGCTTCTACTACCACTCTATTAGCTTCTTTGGTCCCTAATCATCTTAGCCACCTTTGATAAAAAGCACATTGATACAACATGTCGTTAAAAAATGCATATTATAATGCTCTTTTTTAGATTTGTGTGGATAGATATTTATCCATCGAGAGTTAACTTTCTTTGAAATAGTCGATGAATGATAACCTCCAATCATCTACTTCAACATCTAAGCAATATAGCCATGATTCCGAGCATCTATTGGTTTTACATCTCTTGACTACATGGCATTCTTATGGTTGATTTTTAATAGTGATTTATTGGGGAGGTTGAGTTTCAACCGGGGTTGTATCCTACTAGCTTTAATCTAGTATTACAATTGCAAGATTGCTGACTCTAAGACCCAACGATTATAAACTTTAATCAGTATGAGTTCTTCTTTATGCATATTCGTCACATCCTTGGATAATTTAGCTAGACAATTTGCTTTGTTATTCTGATATTGAGAAACTCAAACTATTTTGAAATTTGACACTTGTTTCAGAAGTTCTAGAGCTCGCTGGTGGTAGTGGGCCAATTCAAGTTTACAAATCTGGTAAATGTTGAGGACTTAATTTATCACAAGTTGCGAGTCACCCAAAATTTGAAGATTTTATATTTTAACATGGATTACAAAATCCAGTCCCGCTATTAAAGCTTCATTCTCAGCTTCATTATTGGTGTGAGGCTTAGTTAAATTGATGAAAATCTCATTATGCCTCCCTTAGGCGATATAAAAATGAGAACGATGCCGGTTTGAGCCCTTACAAGCTTTGGAGATCTGGTAGGTTTAATCGATGATTCCCAATCAAAATATATCTCCCAAAATTGTAATTTCTTCTCTTCCTCAACCTGTATGATTTGCTAATCGAGTAAATCATCATTGAGTGAGAGTCAGCATTGATGGGTTATGCGACAAGAAAATCTATGAAGGCCTGTCCCTTTACTGCCTTCTATGGCATTTACATGATATTAAACTATATTAGTGTTACTGCCCACCTGGTTAGGCTACCTATTAACAATAGCCTTATCATCAGGAACTTATGCAGACTGATATTTAATATCAATGTGATTTTGTGAGAGGGCATATAATGGCAGAGTTTTTGGACCACAAAAATCAACGCTAGATAATGCTTCTCAATTGTAATGAATTTCTTCTCCAATCAATCTTTGATTGATGTAATAGAGCAGTGTTTAGTTAATGATGCTTCGAGGGACTCTTCAAGTGCTATGGTGTATAGTATAAGAGGTTTTTCTTAATTTGGTGCTGCAAGAATCAGTGGGTTAATAGACATCTTTTAGTACCATCAAATACCTCTTAACACTCTTCGTCAGACTTAAGGAAAACATCTTTCTTCATCAATTTGAAGAATGGCTAGCACGAACCTGACATATTTGATTTGAATTGCCGAATAAAAGCCAGTTATCCTTTCACAGAGTAAAGCTGACGGAGATTTCTAGGAGGTAACATCTCTATAATTGCCTTTATCTTATTGGGGTAAATTTTAATTCATATGTCGAATGACATATCCTATGAATTTATCAGAGGAGACCTTGAAGGCACACTTGAGAGGGTTCATCTTCAAATCAAACTTTATAATCCTCTCAAATACGATCCTTTGGTCGTTTAAATAATCTTTCATGTCTATGCTCTTAACCACGAGGTCATTTATGTAAAACTTAACTTTCTGATGTATCAAATCTTCAAAAATATGTGTCATCGCCCAGTGATATATGGCATCAGTGTTATTAAGGTTAAAGAACCTGACTATGTAGCTTAATATGCCAATAGGCATTCTTAATCATATGTATTTTTTATCTTAGGTGCCATACAATACCAACGAGCCATTCATAAATGAGAACATATAATAGTTAGAAGTGGTATCTACTAATAGCTTTTGATACTTGAAGTGGAAAATTGTCTTTTGGATACGCCTTATTGAGGTCTCGAAAATTAATACAGACACAAATTTGACCGTTCTTTTTTTCACTAGGACAATATTGGCAATCCAGTCAACATATTTTTCTTCTTGAATGAAGTCATCTTTATGAGCTTTTTCATCTTTATAATCACTTATTCTTCAATCACTATTCTCATTCTTCTTGGAGCTTGTTTGACCGGTGTTGCATATGGTTTGATGTTCAATATGTGAACTACTACATCAGGAAATAAGCCATGCATTTTAGTGTATGTCCAGGTAAAGCAGTCACAAAATTCACAAAGAAGTTCTTTTATTTCTTCCACCTGCTCTTTTGGTAGAAGGGAGCTAATGAAGGTTGGGCAAGGGTCCTCCTCAGACCCCAAGTTGACTTCTTTTAATTCATCCATAGTAGCTGCCTGTCTACCATCCTCATGCTCTTCAGGTGCAGACTTGGCCTCTACGGGTTGATCATGTGTCAACTTTGTACATCTCCTTATCACCATCATCATCAAATTTTATTTCCCCACATGTGATTGCTTGACAAATCTCCTTTTGTGGGTATTTCCATATGATAATTTTTTTTGCAAAATATCTTTCTTCTTTAATGAGTGAGGATTTCTTCGATACTAGAGGCTCAAGCAAAAATGAAGTTGTTGTTTGGAGGGGCGGGTTTTTCTCGCTTTTGTAACATTCTTTGGATATTTCTAATATTATACATCAGAAATCTCATAGGTACTAATTCCCTAAAATTCATGAGCCTACGAAACCAATTGCGATTACCTTCCTTTTCAAACTTTCCAATTGAATAAAATAGGCATTGGTTCACCCCTTTTTGTTGGGGAAGGTATGTAGAATGTTACGAGCTCTTCGACATTATGTATCTATCATAGAATAATTTCTTTAATGTGTTGTAGGGGAATGCCTGTGACTACGAGCATACTATTGAAGATTGACATGCTTCCTATTCTTCTGGAGTATATTTTATGCACCGTGTTTATGTAGATAGAGTTGTAGTCATAATTATCATTTGAATATTCAACCTTCCTACTCCATTTGGTCATTGACTAGCATACCCTTCGAGATTTGGTACGGTTAACATTACCTTTATCTATGTCACTCCCTAGATGAGGCACATATTTTCTTTCTTTAAGAATGGTCACAACTTTGAGAAGAGTTAGCATTGCATTCTTTCTCCCTTTATACTTTTTCTTGCCTTCTTATTCGAATTGCTTTGTAGCCTTTGAATTTGATGCCTTAGCCTTAAGGGAGCTCGACAACTTTAACTTCTTTGGTATGAAGTATATGGAATCTTCATATATTATTACTTCATAGACTACAAAAGGCTGGATGTCATCAAAGATCCTGCATTCTTATCTATTATTGAGGTACTTCATGTAGTGATGTAGTATTGAGCGGACAATATTGTATTTATGCAATAATGGGCGATCCAAAAGCGCCTTAAATGAGGTATCTACATCAATCACATAGAATTTAACATCCACATGAAGTTATTCAAATATGAGGGACAATGCAAATGATCATACTGTCTTCTACCCCTTCTCGTTAAAGCCATGTACCATCAGCTTATCTGGCCCAAGATGCTCAACATTGAGGCATAAGTATCTTAATGCTTTCAAGCTCTTGAGATTTATGGAGGACCCTTGATCGATTAGAATTTGACTGATTATTATGTTATCGCTCTCTATAGTAACATATAAATAACGATTATGATTTATCATTTCGAGCACTATATCCTCTTCAGTGAAGGTGATAAATAGCTCATTACAAGAAAATAGAACCTCCATCATATTATATTAAGTAAAATATGCCTCGTATCTTTTGGGATCCTTGAGAGCCTTAATCAAAATCTCTCAAAGGTCTTTAAACATTACCAAAGCATTATATATGCTTAATTGTGTTGGGATCTTTCTTAGACAGGGTAAGATATTTTTATATTTTCCTTTGACCAAAGTATGTTTCTTTTTGGGATCCTTGGGAATGATATCTTTATTTATAAATATCTATTTTCCTTATCTTTATTTAAGATGGCTTTCTTTGATGGAGGTGGCATTATCTTTCCACTTCTTAGCTATATTTAGGCTATTTCATTTGGTTCATACTCATTTGACGGAACATTCTCCTCAAGTCGACCATTATAATGTCCAGAGATTCACCCTCACGTTTAGAATCACCCTGTAGCCTCATACACCCTATCTATAATTCTATGTCATACTCAGACTCAGCTTCACCTAAGAAATATGGGTACTCTTCTGAACTGTAGTCCTTTAATGATGTCGTTAGATAGGTCTCAATAGCTAATTCTTCAACATATCTTTCTTTAGTCGGGGTTACTAGTATCATCGAAATGACTTGGCAAGTTTCCACAAGAAAGGAATATTCTTTCGCCTCTTCTGCTTCATTAATCTTGAGCTCTGACATATAGTCTACGAGCTTGATGGGACCCCTCATGGTATGGTAATATTCATCCAAACTATCGTTGGACTTTTTTATAATATCTTTCTCTCTGGGCTTTTTCAACTTGGTATTCTTTTTAGTGTAGTTCACCTTTCCAGACCTTAAAGAGTCAGCTTGGTTAGTGTGCTTTTTGGAAGTAGAAGCTCATGTCATAAGCAACGCCTTCAAATCTATCACCGGATCGATATGAGATTTCACACCCAAAACTCCTAATTATTTCAACATTTTTACTATCTTATTGGAGACCATAGTCTCCCACTAATCGTCTTGAGCTAGCTTTATTTTCTTTGCTCTTTATTCAACTGGTGGTGTGGAAGAGGATGTAACCACCAGAGTTAATTCTTTTCTAGGATGAGTCAACATATTGTCTGATAACGTGAGCTCCCCTATTTTACTTTCTTTCAAGCTAATCCTATAAGATATAGCAATATTCATTGGGATGGCCAAGTATCTGATGATACATGAAGTAGTTCGGGTCACTTCTTTGTTTTGACTCTTCAAAACTTTTTTGCACTGTAGTAATTCTAGACCTACTTTTAGTGCTTGCCAAAATAACTTGGTGATAGTTTCCCTCTTAAATGAATATTCCTTATTCATTTTATGTTTAAGGGATGGGAACATTCTATTATTAGTTCTCGTTATCGGCCTTGGGTGTTCCCCTCCACCTTGGAAGGTTCATGGCCTTTTGTTCCTCCGAAGTATCAGCTTTGGCTTGGGGTTATAAGTATAAATCTGTTTTGACTTTTCTTCCTATTATATTGTCTACTTGATTTTGTCTTCATTATAAATCACCTATTTTCTTTATCATCTTTGGAGAAAATTATAGAGTTGGCTTCACGTCTTTTAGCACCCGAAGCTTTGGCATTTTTTGGTTTATCAGAATGGTTCTTTGGTCTAGACATGTTCAGTTTCTTAAACTCAGCCACTCTGTCCAGTAGGTGTTACAATGTGATGATGGTAGCCATACACAAGAATGGTTACATCTTATCATAAATTTTTTCCATCAGTAATTACACAATATATTCTTCTTTAAGTTGTTCTTCACATTTCATAGTTAGGTTGTGCTAGTGAGTGATGTATTTGGTCATTGATTTGTCCGTTTTTCTCTTATCCAAGGTGAAGTCAGCCATCGTTATCTTCTCGGTTACATTGATGAATCTCTTTACAAAAATAGTTTCAAGTTCTTTGATGGTCTTCACATAATCATTTGACAATTCAGCATACCATTTGAAAGTAGCTGCTATTAAACTGCTGACAAACTATTGAAAGAGTAGTGCATCATTGCCTCCTATAGTTTTACATGCGGATTTGAATTGTGCCAAGTGCTGTTTGGGATTATTATTATAGTTAAAGGTATTAAACTTTGGGACAAAGTACCCCTTTTGGTACATCACTTGATTATATTCTGTGGGATATGGAAGACCTTTGCCTACTTATTTGTTTGCTTGATCAATAGCTATGATAGCCTTGATTTCTCTGTAATTATTTCTTCGAGCTGTGCACCAGTTACACGCTCAAAGGTACTGATTATATTTTGTGATGTGGGTTGGCAGGTAGTGTTGTTGACTTTATTATCGCCTCCAAGAGTGCCTTATACTCCCAAAACTTGAGGTATTTAAAGATTTGAAGGATCGGCCTGAGGGTTGGTCATGTGGGCGGATGCAGCAGTTCTTTGTGTCATCCGTATCATCATCATCATTTGGGTCATCATCTTTGTCATTTTCTCATTCAACTGAGAGATTTTACTATGTTTCACCCACATTTTACATCTCATTTGATGTCATTTGTCTACTAGTGTTATATTGTCGACACCAAATGAATTTTCTTAAACTTATTCTTCTTCATCTGAAGGGTGGCCTCTTATGTTGGAAATAGACACAACCCAATAATGACGTCGTTATATTCGTTTGCATGGTTAATCATCTTCATCACCCCCATCATCATCATCGATGTGGCTTACCATGTAAACCACCCCAATTTTTATATTGTCATCATCAACATATTCTTCTTCTTCTTCTTCATGCATATTAATTTCTGAGTGACATTGCCTATATATTTTTGTTTCCTGTGCGGCTTGAAGATTTCTTCAACTCGTATGCTGTGATCGAAA
The DNA here is from genome assembly GCA_016618105.1 of Dendrobium huoshanense. NCBI lineage: Eukaryota > Viridiplantae > Streptophyta > Magnoliopsida > Asparagales > Orchidaceae > Dendrobium > Dendrobium huoshanense. The sequence continues at coordinate 69,430,250 of CM028359.1, read as the reverse complement.
TTAGTCATTTCCTTGGCTGGGGTCAGCGAACGTTGGGATCCATCGGAGGATTCTATATGGTGTCGACCGTCGTGACGGATGTCATCATGGGATTTCTTTTGGACCCATTTCTGATGTTGTTTATTGGAGGGGGCAGATCTCCAGAAATTCATACCAAATGTTTTGCCCATATTCATTTTTCTTTTTCTTCCTTCTTCTTGTTCTTCTCTGTGAGGCCTTGGCCTCCAGATTTCCTTTCTTTTTTACCGTGGCCTTTCGGCGGTGGATTCATGAACATGTAATTCAAGTTTCACACCCTGATATTAAATGGATGGAATTTTCTTTATTTATCTTCTTTCCATTATAATAGATAGACACTCCCTTGGCGAGGTTCTCGTGGCCTTGATCACTAAAGGCTGTTGAAACTTCTTCTTTTTCAATTTTTTCTCATTTACAATCTTGAGGAACCTATAAACTTGGATGGAAAGGGTTTGTAGTTCTTTCTTCCTCTAGGAGCTGAGAATTTAGGATGCTGGACCCAAAATAACTTTTTCAGCTCACCAAAGAAACTATTTCTCTTGATGCATCTCAAGCCCCCGAACGCATTCCAAGTGGGAATTGTAGCTTCACACTCTTGGGCTAGCAGATTGGATGGGTGGATAGGTAGTTTTCAATGGTGAGCTTAGATCGCAGCATTTATCTAGCTCCTCTGCCTTCTTATCAACTTTCCTCCAGATTAGGAAGCTTAAGCAATGGTCTTCCTGAGTGCAGATATCTTGATTGATAGGGTAGTGGTGTTTGTATTCATCAAAGAAATCCTCCCACTAGTCATAATTCTCTTGGCGGCTGGGGCCTCAGATTGAGAAAGTTGTTTAAATACAAAGATTCTCCTTTGATGCTCTTCAGTAGCGAGTCATTACACTAGCAGGTGCCCACGACATGTAGGAGCTTCAAAAGGATGGAGTCTCCTTGCAGGCCTTTTAATATTCATATCATTTACAAGAATGATAATAGTCATTGTAGTAACTGCAGAGAAGTTGAGACTACCAAACTTGATGGTAGCTCCAGCATTTCTAGTTTCTATAATAGCATTTCCCATTTAGATCCTGGCTCCTTATCCCTGTTGGATGGTCATCAGGGTGTTCTGTAGATCCATCTACATAAATGAAAGACAAAAGTTAGTAATCAGCCTCTAATATATTGCCTTACACTTTCAAAATACAAAGACTTACATAGAATAGAGACACAAAATAGGCAAAAAATAGTTAGTACAAGTAAGCAATTTAAATAAATTTAAAACTGTGTTGAATATCATATTAATTGATTTGTTGAGGTGATCATTTTTAGAATATTTAGAATATTTATTTATTAAATTATCATTTTGGAAATTCCTATAATTTTAGACCATGTTTATTTAGCTATTACGATAGTACTGAGGCGACTAACCAAATATGAAAAGTGAAACCAAACTCCAGCGGAGTCTCTATAAATCTGTGGGCTACAAAAATTCAGTCCGGCCTCCCCCTTTGCTTTTTGTAGGAGTTTTAATTGATTATGTTTCGGGGTAAATTATTGGAAGACAGATTGAGATTGTACATAAGACACTATCCATGGATTTTGCCATCATTTGTGAGGACTTTATGATCAAAGTTCTAGTTTCCTATAGGCGAAACCCCTATAGTTAATTACCCCTCCTGATAACATGAGAGAACTTTTGATTAAGGCTAGTCATCAATTAGATATATATAGAGTATGTGTTATCTAACATATAGTAGAAGCATGGGTTTTGGTGTTTAAAAATTGGATATTTAAAATTTGAATTTCATCCTCTTATTCTTAAAGAAGATGGTTGGGGAATGGATGATGGACCAGATCAAGATCATATTATTCCATCATCTTGAGCTATCATGGTTCCTAGTCTACTATGTTAGAGGAGGTAGTTGACCTAACCTGATAGAATGATCCTTGTCGGCAATCATTGGTTGCTTCATCTAAGGGTACCTTGTAGACATGAGATGGGTGTTTAGCTAATGGGATAAATTTAAATTCACCTTAGCTAGCAAAAGGCTTTGTTCCTTATTGATTATATTATATTGATTCATATCTCAAGGATTTGATGCTATTAGTGATCATGCAGACTCTGGCCTTAACAATAATTTAATGCTGCTATTTGGTGGCAAATTGATTGGTTTAGAGGGCCCCGATCATAAACATTTATCCTGCGATTCCATTTGATAGGAAAACTATCGATTAGTGGATACGTGCCACATCTCTGCTGGTAGGAGATGGTTTAAGAATTAATTTTAATAATATTCTCGATCAAACATTAGCTCTTATAAGCTGGAGTATTTTTTAATTTGAATACCATGACAAATAGTTACGGAGGGTGGGTGTAATTTTCTTTAAGTGATTTGATGGATTATTTCAATTTTAAATATTCTAAACTTAGATGTTTTTTGAAATTTGGGATTTCCAAGAATTTGGGTTAGCATTTTGAGATATTTGGAATTAACCACTTCAATTGAGATATGCATTCAACACAACCATCATTGGGGTGTTTACAAGGTCATTGCATTTTGTCTGTTAGACCTCGTCGACTCTGCCAACTTATCAATGAAGGATCAGTTACATAGAATTTATATTTTTGTTGATAATTTTCTTTTTTCATAGACCTTGAAGGTCTTATATGAATATATATAAAAAAATATTTCGGTCGACACCCTAACTGTATATCTGTTTGATAGTTCGAGCCATGTCGACTCTTATCTATCCATGTAGAAGGATCAAACTCAAACTTTATTTCATTTATTGACCAGCATAACATCCCTAGACATCACGTGTGTATCCATAACATGCTCGTCGGGATCCATATGGGTTTTATGATTGTACTTCCCCCTAATCTGTTCATATATATATATATATATATATATATATATATATATATGCAGGGACATTTTGGACATTCAACCGTTCTTCTATGATAGCAAGTAGGGACTCGTATTTGTTATAGCCCTTTTATATTTGCTCATGGGTGGTATGTTAAATGCACGACCACTATTCATACAGAAGCTTGCAAGCCTAAAGAATTTTATCCAACTCTTTTTTTTTTTTTGAAAGCCATGCAAGTGCAATTGTATTAAAAGAAAGGAAATCAATAACCTAGATACAAACTAAATAGGTAGCATCTCATTCTTGATCAAATCAATCAAAGGATTCGGTATACTACCCAAAGATAAACTATCAAAAACAAAACTACCTTCAATAGCTAAAGTAGTACATAAATCCGCAACTTTATTACAATTTCAATTAACATGATGAAAAACAACATAATTAAAGTCCTTCAAGAATAAGAGATCCTTGCCCGGCCATGTATCTAAGTCCCAATCAATTTTCTTCAAAGAATGTTGTAAAAAATTGATCACATTAGTATTATCACTTTCAATGATAATCCCATTGCTTTCAAGCATCCAACTTTGTATAAAATCTCTAATATCCACAATTACCTCCATCTCCAATTTTGCACTTTCCCAATGAATCTTATTTCTTCCAAAAACAAGAAGTAATCTTCCTTTATTGTCTCTAAAGATACCACCAATACCACCTTTATTCGAGCTCAACAAAGATGCGTCCACATTTATCTTGATCCAATCTAGTGGTGGAGGGCGCCAAGTATAAGATAACTCCCTTGGGAGATTAGCACCCCAGCTAACTAGATAAGGAGAAGACTTCAAAACAACCATTAGCAGCCACATAGGAACACGGCAAAGCAGCCTTACCATGTTTTACTGAATTGCGGTTCTTCCAGTTCAAGAAAACAGCAACACAATAAATCCTTACCATCCCAGAATTCTGGCCAGAAATCCTCTTAAGCTCTCCAAAACAACCATCCAAAGATTGAAAAGAATGTATATAAAACCCCCTATCACGGATTTTATCAATCACCTCTTGAAGATATTTACACCGAACAATTATATGCTCATAATTTTTCGTTTCCAGACAGCCTATAGCAAAATGATCATCATTTGTCAATCTTCGGTATTTTAAAAAATGTTTTGTTGGAATAGCAAACTTGCTAAGTCTCCACCCAAAAATTTCCACATTATAGTTAAGCTTTAAGCTCATAAGCCAACTATAAAAACCATCAACATCACTAATACCTTTGTCTTTCATTGCTTTATCATAAGCCAAAGCAGTTAAAGATTTACCCGAGAATATACATACCGTTTCCAGTTGATCCTCCCATTGCACATCTGGTTTCACAGTCTTGATAAGACTTGCTAGATCTTTATGGAACCAGTTGATTAATTTCCTTTCATCCCACTGTCAAGTATCGATAATAAGCTGTTGAGCTTTTAGATTCTCAAAAGCCTCGCAATCAAAGAACGTAGGCCACTTATTTAAGCATCTATCCAGCAGCCAAACATCATTGAGGACCTGAATTTGATCTCCTTTTCCCACTCTCCATCTAACAATAGGCTTTAAAAAATTTCCTCCATCTGTTAAAATTTTCCAAACATTAGAGGTGCAGCTTGTGCAGCTCTCATTCAACACATTATCACCGAATTTAGCTACCATCGTTCGGTGCAATAGAGTCTCAGGTTCCTGGATTAAATTCCATGTTAACTGGCTCGAAGAGCTCCAGCTTTCCTTGTGAAGGAATGAACATCCAATCCACCAACATTCCGTGGATTACAAATTTCCTCCCATGAAACATAATGTAATCCATATTTCCCATCTTGCTTATGCCAAAGAAATTTTCTACACAACTTCTCCACCTCCAGAATCACTCTCTTAGGAACAAGATAATGGGTTATAGCAAAGCTCGGTAAAGACATTAAAGAAGTCTTTATAAGAGTTATCCTTCCTCCCATCGACAAGGATTTCTTCCCCCACACATTAAGTTTATCAGTAACATGGCTTAACAAGTCTTGAAAATCAGCAACACCCAATCTTTGTAAAGAGATCTTAATCCCTAAATATTGTAACTCCTTCACCACCTTGAAGCTAAGAATTTTTGCCACCTTTTTCCTACATGCTCTATTAACATACTTCCCAAACATGATTTGTGATTTGTTAACATTCACTCTTTGCCCTGTCCAGTTACAAAAATTCTTCACAATGCCACTAATCAACCGAGCTAAGGGAGCTAAAACTTTGGAAAATAACAAAACGTCATTCGCATAAAGCATGTGTGAGATACACGGCCCTCTCGAAGATACTTGAAAACCCAATGTCTGACCTCTGTGCTCAATAGCATTAGACAACAATTGAGAGCACATTATGAATAAAAATGGGGAGAGAGGACAACCTTGTCTGAATCCGCAATGTGCATCAATCCATCTTGTGAACTTTCCATTCATAACAATAGCAAATCTAGCCTTAACCACACACTCCATGAGAAGCTTTAAAAAGGTAGCGGAAATCCATACCATTGGAGAATCTGTTTCAACGTTGGCCACCCCATACTGTCATATGCCTGCTCCAGTTTCACCGCCATCAATCCTTTTTTGTTATTGCATATTTTGAATATATTGAAAATTTCCTGCGCCAATAAGCAATGCTCTGACATGGACCTTCTCGGGATGAATGCTACTTGCTCTTCGGATATCATATTGGGTAAACAATACTTCAATATGTTTACCAACATTGTGGCCACAATTTTATAAGTACTTTGACATAAGCTGATGGGTCTAAAATTAGATGGCACAATTGGATTTTTAGTCTTAGGAATTAAGACAATAAGAGTGGCTTTCCAGTCTTTATGCATTGCTCCACCCACAAGAAATTTTTTAATTTTCTTCCAAGCAGTCTCACCTAGTATATTCCAATAACATTTAAAAAAGGATGTAGTTACTCGGTCAAATCTGAGAGACTTATTATTTCCTTGCTGAAATACAGATCTTCTGCATTCATCCATAGTAAAATCTGCACCTAGGAAAGCATCACTATTATCCTTTAACTTCTGTTTTTCTGAAGGAGATGGCCAACCAGATAAGTCACACTCTCTATATTCCCACTTCTTCTCAAAAAAATGTAAAAAGACTTACTCTATTTGATCATCTTCTTCCACTAGATTATTGTTAGCATTCTTAATTTGCCGGATCCAATTAGCATTCCTCTGAGCTGAAGCAAAGATATGAAACAACCTTGAGTTGGAGTCCCCTTCTTCATACCATGTAGTTTTAGCTCTTTGGTTCCACCAAGTCGATAGTCTTCTAAGAGTAATATTTAACTCATGAATCTTCCCTCTAAGCAAAATCAGATCCTCACTAGAGAGCCCAGAACCTGCAGCCTCCTTGATTTGTAACTCCATAATCTCAGTCTTTAGTTTCTCTTTCATTTTTAGCAAATCCAGGCATTTGTTCTTATTCCAGAAAAATAATGCTCTTAAAGATCTCTTCAGTTTTCTATGAAGTATCTCTTCTTCATCCCCAAAGTTAGCCTTCCTCCAAGAATTTTGAACTATACTCCAAGCAGCCAGGTATGAACTCCAAGTGTCTTTAAATCTAAAACTTTTGTTTATGTTGATTTTCCATGCATCCATGTTGAACATAATTGGGCTGTGATCCGACGCCACCAGAACTAGATGTTTAACTTTACCAAATGGCATCAACTGAAGAGCTGAGGAATTGAGCAAACACTTATCAAGCCTTTCCCATATCCTCAAATAACCATCTTTATTGTTACCCCAAGTAAAACTTGGTCCAACAAAACCTGTAACAAGAAAATCAGCATCAGTTAAAAATTCCTTCATCTCTCTCGGTCCTCTAGAGAATAAAAACGACTTGCCACCCTTTTTCTCTTCTTTATTTAAGATACAATTGAAGTCCCCCCCCCCCCCCCCCCCACAATGGCAGGACCCGAATCCATCAAACTGTTCTCCAGCATACTCCAAAGAATCCTTCTCTCATTATTACACCTACTGCCGTATACCGTAGCTACCTTCCACACACCCAAAGAAGGTGTAGGGATTTCTCTCTTCTTGTAAGGGAAGGACATGTAGACTTTCCATAGTATAATAGTGAGTGATATGAAAAATTATCATTGTCTTTCATACTCACCTTGCACTGTAGGGATATTAGATCTCCAAGTTTTTCTTATGATTGTATCACATCACCACTCATAGATGAATCATTGCATGCATTTGGAATGATCATTTGCAAGATTACTACAAACATCATTCTCCAATCCTGCTCATAGTGCATTGAATGCTTTCATCATTCATCATGTTTACATTCATCTTCTCATGAACATGATTGATATACTCATTTATGATATACTCATTTATGATTTACTCCTCATTATTTAATGATTTATTGCTAGAGTGCATGAATCTTTTCTCATATATCTATTTTTGATTGTCATCTTAAAGATCCATGAATCTGATCTTGAATTTTTGATTTTAATCTAATTTCTTGTCAAATCCCATTCATGTGCAAGTTCTATATTATTTATGCAAGTTTGAATTCAAATTTTTGTGATTGTTCAAGTCATATCAAAGTCACTTTAATTTAATTCTTTTTAGGTCAAGTTTTATTAATTGAATCATGTTTAAGTCAGAATTGCTACTCATATGCACTTATATGTATCTGCACTTCGCCATAGGCGTCGCACTGCGTTCTCATCTGACCGTGCTAAGAAAAGCGTGTATATGCAATTTTTGGTGCATCACAAATACCAAAAATAAGGCTTTTGATAATTACCCACTTTGTCATAAGCATCGTGAAAAACTTCCTCCCATCACACTAAAAAAAAGTATATATGGTTGTTTTGTCGCGCTACAAGCATCAAAATCTAGCTCTTGGAGTTTTAGGGATTGAAGGGTTATACTTTTGCATGCATTTCGACAGTGTAGAAGTTTTACAAAAATGCATAAATACTTTTTTTTAATATTTCTCTTTTTTTTTTCATTTCTTGTTTATTGTTGGAAACTTCTTTTTTTATGGAAGTGCACACACACACACACACTCACACAAATATATCACAAATAGATAATAATGATAATAATAATAATAATAACAATAATAATATAATATTATTAATAATCAATTATTATTTCACTAATAATAATATAGTAATAATAATATTCTTTTTAATTATGATAGGATTACTAATAATAACATTATTAGTCAGTAAAACATTTTTTTAGTAAGATCAACTTAATACATTACTAATGGCTTTGCTATGAAGCTAACAAAGAGGAAATGGGTCAGGTTTATGTGTTTGAGAGGCTGTAGCTCAGATGGGGCTTGATAGAGAGAAGAGCAGGTGGGGGTTCAATCTAGTGGTATGGAATAGAGTGGAAGTTAGCTCTAGCTATAAGGTTGAAAGACTTGTGTCAGCTTGAGGTAGGTAATTTTTGGCTATAGCAAGGGAACAAGAAAGTTGGAAGAGTATTTATGTTGTTGTCAAGGGAGGCGACTTGAGTTATGGTTCGGGATTTGGTTGGAGTTGATAGTGGAGTTTGGACGCTGATAGCTTTGCCACGACTAAAGAAGGTGAACTTGAGGAGTTCAGAAGGTTCTATGATAAATGGATGTTTCGGCCTCAGGATGTTCTTGTACGACTTGAGAAATGGGGAGGTAGGTTTGAAGGTTTAGGCGTACGACCAACTTTGACAGGGTCGTAAGGTTGGCGGGATGAGGATTCTAGGGTGTTGGCACTGGACTGTTACATGAAGTTGGGTGTTGGGTAAGGAAGATTATGGGTTGAAGTTGTGGGAAACAAATGGAAGGATGAGGGAAGAGCTTAGGTCGGCTTTTGTATGTGAGAGAGGAATAGAATAGGAGCCTAAGGTTGTGCTACTTTGTGTTTTTAACGAGAGCAGGAGCTCATGCAAATGAGCAAATCCTTGGAATTGATGTAAATCAAAGCATATACGTGAGATTATGGGATTTGCTTGAAAGATACGAGGTGTACCAAGTTTTGATTTATGCTTTCTTCCTCTTTTTATTCTTTATGCAGAGATCAACAAATGCCCCCAAATAAATATGATATGTGTCTAGATCAAATCACATTTGTTGTATGTTGATTAACCTTATAGATCTCCAAATATCTGCTTTAGATGTGACATAGAGATTTTCATTTAGTGGTTCTTCAAAAACCTATTTGAATTTTATGTAGAGGGCCTCATATTGTAGATCTCGAAAAGACTATTTGAATGTCATGCTAAATTTTTTATCTTATAGATCTTTAAGAGTTTATTTTGGTGCATGTCTTCATAGATCTTTAGATGAACTTATCATCTATAATTTGATTGACACAATGGATATTGTCAAGTATGAATCAATATGATAGTGATATAATAATCCATGCTTTAGACTTCTAGAGCATGACTTGATAGAGTAATGCTAATATATAGCATTGTCATTTCTTGTTGTTCTTTTGCCACATATATCATCTTAATTTTTAGCATTTTTGTAACTGCTTGCATCTTTATTTACTATAATCATATAAAAATGTAATATTTATGCTAGATAATTATTGGATTCATTTAGAAATTGTTTAAACTTTATATATTCACTGATTTGTAGCTCTTTCCACATATTCAGTTTGTATTTTGAGGCTTTGATTCCTTCTGTCCTATACTCTGTGTGGAAAACATTAGTGAAGGATTATCTAATTTGTTCGTATTGACTTGTTAGGAAGTTTTTGTATCTTCGACCCTATGCTTCTTACTTTAGCAGGTTTGACGAAGGACTATGTGTTGGTGACCTAAACCCTTTAGGTTTATATCAGGTTAGTGGTAAAGATTAATCAGTCCAAAGCTTTTGTTGCGTAATGGACTTATTAATGATACGACCCTTTTGGTTCAGCCTTAGACTTTATGTAAACTTTATAATAACATCTTTAGTTCTTTTGCTTTGTGCTTTAGTGGACTTATTGAAGAAAACATCCTTTGATCCTAGATTTGTGCTTTATGGATTTGTTGAAGGAATTGCAGGTTCTGAATTTGGTCGTTGGTACCAAATGTAGATAATATCTTGATCCTTAACATGTTGAGGAGACTTCCATCCAAATCGCTTGAGTTCATCAAGTTAGGTTAGCTAATATTTGATAGTTCTTCATCCTCTAGTTGCTGAAGGGAGGGTTCCTCTACTGTGGCATTTCTTGTGGCGTGTTGAGTAGACAAAATTATCAGCGATCCAAACATATTAGGCATATTGGATCCGACCTTTTACACCAATCATGCTTACGACTCAAGCTATAGTAAATGTGCTTCTCAATACTAAATCTACTAAAGTTGGTAGATTTGGAGTTTTCTTTTATGGTTGAAGATTTGGAACCTATGCACATTTGGTAGTTGCTTGTGAAAGTGCTCTGATGGCACTTGAAAGTTCGACAGGGATGTTAAGTTCTTATGAACTAGTCCCAAGGCTAACCAAGAGAGGGGGGGGGGGGGGGGGGGGGTGAATTAGTATTTTAAAAAAATTTTCAATAAAAACACAATCTTAAAACCAAAACTAAGATTCACCATAGAAATCAAAGTGCAAAAATTAAATGCGGAAGAAATAATATAGAACACAAAAATTTATAGTGGTTCGGTCAACTCGACCTTTGTCCACTCCCCGGAGGTGCCCTCCGAGTATTGCACTAAACTTAGTGTCTCTCCTTTTACCCCCACAGCAAGGCGAAGAAGCCTTTACAAACCTTCTTTCCACCAACCCATGTGAGGCAGAGAACCCAACTCCTTTTGCTTCCTCTAGAAGCAGACAGAGAACCTAACTCATTTTGCTTCCTCCTGAAGCAGGCAGAGAACCTTGATCAGATGCTGAAGTAGACCTCTCTAGAACCCCTAAGGAACTAAGGACGATGAGTAGAGAAGATGACGATGAATCCTTTCTTGAAGCAACTTTTGTGAAACCCCTCACAAGATCCTCTCTCTCCGTTGCTCACCCTCTCCTCTTGGCTCTCTCAGTTCAGAACATTAGCAAAAGATAATCTCTTGGGTAGAACAAGAGGTCTTATATAGAAGAGTTTCAGAATAGCTCTTAATTGTAATAATCTGACATTATCGTTCAGGATGATATAAATATCATCATGTACGATCAGTACAAATTAAGCTCAATCAGCCCGGATGATTTGGGACGATCAAAAGGTTTTTGTTCATATCATCCAAGCTGATAGAATATCATCTTGTACGATTAGTACAAATTATTGAATATCGCTCAGAACATTGCCCTGAATAGAAGTTGGCCGATGTTTGATTATCTAGGAACAACTAAGGTTTTTAAACTGATCGTCTCGATCGATCTGCGATCGTCCAGGATGATATGATCGAGCAATCAAACCTTAATTACTTTCCTTAATTACTGGATTAATTTAGGCATAATTATGTTGCATCGTCTAGGATGATATCCAAAAATAAAAGCTACCTAAATAGATCGGGAGGCTAATTCTTTCTGATTTGAGCCTATCATCTCAGCAGATATAAATATCATCCAGGATGATGCACTTAATGACGGCTGCCTTAACCAAGAAGCCCTAATTAGAGTTTCTATTTTTAATTGATCGTCCAGGATGATTTATGGATCATCTCAAATGATGTCAGTAAAAATAGAAAATTCTAAAACAGTCAGAAAAATTCCCCCAAGTGTGTGTGTGTGTAAGGTTATTTAGCATCATAAACCACATCATTTACAATAGACTAAAGAAAAGAAAAAGTTCACAAAATGACTCAGATATAGTCTACCTAATCTTGAGCTAGTTCAAAATAAAGTTTGATCTTGTGGACCTGAAATATTAATAGGTAAGGCAGTTATAGAGAAACAGAAGTATTTGCTATCATCAAAATTCTATTTCTTGAAAATAAATTTGCAACAATCTCCCCCTTTTTGATGATGACAATCACAAAAAATAATTAAAGCAGTTTAATGGAAATAGTTTGAAGAAAAACAAAGTTCAATTATACAACTTAAAAACATAATAGAACAAATAGTACTACTCAAAAAAAGTATAAACTAGAACATTATAGTTACTCCCCTTTTGATGTCACAAAAAGGAGGGAAAAAGTAAAATAACACATAAACTGAAAAATAGGAGAAGACTAAAATAAAGAAAAAAAACTAAAAGAAAGACGGCCCTGATCATCCGAAGGAGGAGGAGGAGGTGGTGAATGTAGCTAAAGGTAATTGGAAAGAGTTGCAAACCGCTCCCCAAGACAGGCCATATCCTGGTCGTGCTGGTGGTGCTGGTGAGCCACATAAGAGTCAGAACGACAAACATCCTTAGTATGTTGCTGCTCCTGTACAATAATGTAGGTCTCAAACTGTATCTCCCACAGGTCGAATCGCTCCACCAACTGATCCAGATGAAAGTGCTGGTGGAGCTGAATAGGTGCAGGAACAGGTGTAGGGGTTGCCTACTCCTCAACTCCCTTGGCTTCCTCGTGCCCCTGGTGGAGACGAGTAATGTAAAAAATGTGGAAAGAGTTGTTTGAGTAGAAGGCAGGTTGAAAGTTTTGTGGGGCAGGATATTGGAGGTTGTATTTGGATTCTAGGATATAGGAGAAAAATATATCCTAGGGGTAGATTGGGCTTCCTTCTATGTCCTAGATCGCAAATACTAATCAGATGCTCAATGTATTGAAAAAACAAATCAGAGGCATTAAATTTATGGCTGGCCAAAATATAGAAAGTTGTGATCAAAAGGATTGGAGTGATATTAAAGCGATAACCAGCTTTTTGGAGAATAGAAGTGCGAAGGACATGTTGGATTATTCTAGTATTTTTTAGTAAACTATTAGTCTCTCAAACATGAAAGGGGTATTGATGTTCCTTTAAAATTGATTGGCCAGATCCTATTCATAGTAAGGATTGGAACACAGGGTGTGGAGTTTGTCTCATGTGGTAGATAGTTGCAGGAGCTCTTGACAGTCCTGATAAGTGATTTCGACAGGTTATCTATTCACATAGGATAGTAGAGCGATGAAAGATGAAATGATGGGAAGGGCAGAGAAGAGCTCAAACAATAACTTTGAATTAAATAGAACAGTAAGGGTAAGGAAGAAAGTGAGAGTAGTGTGAGCATGCAGATCAAGGATAGGATAGGAAAGAATGTGTGGGTTGATAATCCTGGAAACAGTGATCCCGATCATCTTATACCTCAGGTAGATAGCTTGGTCGCTTTCCTCGGTGAAATGAGGGTTCCGGTTTGCCATCGAGGAACTCCCAGAAGGCATGCGAGACCTCTTTCCACTGGCCATAATTAGGAAAATAAAAGGGAAGTAAGAGCAAAGAGGGTTGAAGAAAGATTATGTGAGAAAAATTGATTGAACGCTTAGTTTTTGAAGAAATGAACAAATCATCCAGGATGATCGCAAAATAGTCCAGGCCGATCAGGTGCAATAATTATGTCCGGGACGATTGATCAAAAAGGCGAAAAAGTCATCCAGGATGATAAGAAGGCACAGGCGATTATCCCAAGGAGACAAGCCAGACGACCATTAAAAAAGAAGATTATCCTGGCCGATTAGGCTAATCGTCCAAGACGATGCATAATAATAGATCGTACCGGCCAAATTTAAAAATGTTTTAAGCATTTCCATGTGTATTGTCCGAGATGAGCAGGTGAATCGTCCGGGACGATCACAATCATTTGATCATACCGGCCGAATTTAAAGATTTTGAACGTATTACTACATGTATCGTTCAAGATGAACATGTGGATTGAACAGGCCGATTTCCCAAAATTGAGTAAAGATTTAAGAACATCATCCAGGACGAAGAGGATCGTCCGGACCGATCACAATAAGTAAAGAAGAATACGATCAAGTCGTCCATGATGATAAAGTTTCATCCAGAAGGATGATAAATAGAGAAAGCATATCACCCGTCAGATGAAACATTAGGAGTGGATTGAATGCATCGTCCAGAATGATATAAAATTCATCCAGGATGATGGGACAAAAAAAATGAAATTCAAGAGGTGCATGTAGATGATCAGAGAAGGCCTAGAAAATATAAAAACACCAATAAAATATAAAGTTAAATTACAAAATGATAGAAAAGAAGAGATAAAAAAGAATTGAAAACAAGAAAAATATTACTGTCGAGTGAAAATTTTTTGTTCAGACGAAATCCATATTTGTGCTAGGACGAAATGCTCTCTGAAAAATTTTCGTGCAGACGAACTCCAATTCGTCCCAGGACAAAATGTCCTATGTGAAAATTTCATCCAGACGAACTAATATTCTTCCCAAGATGAAGCGAACCGACTCTTAAAAATTTGGTGACACCCTGCAGATTTCGGAACCGACCTATGGTATAACCGTTCGTACCAGACGAACCTTGTTCGTACGGGACAATTAGCATGTATGAAGTCAATTCGTACCAATATACATAGGGTTCATTTCCAACTGAATTAAGTAGCATTTTCCCGGACCATCCAAATTTGTACGAGACGATCCACTTCTGACAAACTTGAATTTTAGCAGTTTTTGGACGGTTTTTTGTCTTTCCTATATAAAGTCCAATATAAACTGTCACTTAATCTTTTTACCTACTGATCTTCATGCTAATTGAAAGGATAGTCAAGAAGAGAGTGTGAGAGAGTGTTTAAAGGAGAATTCTTACTACTTGAGCGTGAAGGTTACACTTGGTACTCAAAGGTAAGAGTCTCTACTTTTGTTTTTTGAATGCTTCACTCTAATCTCTTCCTTCTAGATTTCTTGTAAAAAAGATCTATCAAGGAGATCCGATTCTCTGCCTACACTTGAATAGTGTGAATAGTCGAAGGGTTCTCTTCCCACACTTAGAGAGTGTGAACAGCCGAAGGATTTTCTGCTCACACTAGGAGAGTGTGAAAAGACGAAGGGTTCTTTGCCCACACTTGGAGAGTGTGAACAGTCGAAGGGTTCTATTCCCACACTAAGAGAGTGTGAAAGGACGAAGGGTTCTCTTCCTATACTGGGAGAGTGTGAAAGAATGAATGATTCTCTGCCAACACTGGGAAGAGTGTAAAAGGATGACGGTTCTCTACTGTATCGGGTAGTGGTGGAAGAGAGTTTTGTAAAGGCTTCTCCGCCTTACTGTGGGTGCAAAAGGAGAGTCACTAGTGGTATTAGTGCAATACTCGGAGGGTGCTTTTTATTTTTGTTTTACTATTTCTAACTTGTGGTTGAAAAACATTTTCAATAAAATTCACTAAAGTTAATTTTTTCGGTTTTAAATTTTGAAGAGGGATAAAATTTTTTAATTACCAATTCACCCACCTCTTGGTTAGCTGCTGGGACATAAGCTTATGTTTAGCAACTCAATTTATATTGATCAAGTATCAACAAGTGGTATCAGAGTTTTGTTTTAAAATCATAAGTTTAGACTACTTTTTGATTAATGTAGATGGCTATATTTGGAAACCAAAATACATCTTAGGGTTACTTTATAACTAGACCTCCATTATTCGATAATATTCCATTTGATTTTTGGAAAACACACATGTCTACATTTTTACAGTCACTTGATTATCATATGTGGATCTTAGTTCAGGAAGGGTATACAAAACCAACTAGACTAGTTGACGGAGTTAGAGTTGAATCACCTTTTGTGGACTGGACAGTAGAAGAATGTGACATAGCACAACTAAATGCCAAATGCTTGAATAGTTTCTTTTGTGCACTTAAATCAGAAGATTACATGCGGGTTTCTACTTGCAAGAGTGGAAAGGACATATGGGATAGACTTTGTATAACATATGAGATGACTAATGAGATTAAGCAATCTAGACTTAATATCTTGTTACATGATTATGAATTATTTCCCATGAAACCTAATAAATCCATTTCTAATATGTACACAAGATTCACACAAATAGTCACCTCTTTACATGCATTAGGTAGGGAACTAACGAATGCTGAAATGGTTAATAAGATTCTTCATTATTTGCCTACTAGTTATGATGTTAAAATTACTGTAATTATAGAGTCTAAAGATCTAAACATTTACTCTATTGATAATCTTCTTGGTTCGCTAATTGCTTATGAGCAAGGACTTAGTCAAAGAAAGATTGATGCAGGTGAACCACGAAAGGAGAATAACATAGCACTGCAAGTGGAGGACTTTGAGAGTTAACACTCATAACCTGAGGATGAAGATGACATCGCATTGATGACTAGATAATTTAGAAGCTTTCTGAGGAGGAACCAGAGGAGACGCCAGTAATGGAATAGAGGTAAATTCAATAGAAATGTCAAGGTTTCAAATGATGTGATTTGCTATGAGTGCAGGAAATCTTGATATATTAAGACATATTACTCGAAACTTAAAGCCACTCATAGCAAGGAGAAGGTAGAAGAGAAACCATTTGTGAAGAAGGGCAAGAAGAAATTCCAAAGAGCTTTTTGGGCGGACTCAGCTTCGAACTTGTTAGAGACAGAAAAGGAAGAGGAAGTCACTAATCTGTGCTTAATGGCCGATAGTCTTGATCAGTTAGATCAACAAGAGGGTCTCTCTCACACAAGACCTCGTGAGATCATATGGTACTTGGACAGTGGATGTTTAAAGCATATGACTAGAGATACTGTATAATTCATATCGCTAGAAGCTAGAAGTGGAGGCAAGGTTACGCTTTGAGACAACACCCCAAGGAAGGTGATTGGGATAGGTATGATTGGAAATCTAAAGAATTTTTATATTGAAAATGTGTTATTGGTAGAAGGCTTAAAGCATAATTTGTTAAGTATAAGCCAGCTATGTGACAAAGGATATTGTGTAAATTTTTTTTCTACTAGCTGCACTTTAAGCCTAAATGGAAATGATATTTTGAATGATAAAAGGGTAAACAATGTTTTTATGCTAGATTTGAATTGCATTCAAACTCCTACTTCTTTTTGTTTAAAAACTATTTCTGATGAATCATGGATTTGACATAGGAGATTTTATCATTCTAGCATGAAAAACCTTAGGAGAATTACCCAAAAGAACTTAGTGAGAGGTATACCAAAACTAGACTTTATTAAGGACCATCTTTATGATGCATGTCAATTAGGAAAGCAAGTGAAGTCCTTTTTTCAATCCAATAAGGATCTTAGAACTAGTAAACCATTGGAGATTTTGCATATGGATCTTTTTGGACAAGTTGGAACTGTAAGTACAGGAGGGAAGGTATATAGATTTGTGATTGTGGATGATTACTTAGGATTCACATGAGTTAGATTTCTATTCCATAAGAGTGAATCATTTGAGGAATTTAGAAATTTTTTGACTTAGATTCAAAGAAAACTTGGGTGTGAAATCATGACTATATAAAGTCATCATGGAGGAGAATTTGAAAATGAAAGATTTGAGAATTTTTGTAAGGAGAAAGGAATTGATCATAATTTTTCTGCACCTAGAATCCCTCAGTAGAATGGGGTAGTCGAAAGAAAAAATAGAACATTAATAGAAGCCGCCCAAGCAATATTCATAGAATACTCACTTCCTAAATACTTTTGTGCTGAGGCGGTTAACATTGCATGTTATGTTCTGAATAGAGTGAATGTGAGATCTAAATTAAATAAAATACCCTATGGTTGCTAAAAATAAGAACATCTAATTTGTCTAATTTGCATGTTTTTAGTTACAAGGTGTTTATACGTAAAAATGAAAAATCTGCCTTAGAAAAATTTGATCCAAAATCAGATGAAGAAATATTTGTTGGATATCAAGTGTTGGAAAATCTTATAGAGTATTCAATAAAAAAACTTTGTTAATTGAGGAGACCACACATGTTGTATTTTGAATTTGGAAAATTAGAAGAGCCAAATGTTGTAGAAGATGAGATTGAGGATAACTCTAAAAAAATTGATAAAATAAATTTGGAAGAAAATAGGGAGGAAAATTTGGAGATAGAAAATCCTTTTCCTAGAGATTTGAGATTTTCTAAAAACCGCCCAAAGGAGTTGATAATTGGTGAACCTAGTGAGGGTGTAGGGAATAGGTGTGGATTAAACAAAGAAGTCAATCATTCAGCCTTCATTTCAACTATAGAACCTACTAATATTGATCAAGCACTTCCTGATGAATTTTGGATTTTGGTCATGCAAAAAGAATTAAATCAATTTGTAAGAAATAAAGTTTTGGAATTAACTACAAGGCCAAAGAATAAAATTGTAGTTGAAACTAAGTGGATATTCAAAAAAAAAATAAATGAGTCGGCAGTAGTCATTAGAAATAAGGCTAGATTAGTTGTTAAGGGGTATAATCAGATTGAAAGGATTAATTTTGAGGAGACTTTTGCCCCTGTAACTAGACTTAAAGTAATTAGGGTTTTTCTAGCCTTTGTATGTTTTAGAGGATTTAAATTGTATCAAATGGATGTAAAAAATGCCTTTTTAAATGGGGTAATTGAAGAAGATATTTTTGAAAAATAACCACCAGGTTTTGAAAATTTTAAATACCCAAATCATGTTTTTAAATTGAAAAAGGTATTATATGGATTGAAACAGGCACCTAGGGTTTGGTATGAGAGGTTGAGCACCTTCCTACTTGAAAGATCATTTGAAAAAAAAAAGTGTGGATACAACTCTTTTTTTTTGAAGAGATTAGGAAATGATATACTCATTGTACAAATTTATGTGGATGACATCATCTTTGAATCTTCAAATAAAAATCTTTGTGATGATTTTTTTAAAACAATGAGTAGTGAATTTGAGATGAGTCTAATGGAAGATTTAAGTTACTTTCTAGGATTTAGCATTAAGCAAATTGAGGAAGGTACATTTCTTAGTCAGTCAAAGTATGTTAAGGACATACTTAAAAAGTATGAAATGGACAATGCTAAACCTGTTAATACACCTATGAGTTCCTCAGTTCAGTTGGATAAGGACCCTAAGGGAAAATCTGTTGATAAAAAAAATTTAGAGAAATAATTAGATCTTTACTTTACTTGATAGCTAGTCGGCCCGATATCATATTTAGTGTTTGTTTGTGTGCTAGATTTCAATCAGATTCAAAAGAATCACATTTGAAAGCTGTAAAAAGGATTCTAAGATATCTGTTAGGAACTCAAAAATTAGGAATTTTGTATGCTATGTTTAGCTCTTTATTTAAAATAATTGGTTATTCAGATTCTGACTTTGCAGGTTGTAGGGTGGATAAAAATAGCACTTATGGAATATGTCAGTTTATTGGAAATTCTTTAGTCTCTTGGTTCAGTAGAAAACAAAATTTAGTAGCCCTATCTACTACAGAAGCTGAATATATTGCATTAGGAAGTTGTGTGGCACAAGTAATTTGGTTGAAACAACAGTTGATTGATTTAGGATTAACTATAGGCACTATTCTAATTTATTGTGATAACACTAAAGCTATTTGTATTTCTAAAAATCCTATTCAATATTCAAGAACTAAATATATAGACATAAGATATCATTTCATAAGGGATCATATATCCAAATGAGAAATTGAACTTACTCATGTTTCTACTGAAAATCAACTTGCAGACATTTTTACAAAATCTTTAGTCTTTGATATTTTCAGTGGATTAAAAATAATGCTTGGAGTAATTAATTTCAATGCTTAATTAAAAATATTTTCTGCAACATTGATATGTGTTTTCTAGTTAATGCATTTGTGTATTTTTATGAGTTTGTTTATCTTGTGTTTGTGATTTTCTGTATTTGAGTTTTTATTTTATCATTTTATGTATTTTTGTTGTGTTTTTGTTTTAGTTTTTTATTGAATGCATGTTTCAAAAATTTTAAGCGACAATCGTCCGAGACCAAATATTTTCGTACAGGACGAATTGTGTAGTGTGTCAAACTATCGGATTTTGAATGTTTGGGTGCAGTTTTTTCAGTTTTTAATTTTCACTTCGTTAGTACAATCGTCACGATCGTCTAGGACAAAATTGTTCAAATGACAGGACGATTGAATGACAGTTAAATGGATAAGGTAGTTTTTAATGATGTATTTTGTACGTACGAACCTTTGGTTCATCCGGATGAACACATGTCAGTTCGATAGAAGGGATGGTTTCAATGTCATTAAAATAATCATAAGTTCTAATAATCCAGGATGAACACGTGTTCGTCTGTATGATCGATTTGGTTAAAAATCTGTATGAAAGGATGCTTCGTAAGTTGTGTGATTACAAAAAGCAATTTTATTTTGGACTCATTCATTCGTCCATATAATTTTTTTCCAAACGGGACGAATCAAATTTTGTACGGGATGAACATAAATTTCATCTATACGAATAGTCATTTTTCAATAAATTGATGGGCTTTTGAACTCAATAGTCATCTCTCACACATCACTTTCAAAACCTTTTGTCCTTTAGATCCTTTTCAATGGAAAGTTCAAGCAAGCGACAAAAGACCCTAGTTAAGGGACCACCTAGAAACTCTTCCGATAACTTTCTTTCCAAAGCCAATGAAGAGCCTTTTCCCAGATTTGTGTCCGCTAAGATCACCCCGTCTAGAATTCTTATCCAGGATCAACTGACCTTTCAGGTAATGAACTTGTTTTCTTCAACTCAGTTTGGTTTCATCCTCACACTAATTTATCTCTACAATAAAGAAACCTTTTACTATTTTCTGGCAAACATGTCTTTCAACTCAGACCATTCTGTAATCCGTTCCTATGTCTTTAAGAAAAAAGTTGAAATTACCAAGGCTGACCTAGGAATCTTTTTAAACTTAAGAACTGAGGGAACTAGAGCACATACCTTGACCACCACTTTTGAATATGAATGGTCTGAAATTAATATAGTGATTAGAGGAATCGTTTTTAACGATCATATGCCTAAAGTATCCAGTCTCGTTCGTAATGCTCGTATCATCCAGCATGTTCTTAGAACTTCTATAATTCCTAAAGCTGATGATAGAATCAACATTAATCCTCTTCTTTCTATGGTAACCTACTTGATTATGACTAAACAACCTATAGATAAAGCCCAAATAATCCTTGACTATCTTTATGGACTCTCTGAAATTCGTCATGTTGAATATAAAAGAAAGAAGAACATTGCCTTAGGACATCTAGTTGCCTATATTCTGGAGAAAAAATACAATTTGGTTCATCCTGATCAAGATTTTGAAGAACCGCTCTACTACAACGACGGATCATTTAAAACAATCTTCAATAAAGATGAACCAAGTAAAACGCATATCATTAGTGATACTGAGGAAGAACATGAAGCTGCACCTGTATCTGCTAATGAACCAAATTATCAGGATTTGGTTCAAAGATTTGACCATTTAGAGACTCACTTTGATCAAAGGTTTAATTAAATTGAAGGTCATATGCAGCAGCAGGATATACAATACACTCAAGATATGGGATTTATACGAGAACAGATAAACGATATAAATTTCAATATGCTTATGATGAGTAGCTATTTCAACTTCTTCGATGCTACACCTCCTCCTCCTCCAAATCAGGGTCCATCAAAATAATTTCATGTACTTGATTATGTGTTTTATTTAGTTGATGTATTAGTTTTGTGATTTAGGAAAATGTGATGTATTTTCTTTTCATTAGATATTTTTGTTTTTGAATCTTATGTCGTATTGATATCATATGTTGAGATTATACTATCATTTATTTTGACATCAATATAAGTTATCCTGTTTTGAATTTAATCTTGTTTTTGAAATGTGTGTTAGCCCATATGACAATCATTGTAATTTTTGATCTTAAGAGTGGAGTGGTATACTTTAAAATGCAACTTAAAATTAAATTCATTAGAAAATTTAATTTTTCTAAATTTAAGTTTTGCTTATAACTTGATACAATTAAGATTATCAATTTAATGTCTCTTATTTAAACTACATTAATGTCTAATATTATTATTGCAATTATGATATTTTCTTATTTTGTATTTAACTTATCAATAGATATTTATGCACTTAAAAATTTGAAAAATTTTATTATTAATTTTAGAAAGAACAAGATTACTCTTAAAAAATGTAGAAATGTACAAAAAATCAAAAGGAATGCGCAAAGGTTCGAAATTTGAAAAAGAGGCACAAAATAAGCTCACAAGAGAAAAGATGCACAAAAATGTGTTACAAATTTGAAAAAGATGTGTAAAGCGCCACATGTGGTAGTTAATTCTTTCTATAATCGTTTAATCTCTTAATTCAAATTGATCTTCGATATATTATATTTCATATTGAAATTTGAAATATACAAATTTTCTATTCATTATTTTTGCAATGATTTTCTCTATCTTAGTGTCTAAATCGATTCATATTTTTGATATATACTTTTTATTATCAATGTAATATCTCTTCTTAAATTCTATGAATTACTATGATTTGCCTAATATTTTGATTTTATTTGCAAAATTTATTTCAATCACTTTCAAAGATCAATTATCAAAGGATTATTATATGACTGCTTACATTTTTGGTCTTTTTCTTCTTTTCTTTTTGCTGTTGTCAAAAAGGGGGAGAAAATATTGTTTGTTCGTATCTTTTTGTAACTCGTATCTTTTTGTATCCTTGTTCGTATCATATTTCTATTTCGTAGTATTATTTTTGTTTCATTTTAAAATTAAAAAATTAAAAAAAAGGGAGAGATAAAACTGTTGTGCAAAGCCTCCTTATTTTCAAATGTTCATCAATTCAGGGGGAGTTTAGGAGATTCTTAAAATTTGAAAATTATATAAATAATAATTATTTTGCCATCATCAAAAAGAGAGAGATTGTTAAGAGAGTTGCTATTTGCATGTTTTATATTTTTGCAACTTGTATTAATTTGATGATTCTAAATATTATTGTTTTAAGTTTTGTTATCTCTTAACTCTTTTTAAAAGATTTGTTTTTGCTCTTGTGTGGACTAATATTATAGGAAATTTGAACTCCAGACTAATAATGACTTCAAATTAAATTCAGCATAAGATTGTTTGTAAATTGAAGCTTGTATTTTTCTTTGCATTGAGTTTGAAAGGGAGTGATTGTAATTGTGTAAACACACAAACACACACTTAAGGAGATCTTTAAAAAATTATACTGATCGTATGGGACGAACACAGTTCGTACGGGACGATCAAGTCAGTTATCTCCTCAAAAGAGCAATGGAACGAACAGGAAGAGTAGAAAATTTTTCTAAGTCCTCATCGTCCAAGACGAATTTCCTATTCGTCCTAGTACAAAATGGGCTCTGGAAAATTTTTGTTCAGATGAAGTTCATATTCGTGCCAGGATGAAATGCTCTCTGGAAAATTTTCATCCAGAAGAACTCTAGTTCATCCCAGGATGAAATGTCCTCTTGAAGATTTTAGTTCAGATGAAATTCATATTCGTGCTAAGATGAAATGCTCTCTAGAAAATTTTCGTCCAGACGAACTCCAATTCGTCCCAGGATGAAATGTCCTCTATAAAAATTTCATCCAGACGAATTAATATTTGTCCCAGGACAAATCAAATTGACTCTTAAAAATTTGTGACTTCCAACAGATTTCGGAACTAACCTGTGGTATAACCGTTCGTACCAGATAAACCTTGTTCGTACGGGATGATCAACGAGTACGAAGTCAGTTCTTACCAATATACAATGGGTTTGTTTCCAACTAAATTATGTAACATCGTCAGGGATGTTCCACGATCGTACGGGATGATCCACGATCGTACAGGACGATCCACTGCTGACAGACTTGAATTTTAGCAGTTTTTGATTGATTTTTTATATCTTTCCTATATAAAGTCCAATATAAACTGCCACTTAATCTTTTTGCCTATTGATCTTCATGCCAATTGAAAGGAGAGTCAAGGTGAGAGTGTGAGAGAGTGTTTGAAGGAGCATTCTTAATACTGGAGCGTGTAGGTTTCACTTGGTACTCAAAGGTAAGAGTCTCTACTTTTGATTTTTGAATACTTCACTCTTTTCTCTCTTCCTTCTAGATTTCTTGTAAAGACGATCTGCCAAGGAGATCCGGTTCTCTGCCGACACTTGGAGAGTGTGAAAAGTCAAAGGATTCTCCGCCCACACTTGGAGAGTGTGAACAGCTGAAGGGTTCTCTACCCACACTAGGAGAGTCATTAGTGGTATTAGTGCAATACTCGGAGGGTGCCTCCGGGGAGTGGATGTAGGTCGTGTTTAACCGAACCACTATAAATCTCGTGTCTTTTATTTTTCTGCTTCTTTTTATTTTTGTTTTACTGTTTCTAACTTGTGGTTGAAAAACATTTTCTATAAAATTCACTAAAGTTAATTTTCTCGGTTCTAAATTTTGAAGAGGATTTTTTTTTAATTATCAATTCACCCCTCCTCTTTGTTAGCCGCTGGGACATAAGCTTAGGTTTAACAACCTAATTCATATTGATCAAGTATCAACACTGTTGTCTAAGTACCACATGCTCTCACAAGATCTTTGGTGAAAGCTTACCTACAAAATGATCAAATGTCAGATTTAAGAACCTAAACAGGTTTGGATCCCTTTTTATGAAAAGAGTAATGCAATGCTGTGTATCATGCAGTTTGGGTCTCCACACCTAATGTGTACTATGATGAACAGTGCAAGTGTGTGAAATATGTCCTAGCATGCCACATAAAAAACATCTAACTCTAGAAAAAGGATTTACTAATTTGTTTGGGTTATAATGCCTCTTCCTAGGTTTTGACTTTAGACCAAGTGCTGATGTATTGCAATTTCTCTCAAGTGTATTAAATTTAGCTTTAAACCTCAAGTTAACACTTTTTAAAACATCATTATCAATATTTAAATAGTGCTCCTTATGCTCAGATTCTTCAATATAAGTTTTAAAATTAGATTCAAGTGAGGTATAAGATGGTTTCAAAGAATCATGCTCAACAATCAAATCAGAATGCTTTTCATTAAAATCATCAAATTCATCAAGTAAAGACATGTGATTGATATCAAGTAGAGTGTGATCTTTACTTAAACTTTCATGCTCTTTTTGCAAATTCAAAAACTCCAATTTTAAATTAGTGTGCGATTTCTTAAGTTTCTTATATGATGTATGAATTTTCTCACAAATTTCAAGTTATTAATCATAGGTTGGTTCACATACCTCTTATTGATCAGATTGACCAAGATAATCACCCATTAAGTACAAATTTGTTATCTCATCTTCAGCTTTAGTCTCAGATGAGTCAGATGCAGAATCCACCTAGAAAGCCTTTTAGTTCAACTTCTTATCCTTCATGTATTTGGATTTCTCCTCACCATTTTCTTTTCTTGAGTGATCCTTAAGAGTAGAACAATCAGCTTTAATATGTTCAGGCTTCCTACATTCAAAACAAACAACATCAAAATAATTTTTATAATTTTTGCTATCCTTACCTCTTTGTTACTTCTGATGATACTTGTTATTTTTCCTTAAAGAGCTTTTGAATTATCTAGTGATGAAGAAGACATCATCACTTTCAGACCTGGAAGAATCAATATCCGTATTGTTGGCCCTTAGTGCCATAATTTTCTCCTTCTTTTTCTCACTTGCATCAAGATTTCTTTGATTCACCTCTTGCTCATAAGCAATGAGTGATCCAAGTAAATTATTAATAGAATAAGTATTTAAATCTTTAGATTTCAAAGCATAGAAAAAATAGTTCAAACTTTTTGCATTAAGTTGTGTGAAATCTCTTTCATCAAAAATCCATTCAGTAAAAGGAAGTTAAGTTTTAATGCCATTAATTTCTCGAGAAGGAGGTGTATATGTTAAAATAGTTGCTATTTGCATGACTTACATTTTTGCAACTTGTATAGTTTTGATGATTCCAAACATTATTGTTCAAATGTGTAGTTATCTCCTAACAATTTTAGAAGATTTATATTTTTTCTTGTGTGTACTAACATTTCAGGAAAATCAGACTCCAGACTACAAAAACTTCAAATCAAATTCAACATGAGATACTTTGTTAATTTGAAACTTGTATTTTTCTTTGAATTCAATTTGAAAGGGAGTGATTGTAATTGAGTGAATAAAAACATACACACACACACACATAAGGAGATCATACAAATTTTATACTGATCGTACGGGACGATCAGACAGTTATCTCCTATTGAGCACATAGAACGAATAAGAACTGGCTTGAAAAATTTTCTAAGTCCTATTCGTCCGGGATGATATTTTTATCATCCAGGACGATCTGGTCTCTGTAAAATATTTGTCCAAACGAAATTATTCATCGTCAGAAAACGAGTTGCTCTCTGTAAAATTTTCGTCCAAACGAAATTATTATCATCCAGGATGATCTGGTCTCTGTAAAATTTTCGTCCAAATGAAATTATTATCTTCAGAAAACGACCTGCTCTCTGTAAAAATTTCGTCCAGACGAACCAATTTTTGTCCAGACGATTAACTGACTTAGAATGGTTTTCAGCAGTTTTCTAGGCCGACCTTATAATAATTGTTCGTACCGGACAAACTTATTTCGTACGGGATGATCAGTGTGTATAAAGACATTTCGTACACATATTCAAATAGCGTCGTTTTAAATCGTTTAAGTAAAATCGTCCAGGACGATCCACGATCGTACGGGACGATCCTCTACGTACAGAATTGAAAACTTGCAGTTTTTGGGCAGTTTTTCTTGTCTTTTGTATATATAGTCCAAATTAGACTGCCACCTAATCTTTTTGTCATTTGATCTTCGTGCCTCTTGAGAGAATAGCTAAGGAGAGAGTGGAAGAGTGCATTCAAAGGAGGATTCCTACCATTGGAGCGTAAAGGCTTCACTTGGAGTTCAAAGGTAAAAATCTCTACTTGTGAATTGGGATTACTTCACTCTTTTCTTTCTTCCTTCTAGATTTCTTGTGAGAAGATCAGTCAAGGAGATCCGGTTCGCTTCCGACATTTGGAGAGTGTAAATAGTCGAAAGGATCGCTTCCTACACTTGGAGAGTGTGAACAGCCAGAAGGGTTCTCTGCCCACACTAGGAGAGTGTGAAAGGATGGAAGGGTTCTCTGCCCATACTAGGAGAGTGTAAAAGGATGAAAGGGTTCTCTCCCCACACTAGAAGAGTGTGAAAGGACGGACGGTTCTCTGCCAACACTAGGGATTGTGTAAAAGGATGACGGTTCTCTGCCGCACCGGGTAGTGGTGAAAAGAGTGTGTTGTAAAGGCTTCTCCGCCTTACTGTGGGTGCAAAAGGAGAGTCACTATTGGTTTTAGTGAAATACTCAGAGGGTGCCTCTGAGGAGTGGATGTAGGTCTAGTTATAGACCGAACAACTATAAATCTGATGTCATTTATAGTTTTTTATGTTTCCGCATTTTATTTTATTTTTA
This sequence comes from Dendrobium huoshanense, assembly GCA_016618105.1. Taxonomy (NCBI): domain Eukaryota; kingdom Viridiplantae; phylum Streptophyta; class Magnoliopsida; order Asparagales; family Orchidaceae; genus Dendrobium; species Dendrobium huoshanense. The sequence continues at coordinate 69,403,094 of CM028359.1, read as the reverse complement.
ACAACTCTGTTGCTGAAAAATATTTTCTAGAAATACTTTAAAAGAAAATTTTTCATTTCGGTTCAACTTAATCTTCTAAGAGGGATTAAATTTTTAAACTACCGATTCACCCCCCTCTTGGTAGCCTTGGGACATTAACTTAGGCTTAACAACCTAATTATTAGATTCAACAAGTGATATTAGAGCGTCGTTTCAAAATCATAAGTTTTAACTACTTTTTGATTAACGTAGATGGCTACATTTGGAAATCGAAACACACCTAAGGGTTACTCTATCACTAGACCTCCACTGTTTGACAATATTTCTTTTGATTTTTAGAAAATATGCATGTCTACTTTCTTACAGTCACTTGATTATCACATGTGGATGCTAGTCCAGGAAGGTTACACAAAACCAACTACATTAGTTGATGGAGTTAGGGTAGAAACACCTTATGCAGATTGGACTATAGAAGAACGTGACTTAGCACAATTAAATGCCAAATGTTTAAATAGTTTCTTTTATGCTTTAAAATCTGAAGACTACATGCGAGTTTCCACTTGCAAAAGCGGAAAGGACATATGGGATAGACTTTGTATAACTTATGAAGGGACAAATGAGGTTAAGCAATCAAGACTCAATATCTTGTTACATGACTATGAATTGTTTCGCATGAAACCTAATGAATCTATTTCAGACATGTACACAAGATTCACTCAAATTGTCACTTCTTTGCATGCACTTGATAAGGAATTAACTAATGCTGAAATGGTCAATAAGATTCTTCATTATTTACCTACTGCTTATGATGCTAAAATTACTGCAATTACAGAGTCTAAAGATCTGAACATTTATTATATTGACAATCTTCTTAGTTCACTCATTGCTTATGAGCAAGGAGTAAGTCAAAGAAAGATTGATGCAGGTGAATCATGAAAGGACAAGAATATTGTACTAAATATGGAAGAGTCAGAAAGTGAACACTCACAACCTGAGGATGGAAATGATATTGCATTGTTGACTAGATAATTTAGAAGCTTTTTAAAGAGGAAGCAGAAGAGACGCCAGCAATGGAATAGAGGTAAGTATAACAGAAATGACAAGGTTTCTAATGAAGTGATTTATTATAAATGCAGGAAACCATTTCATATAAAGACTGATTGTTCAAAACACAAAGCCACTCCTAGCAAGGAGAAGGTAGAGGAGAAACCAATGGTAAAGAAGGGCAAGAAGAAATTTCAAAGAGCTTTCTGGCCGGACTCAGCTTCAGACTCATGTGAGACTGAAAAAGAAGAAGAAGTCACCAACCTTTGCTTGATGGCAGTTAATGTTGAACAATCAAATCAAGAAGAGGTATGTGATTTAACGTATGATGAATTGTTTGAAGTTTCTGAACACATGCATGATGCATATAGGAAAATGAAAAAGATGCATGCTAGTTTAGGTTTAGAATTGGAAGAGCTTAATAAGGAACACAAAATCCTTAGGAAAGATCATGCTTTAATAGATAACAACCACATGAAACTACTTGATGAATATGATGACTTGAATAAAAATTTTGTGAATTTAAAATCATCCTATGCTGAACTTGAAAAAGAATTTAAGAATTTTAAGGATGAATCTGAGAGCAAGACATATAGAATTAATTATACCAATCGAATCTTGGAAGATATGAATTCATTTTACAAACTCACAATAAGAGCTCTCGAGGATAATAGGAACCCTCCTAAACTTGAAGATTTTACAAATCCTAAATATTATCCTAAATTCATGAAATCCCTTAGAAGACAATCATATGAAAGAAAACATTGGAATATTTTTCCTAATGTTAAATGTAATAATTATGGATTTTTGAGACATATATCTCACACCTGCACTTTAAAGATGAAAACTAATTTGTTGTGGAGAACTAAGATGCATAAACCTAGACATATCATACATGCATATGATTATAAATTTCATAAAGGTGAACCCAAACTTGTTTGGGTTCTCAGGTCTAATATTTGAGAATTTTGCAGGAGTGCTCTCACACAAGACCTCGTGAGAGTATATGGTACCTGGACAGTGGATGTTCAAAGCATATGACTGGAGATACTGCTCAATTCATAACGCTGGAAGCTAGGAATGGAGGCAAGGTTACACTTGGAGATAATACCACAAAGAAAGTGGTTGGATCATGTATGATTGGAAATTTGAAAAACTTTTTCATAGACAATGTGTTATTAGTTGAAGGCTTAAAACATAATCTGTTAAGCATAAGTCAGCTATGTGATAAGGGTTATAATGTAAAATTTTTACCTACTAGCTGCATAATAAGCCTAAATGGGAAAAGTGTTTTAAATGGAAAAAGGGTAAACAATGTCTACATGCTAGATTTAAATTGTATTCAATCTCCTACTGCTTTTTGTTTGAAAACTATTTTTGATGAATCATGGCTTTGGCATAGGAGACTTTGTCATTCTAGTATGAAAAATCTTAGGAGAATTACCCAAAAGAACTTAGTGAGAGGTATACCAAAACTAGACTTTACTAAGGACCACCTTTGTGATGCATGTCAATTAGGAAAACAAGTGAAGTCCTCTTTTAAGTCCAATAAAGATCTTAGGACCAGTAAACCTTTAGAAATTCTACACATGGATCTTTTTGGACCTGTAGGAACTGTAAGTCTAGGAGGGAAGGTATACGGATTTGTTATAGTGGATGATTTCTCAAGATTCACTTGGGTTAGATTTCTTTTTCATAAGAGTGAATCGTTTGAGGAATTCAGAAATTTTTCTACTTGGATTCAGAGGAAACTAGGGAGTGAAATAATTTCTATACAAAGTGATCATGGAGGAGAATTTGAAAAAGAAAGATTTGAAAATTTCTGTAAAGAAAAGGGGATTGATCACAATTTTTCTGCACCTAGAACCCCTCAACAAAATGGGGTAGTTGAAAGAAAAAACAGAACATTAATAGAAGCCGCCCGAGCAATGTTAGCAGAATACTCACTTCCTAGATATTTTTGGGCTGAGGCGGTTAGAACTGCATGTTATGTTCTGAATAGGGTGAATGTGAGATCAAATTTGAATAAAACACCCTATGAGTTGTTAAAAGGTAGAACACCTAATTTATCTTATTTGCATGTATTTGGTTGCAAGGTATTCATACATAATAATGGAAAATCTGCCTTAGGAAAATTTGACCCAAAATCAGATGAAGGAATTTTTGTTGGATATTCAAGTGTTGGAAAATCTTATAGGGTATTCAACAAAAGAACTTTAGTCATTGAAGAAACCACACATGTTGTATTTGATGAAAGTGGAAAATCGGAAAAGCCAAATGTTGTTGAAGAAGAAATTGAAGAAAACTCCCAAAAGATTGATAGATTAAATTTGGAAGAAAATGTGGAAGAAAATTTGGAAAGAGAAAACCCTTTGCCTAGAGATTTGAGATTTTTTAAAAACCACCAAAAGGAATTAATTATAGGTGAACCAAGTGAGGGTGTTAGAACTAGGCGTGGATTAAACAAGGAAGTCAATCATTCAGCATTTATTTCAACTATTGAACCCACTAACATTGATCAAGCACTTTCTGATGAATTTTGGATATTGTCCATGCAAGAAGAGTTAAATCAATTTGTAAGAAATAAAGTTTGGGAATTAACTACAAGACCAAAAGATCAAAGTGTTGTTGGAACCAAGTGGGTGTTTAAAAATAAAATGAATGACTCAGGAGTAGTCATTAGAAATAAGGCTAGATTAGTTGCTAAGGGGTATAATCAAATTGAAGGAATTGATTTTGAGGAAACTTTTGCCCCTGTAGCTAGACTTGAAGCAATTAGGGTTTTACTAGCCTTTGCCTGTTTTAAAGGTTTTAAATTGTTTCAAATGGACGTCAAAAGTGCCTTTTTAAATGGGGTAATTGAGGAAGATGTTTTTGTAGAACAACCTCCAGGTTTTGAAAATTCTAAATTTCCAAATTATGTTTTCAAGTTAAAAAAGGCATTATATGGATTGAAACAGGCACCTAGGGCTTGGTATGAGAGGTTGAGCACCTTCCTACTTGAAAGATCTTTTGAAAAAGGAAGTGTGGATACAACTCTCTTTTTAAAGAAAATTGGAAAGGATATACTTATTGTTCAAATTTATGTGGATGACATCATCTTTGGATCTTCAAATAAAAATCTTTGTGATAATTTTTCTAAAACAATGAGTAGTGAATTTGAAATGAGTCTAATGGGAGATTTAAATTACTTTCTAGGACTTAGCATTAAGCAACTTGAGGAAGGTACATTTCTTAGTCAAACTAAATATATTAAGGACATCCTCAAAAAATATGAAATGGACAATGTTAAACCTGTTAGTACACCAATGAGTTCCTCAGTTCAGTTGGATAAGAACCTTAAGGGAAAATCTGTTGATCAAAAGAAATTTAGAGGGATAATTGGATCTTTACTTTACTTGACTGCTAGCCGATCAGATATTATGTTCAGTGTTTGCTTATGTACTAGATTTCAATTAGATCCAAAAGAATCACATTTGACAGCAGTGAAAAGGATTTTAAGATATTTACTAGGAACTCAAAACTTAGGGATTTGGTATCATAAGTTTAGCTCTTCATTTGAAATTATTGGTTACTCAGATTCTGACTTTGCAGGCTGTAGAGTGGATAGGAAAAGCACTTCTGGAACATGTCAATTCATTGAAAATTCATTAGTTTCATGGTCTAGTAGAAAACAAAATTCAGTGGCACTATCTACTGCAGAAGCAGAATACATTGCATTAGGAAGTTGTGTGGCACAAGTACTTTGGTTAAAACAACAGTTGATTGATTTAGGATTAACTATAGGCATTATTCCAATTTATTGTGACAATACAAGTGTTATTTGCATTTCCAAAAATCCTATTCAACATTCTAGAACCAAACACATTGACATAAGGCATCATTTCATAAGGGATCATGTATCCAAGGGAGAAATTGAACTCACACATGTTTCAACTGAAAATCAACTTGCAGACATTTTTACAAAATCTTTAGCCTTTGATACCTTCAGTACATTAAGAATAAGGCTTGGTGTTATTGATTTGAATGCTTAAATAAAAATGTTTTTGCAATATTGATATTTATGTTTTTTTTGTTTATTTGTCTTTGAATTTTTGTTTTGAATTTTATGATTTTTTTTGTGTTTTTATTCTGTGGTTTTGTCTTTGTTTTCTATGTTATAAATGTTTTGATTGTTTTTCTTCTTTAAAAATTCAAAAATCCAAAAATGTGTGGAAATCGTCCGGGACAAAATTTTTCGTACTGGACGATGTGTGTTAAAATTCAGTTTGCGTGATATGAAACGTTTTGAGAGCAATTTTTAATGTATTTCGTCTGTATGATCTAAAAATCGTCCAGGACGAAATATTTATTTTCTCAAACGTCGGGACGTTTGAATGCAGCGGTTGAGTGGATAAGGTAGTTTTAAATGTGAAGTTCGTCCGTACGAACTTTTTGTTCGTCCAGACGAACATACATCGTTTAATCGTAGGGGACGGTTTTCAACTGACATTAAAACTGTTGAGTCTAGTAATTAGGTTGTTAAGCCTAAGTAAATGTCCCACGGCTACCAAGAGGGGGGTGAATTGGTAGTTTTAAAAATTTTAAACCCTCTTAATGATAAAGTTGAACTGAAATAAAATTTTCTTTTAAAGTTTATAGAAAAATATTTTTCAACCACAATGTTGTTAAAACTGAAATTTAAAGTGCGGAAACGTAAAAGCAATAAAGTAAATGACACCAGATTTATAGTGGTTCGGTCTATAACCAGACCTACATCCACTCCTCAGAGGCACCCTCTGAGTATTGCACTAATACCACAAAGTGACTCTCCTTTAGCACTCACAGCAAGGCGGAGAAGCCTGTACAAAACACTCTTTTCACCACTACCCGGTGCGGCAGAGAACCGTCGTCCTTTTACACAATCCACAGTGCTGGCAGAGAACCGTCGTCCTTTCACACTCTCCTAGTGTGGGCAGAGAACCCAACGGCTGTTCACTCTCCAAGTGTAGGCAGAGAACCTTCTTCCTTTTACACTCTCCTAGTGTAGGCAGAGAACCCTACGTCTGTTCACACTCTCCAAGTGTCGGCAGAGAACCGGACCTTCTTGAATGATCTTCTCACAAGAATCTAGAAGGAAGAAAGAAAAGAGTGAAGAAATCCAATTTCACAAGTAGAGACTCTTACCTTAGCAATCCAAGTGAAGCCTTCTCGCTCCAATGGTAGGAATCCTCCTTTGAATGCTCTCTTCCACTCTCTCCTTGGCTATTCTCTCAATAGGCACGAAGATCAAATGACAAAAAGATTGGGTGGCAGTCTAATTTGGACTATTTATACAAAAGACATGAAAAACCGCTCAAAAACTGCATATTTTCAATTCTGTACGCAGTGGATCGTCCCGTACGATCCTGGATCGTCCTGGACGATTTTACTTAAACGATCTGAAACGACCCAATTTGTATATGTGTACAAAATGACTTCGTACAGCTGATCGTCCTGTACGAACTAGGTTCGTCCAGTACGAACGGTTATTACAAGGTTGGTTCTAGAAACTGCTGAAAACTGTTCTAAGTCGGTTTATCGTTTGGACGAAAATATGTTCGTCTGGACGAAAATTTTCCAGAGAGTCGATCGTCCTGGACGATTATTTATTTCGTCTGTACCAAAATTTTCCAGAGCACCCATCGCCGCGGACGATAATTTGCTTTCGTCTGGACGAAAATTTTCCAGAGAGCTGATCGTCCGGTACGATAATTATTTTCGTCTGGACGAAATTTTTCCAGAGGACTGGTCGCCTCGTACGATGGTAAAATTCGTCTGGACGAAATTTTACAGAGAACCCATCGTCCGGGACGATATTAAAATTCGTCCTGGACGAATAGGACTTAGAAAAAAATTTTCCAAGCAAGTTCCTATTCGTTCCAAATGCTCTATAGGAGATAACTGACAGATCGTCCAGTACGATAAATATCGTCCTGTACGATCAGTATAGAATTTCAAGATCTTTTTATTTGTGTGTGTAAGATTTTATTCACTCAATTACAATCACTCCCTTTCAAAATTAATTCAGAGAAAAAACAAACTTCAAATAAACAAAATTTCTCATGTTGAATTTGATTTGAAGTTTTCGTAGTCTGGAGTCTGATTTTCCTGAAATGTTAGTACACACAAGAGCAAGTGCAAATCTTCTCAAATTGATAGGAGATAACTATACATTTGAACAATAATGTTTGGAATCATCAAAACTACATAAGTTGCACAAATATAAATCATTCAAATAGCAACTATTCAAACAATCTCCCCCTTTTTGATGATGGCAAAACAATTATTATTAGTATGGTTTCAAGTTAAAACAATTCTCTTATCTCCTAAACTCCCCCTGAATTTATGAGTACATTAAAATAAGGAGGCATTAAAGAATAATATTTTTGTTTTTCAATAAATTTTTAACTCAAACAAATAAAAAACTTGCAAACAGAACAATTAACAATTAACAAAAAAAATAGAAAACACAAACATAATAATTTCTCCCCCTTTTTGACAGCAACAAAAAGTGAAGAAGAAAAAGACAAGAAATGTAAATAATTATATGAAATTCATTGTTAAAATTTAATCTAAATTGTGATTTGACATAGGGTATGCAATTTTAAACTAAAGATATTAGGTCAATCATAGAAATTCATAAAATTTATGAAATGATATAACATTGTAAGTAAGAAGAATTTATCAAAGACATGATTCAATTTAGACATTTTGATTATTGAAAATCATTACAAGTGAGATGTAAAAAAAAATTCTATATTTCAAAGTTCAATAGAATATAAATGAACAATAGATCAACTTGAATTAAGAGATTAAACGAATTTGGAATGAAGAGAATTATCTCATGTGGTGCTTTGCACATCTTTTCAAAGTTTTGGAGCACATTTTTGTGCATTTTTCTTTGGTTGGGCTTATTTTGTGCCTCTTTTTCACTTTGCAAATTTTTGCGAATCCCTTTTGATTTTTGTACATTTGTACAATGTTCAAGAGTAATTTGACCAATTCTTTCCAAAATCTATAATCTAAGATTTCAAATATTTCTAGGTGCATAAATATCATTTGAGCATAGAAATACAAAATAAGAAAACATCAAAATTGCAATAACAATATTAACTTTTATGTAGTCTAAATGAATAGACATGAATTTAAAAATTCTAAATACAACAAGTTATAAACAAATTATAAATTTAGAAAGTCTAGATTTTCTAATATAGATAATCTCACATTACAATCGAATTTAAGCACTATGTAGATTAAAAACAATATTAATGAAATTCATAAAGATTAGCCACATTTCAAAACAAATCTAAAACAAACAAACTTTCATTGATTAAAAAAAATTACATAAAAAAAAATTGAACTTAAACAAAAACATAACAACAATCACAGTAACACATATAAGATAAAAAACAAAACAACAAAAAAAATACAACAGACACACATAAAAAAAACACTTCTACTGTTCTGGAGGAGGAGGATGAGGAATGCCGCCAAAGAGGTTGAAGTAGGAGGCCATCAACATTACATTGGTATTTATTTCATGAACTTCATCTCTAATATTACCAATGTCATGTTGCTGCTGAGTAAGACGAGCATCAAATTGATCAAACCTTTGATCAATGTGAGTCTCTAGTCTATCAAATCTCTCAATCAGATTCTGATAATCTGATTGAGAAGCAGAACCTTGCACTCCTTCTTCTTCTTCTTCTGAAGCACTAGCATGTGCTTTCTCTTTCTCCTCCTTGAAGAGCAATCTGAAAGATGCATCGTTATAGTAAACTGGCTCTTCATATTCTTCATCAGGATGCACTATATTATACTTCTTCTCCAAAATATAAGTAATCAAGTGCCCTAAAGAAATGTTCTTCTTCCTCTTCTGATCAGGATGTCCTATTTCTGAAAGCCCATAGATATGATCTAGGATGAGTTGGGCTTCATCAATAGGATGTCTTTTCATGATTAAAAAAGTTAGACAAGAAAGGAGAGGAGTAATGTTAATCCTATCACCAGCTTTAGGAATAATTGATGATCTAAGGATATGCTGGATGATTCGGGCATCTTGGGTCATACCGGCCACTCTAGCAACATGATTGTCAATCGTATTTTCTCTAATTATCGTATTGATTTGAAACCATTTGAAGGAGGTTTCTGACATTAGGGTGTGGGCTCTATATCCTTCAGTCCTTAAGTTTAAAAATGCACCAAGGTCGTGCTTGGTGATCTCAACTTTTTTCTTAAAAACAAAAGAACTAATGATAGAGTGGTCAGAATTGAAACTCATGTTGGCTAGGAAGTAATGGTAGGTTTGCTTATTGTAGAAGTGGACAAGAGAAAGAATGAACTGAAATTGGGTTGAGGCGAAGAGGTGTAATACCCGAAATTTCAACTCTGTTTGGATAAGAATGCGAGACGGAGTGATTTTTGCAGATGCAAAACGAGGAAAAGATTCCTCATTTGCCTTGGAAAGAAAGTTGTCTGGGGCATTCCTGTTAGGTTTCTTCACCAAAACTTTTTGTCTTTTGCTAGAGGAGGCCATAGTTGATTTGATGTAGAAAGGATTGAAAAAGATGTTTGAAAGTGTGATTGTCAAGTTTGAAAGCCTTCATATTTAAAGAAAAACGATACGTTCGTCCTGGACGAAAATATTCGTCCTGGACGAAAAATTATCGTTCGTCTGGACGACGTAATTTCGTACAGACGATCCAATTCGTCCAAAATGTAACGGCTTTTCGTATTCAACACAACTTACGATGCGTCCCTTCGTACAGGCTTTTTGACTTGACCGATCGTACATACGAAAAAATTTCGTACAGACGATCGAAAAGTGTTTCGTTTTAATGACTCTTGAAAACCGTCCCCTACAATGAACCGACACATGTTCGTACAGACGAAAAAATTTCGTACAGACGAAGTTCGTATTAAAAACTGTCTTATCCACTCAACCGCTGCATTCAATCGTCCCGACGTTTGAGAAAAAGAAAAAATTCGTATTGGACGATCACAGATCGTACAGACGATCCAATAAAAAACTGCTCTCAAAACGGTTTAAATTCGCGCAAACTGTTTCTTTACACATCGTCCCATACGAAAATATTTCGTCCTGGACGATTTCCTCCAAAAAAAAATTTTAATTTTGAAATTTTTAAATTAACAAAATCAACAAAAACAATCAAAAACACAGAAAACATAAAACAAAATCATAAATCCAAAAACAATTCATTAAAAACACACAGAATTCACAAAATTACAAAAACAAAACACAACAAGTATCAATGTTGCAAAGACATTTTACTTAAGCATTCAAATCAATAACACCAAGCCTTGTTCTTAAAGTATTGAAGGTATCAAAGGCTAAAGGTTTTGTAAAAAAGTCTGCAAGTTGATTTTCAGTTGAAACATGAATGAGTTCAATTTCTCCTTTGGATACATGATCCCTTATGAAATGATGCCTTATATCAATGTGTTTGGTTCTAGAATGTTGAATAGGATTTTTGGAAATGCAAATAGCACTAGTATTGTCACAATAAATTGGAATAGTGCCTATAGTTAATCCTAAGTCAATCAACTGTTGTTTTAACCAAAGTACTTGTGCCACACAACTTCCTAATGCAATGTATTCTGCTTCTGCAGTAGATAGTGCCACTGAATTTTGTTTTCTACTAGACCATGAAACTAATGAATTTCCAATGAATTGACATGTTCCAGAAGTGCTTTTCCTATCCACTCTACAGCCTGCAAAGTCAGAATCTGAGTAACCAATAATTTCAAATGAAGAGCTAAACTTAGGATACCAAATTCCTAAGTTTTGAGTTCCTAGTAGATATCTTAAAATCCTTTTCACTGCTGTCAAATGTGATTCTTTTGGATCTGATTGAAATCTAGCACATAGGCAAACACTAAACATAATATCTGGTCGGCTAGCAGTCAAGTAAAGTAAAGATCCAATTATCCCTCTAAATTTCTTTTGATCAACAGATTTTCCCTTAAGGTTCTTATCCAACTGAACTGAGGAACTCATTGGTGTACTAACAGGTTTAACATTGTCCATTTCATATTTTTTGAGGATGTCCTTAATATATTTAGTTTGACTAAGAAATGTACCTTCCTCAAGTTGCTTAATGCTAAGTCCTAGAAAGTAATTTAAATCTCCCATTAGACTCATTTCGAATTCACTACTCATTGTTTTAGAAAAATCATCACAAAGATTTTATTTGAAGATCCAAAGATGATGTCATCCACATAAATTTGAACAATAAGTATATCCTTTCCAATTTTCTTTAAAAAGAGAGTTGTATCCACACTTCCTTTTTCAAAAGATCTTTCAAGTAGGAAGGTGCTCAACCTCTCATACCAAGCCCTAGGTGCCTGTTTCAATCCATATAATGCCTTTTTTAATTTGAAAACCTGATTTGGAAATTTAGAATTTTCAAAACCTGGAGGTTGTTCTACAAAAACATCTTCTTCAATTACTCCATTTAAAAAGACACTTTTGACATCCATTTGAAACAATTTAAAACCTTTAAAACAGGCAAAGGCTAGTAAAACCCTAATTGCTTCAAGTCTAGCTACAGGGGCGAAAGTTTCCTCAAAATCAATTCCTTCAATTTGATTATACCCCTTAGCTACTAATCTAGCCTTATTTCTAATGACTACTCCTGAGTCATTCATTTTATTTTTGAACACCCACTTGGTTCCAACAACACTTTAATCTTTTGGCCTTGTAGTTAGTTCCCAAACTTTATTTCTTACAAATTGATTCAACTCTTCTTGCATGGCCAATATCCAAAATTCATCTGAAAGTGCTTGATCAATGTTAGTGGGTTCAATAGTTGAAATAAAGGCTGAATGATTGACTTCCTTGTTTAATCCACGCCTAGTTCTAACACCCTCACTTGGTTCACCTATGATTAATTTCTTTGGGTGGTTTTTAGAAAATCTCAAATTTCTAGGCAAAGGGTCTTCTCTTTCTAAATTTTCTTCCACATTTTCTTCCAAATTTAATCTATCAATCTTTTGGGAGTTTTCTTCAATTTCTTCTTCAACAACTTTTGGCTCTTCCATGTTTCCATTTTCATCAAAAACAACATGTGTGGTTTCTTCAATGACTAAAGTTCTTTTGTTGAATACTCTATAAGATTTTCCTACACTTCAATATCCAACAAAAATTCCTTCATCTGATTTTGGATCAAATTTTCCTAAGGCAGTTTTTCCATTATTATGTATGAACACCTTGCAACCAAATACATGCAAATGAGACAAATTTGGTGTTCTTCCTTTTAGCAACTCATAAGGTGTTTTATTCAAATTTGATCTCACATTCACCCTATTCAGAACATAGCATGCAGTGCTAACCGCCTCAGCCCAAAAATATCTAGGAAGTGAGTATTCTGCTAACATTGCTCGGGCGGCTTCTATTAATGTTCTGTTCTTTCTTTCAACTACTCTATTTTGTTGAGGAGTTCTAGGTGCAGAAAAATTGTGATCAATCCCCTTTTCTTTACAGAAATCTTCAAATCTTTCATTTTCAAATTCTCCTCAATGATCACTTTGTATAGAAATTATTTCACATCCTAGTTTTCTTTGTATCCAAGTTGAAAAATTTCTGAATTCCTCAAATGATTCACTCTTATGAAAAAGAAACTTAACCCAGGTGAATCTTGAAAAATCATCTACTATAACAAATCCATATACCTTTTCTCCTAGACTAACAGTGCTTACTGGTCCAAAAAGATCCATGTGTAGAATTTCTAAAGGTTTACTGGTCCTAAGATCTTTAATGGACTTAAAAGAGGACTTCACTTGTTTTCCTAATTGACATGCATCACACAGATGGTCCTTAGTAAAGTCTAGTTTAGGTATTCCTCTCACCAAATTCTTTTGGGTAATTTTTCTAAGATTTTTCATACTAGAATGACAAAGTCTCCTATGCCAAAGCCACGATTCATTAGAAACAGTTTTCAAACAAAAAGCAGTAGGAGATTGAATACAATTTAAATCTAGCATGTAAACATTGTTCACCCTTTTTCCATTTAAAACAATTTTTCCATTTAGGCTAATTATGCAGCTAGTAGGTAAAAATTTTACATTATAGCCCTTATCACATAGCTGACTTATGCTAAGCAAATTATGTTTTAAGCCTTCAACTAATAAAATATTATCTATGAAAAAGTTTTTTTTTTTTTAAATTTCCAATCATACCTGATCCAACCACTTTCTTTGTGGTATTATCTCCAAGTGTAACCTTGCCTCCACTCCTGGCTTCCAGCGTTATGAATTGAGCAGTATCTCCAGTCATGTGCTTAGAACATCCGCTGTCCAGGTACCATATACTCTCACGAGGTCTTGTGTGAGAGTATACCTCTTCTTGATCTGATTGTTCAGCTTTATCTGCCATCAAGCAAAGGTTTGTGACTTCTTCTTCTTTTTCAGTCTCAGATGAGTCTGAAGCTGAGTCCGCCCAAAAAGCCTTTTGAAACTTCTTCTTGCCCTTCTTTACCATTGGTTTCTCCTCTACCTTTTCCTTGCTAGGAGTGGCTTTGAGTTTTGGACAATCAGTCTTTATATGACCTGGTTTCCTGCATTCATAACAAATCACTTCATTAGAAACCTTGCCATTTCTGTTATACTTACCTCTATTCCATTGCTGGCGTCTCTTCTGCTTCCTCTTTAAAAAGCTTTTGAATTGTCTAGTCATCAGTGCTATATCATCTTCATCCTCAGGTTGTGAGTGTTCACTTTTTGACTCTTCCACATTTAGTGAAATATTCTTGTCCTTTCTTGGTTCACCTGCATCAATCTTTCTTTGACTTACTCCTTGCTCGTAAGCAATGAGTGAACCAAGAAGATTGTCAATAGAATAAATGTTCAGATCTTTTGACTCTGTAATTGCAGTAATTTTAGCATCGTATGCAGTAGGTAAACAACGAAGAATCTTATTAACCATTTCAGCATTAGTTAATTCCCTACCAAGTGCATGCAAAGAGGTGACAATTTGAGTGAATCTTGTGTACATGTCAGATATAGATTCATTAGGTTTCATGCAAAATAATTCTTAGTCATGTAACAAGATATTGAGTCTTGATTGCTTAACCTCATTTGTCCCTTCATAAGTAATACAAAGTCTATCCCATATGTCTTTTCCACTTTTACAAGTGGAAACTCGCATGTAGTCTTCAGATTTTAAAGCACAAAAGAAACTATTTAAACATTTCGCATTTAATTGTGCTAAGTCACGTTCTTCTATAGTCCAATCTGCATAGGGTGTATCTACCCTAATTCCATCAACTAATCTAGTTGGTTTTGTGTAACCTTCCTGGACTAACATCCACATGCGATAATCAAGTGACTGTAAGAAAGTAGACATGCGTGTTTTCCAAAAATCAAAAGGAATATTGTCAAACAGTGGAGGTCTAGTGATAGAGTAACCCTCAGGTGTGTTTCAGTTTCCAAATGTAGCCATCTACGTTAATCAAAAAGTAGTTCAAACTTATGATTTTGAAACAATGCTCTGATACCACTTGTTGAGTCCAGTAATTAGGTTGTTAAGCCTAAGTAAATATCCCACGGCTACCAAGAGGGGGGTGAATTAATAGTTTTAAAAATTTTAAACCCTCTTAATGATAAAGTTGAACCGAAATAAAATTTTCTTTTAAAGTTTATAGAAAAATGTTTTTCAACCACAGTGTTGTTAAAACTGAAATTTAAAGTGCGGAAACGTAAAAGCAATAAAGTAAATGACACCAGATTTATAGTGGTTCGGTCTATAACCAGACCTACATCCACTCCTCAGAGGCACCCTCTGAGTATTGCACTAATACCACAAAGTGACTCTCCTTTAGCACTCACAGCAAGGCGGAGAAGCCTGTACAAAACACTCTTTTCACCACTACCCGGTGCGGCAGAGAACCGTCGTCCTTTTACACAATCCACAGTGCTGGCAGAGAACCGTCGTCCTTTCACACTCTCCTAGTGTGGGCAGAGAACCCTACGGCTGTTCACACTCTCCAAGTGTAGGCAGAGAACCTTCTTCCTTTTACACTCTCCTAGTGTAGGCAGAGAACCCTACGTCTGTTCACACTCTCCAAGTGTCGACAGAGAACCGGACCTTCTTGAATGATCTTCTCACAAGAATCTAGAAGGAAGAAAGAAAAGAGTGAAGAAATCCAATTTCACAAGTAGAGACTCTTACCTTAGCAATCCAAGTGAAGCCTTCTCGCTCCAATGGTAGGAATCCTCCTTTGAATGCTCTCTTCCACTCTCTCCTTGGCTATTCTCTCAATAGGCACGAAGATCAAATGACAAAAAGATTGGGTGGCAGTCTAATTTGGACTATTTATACAAAAGACATGAAAAACCGCCCAAAAACTGCATATTTTCAATTCTGTACGCAGTGGATCGTCCCGTACGATCCTGGATCGTCCTGGACAATTTTACTTAAACGATCTGAAACGACCCAATTTGTATATGTGTATAAAATGACTTCGTACAGCTGATCGTCCTGTACGAACTAGGTTCGTCCAGTACGAACGGTTATTACAAGGTCGGTTCTAGAAACTGCTGAAAACTGTTCTAAGTCGGTTTATCGTTTGGACGAAAATATGTTCGTCTGGACGAAAATTTTCCAGAGAGCCGATCGTCCTGGACGATTATTTATTTTGTCTGTACGAAAATTTTCCAGAGCACCCATCGCCGCGGACGATAATTTGCTTTCGTCTGGACAAAAATTTTCCAGAGAGCTGATCGTCCGGTACGATAATTATTTTCGTCTGGACGAAATTTTTCCAGAGGACTGGTCGCCTCGTACGATGGTAAAATTTGTCTGGACAAAATTTTACAGAGAACCCATCGTCCGAGACGATATTAAAATTCGTCCTGGACGAATAGGACTTAGAAAAAATTTTTCCAAGCAAGTTCCTATTCGTTCCAAATGCTCTATAGGAGATAACTGACAGATCGTCCAGTACGATAAATATCGTCCTGTACGATCAGTATAGAATTTCAAGATCTCCTTATTTGTGTGTGTAAGATTTTATTCACTCAATTACAATCACTCCCTTTCAAAATTAATTCAGAGAAAAGACAAACTTCAAATAAACAAAATTTCTCATGTTGAATTTGATTTGAAGTTTTCGTAGTCTGGAGTCTGATTTTCCTGAAATGTTAGTACACACAAGAGCAAGTGCAAATCTTCTGAAATTGATAGGAGATAACTATACATTTGAACAATAATGTTTGGAATCATCAAAACTACATAAGTTGCACAAATATAAATCATTCAAATAGCAACTATTCAAACAAAAACGAATTAACTTTTGATCGTCTGTACGAAATTTTTTTCGTATGTACGATCGGTCAAGTAAAAAGTCTGTACGAAAGGACGCATTGTAAATTGTGTTGATTACGAAAAGTCATTTCATTTTGGACGATTTTGTTCATCGGTACAAACTTTTTTCGTCCAGACGAACAATTATTTTCGTCCAGGACGAACTGTTTTCGTCCAGGACGAACGTATCATTTTTCTTTAAATATGAAGGCTTTCTAACTCAACAATCACATCTCCAAACTTCACTTTCAATCTCTTTCGACCTTAAATCGACAATGGCCTCCTCAAGTAAAAGACAAAAGGTGTTGGCAAAGAAACCTCATAGGAATAACTCTGAAAACTTCCTGTCAAAAGCAAATGAGGAATCTTTTCCTCGTTTTGCCTCTGCCAAAATAACTCCCTCTCGCATTCTGATTCAAGATGAGATAAACTTTAAGGTAATGCACCTTTTTGCCTCCACCCAGTTTCAATTCATTCTTTCTCTCGTCCACCTTTACAAAAAACAAACATTTCTCTACTTTCTAGCCAACATGAGTTTTAATTCTAACCACTCCTGCATAAGTTCTTTTGTTTTTAAACAAAAAGTTGAAATCACCAAGCATGACTTAGGTGCTTTTCTGAACTTAAGAACTGAATGATATAGAGCCCACACCCTAATGAGTGAAAACAAATTCAAATGGTATCAAGTCAATAGGGTGATTAGAGAAATTGGCCTAACATATCATGTTGCTAGAGTTTCTGGAATGACCAGGAATGCTCGAATCATCCAGCATATTCTTCGATCTTCAATCATTCCCAAAGCTGGTGATAGAATCAATATTACACCTCTTCTTTCTGTTCTAACCTTTTTGATTATGGATTGTAAGCCTATCGACGAAGCCCAACTTATCATAGATCATCTCTATGGGCTTTTAGAAATAGGACATGCAGAGCAGAAGAGAAAAAGGAACATCTCATTAGGACACTTAGTTACATATTTTTTGGAAAAGAAATACAACTTAGTGCATCCTGATGATGAATACGAAGAGCCAGTCTACTACAATGATGCTTCTTTCAGAGCAATTTTCAAGGAAGAAAAAGGGAAAGCACATGCCAGTGCTTCTGAAGAAGAAGAAGAAGGAGAGCAAACTTCTGCACCTCAATCAGATTATCGGAATTTGATTGAGAAATTTGACAGACTTGAGACTCATGTTGATCAAAGATTTGATAAAATTGATGCTCAACTCCTGCAGCAATAACAGGACATTGGTATTATCAGAAATGAAATTCATGAAATCAATACCAATGTTATGATGATGGCCTCCTACTTCAATCTTTTTAGTGGCATTCCTCCTCCTCCTCAAGAAGAATAGAAAATAAGAAAAGAATTTCTTTGTGTTTGTTGTACTAATATTTTGTTTTAAATATTTTGTTGTGTTAGTGTTTATTTTTTTTTTGTTGTGATTATTTTAGTTTGTCTTTATTAAAAAGTTCAGTGTATTTTTTTTTAGTTAGTTGTTTTTAATATTATGAAAAGAATATGTAATCCTTTTCATTAATATCAATGCATGTTATACTTGATTCAATTTTGGTTTATTTTTTGGAATGTGGTTAATTTTTATGAATTTCATTAGTCTTATTTAATCTTAATTGTGCTTAAATTAGATTGTAATTTGAGATTAATTACATTAGAAAATATAGTCTTTCTAAATTTAAAAGTTATTTATAACTTGTTATAATTAGAACTTTTAAATTCATGTCTATTCATTTAGACTACATAAAAGTTAATATTATTATTGCATTATAGATGTTTTCTTATTTAATATTTCTATGCTCAAGTGATATTTATGCACTTAGAAATATTTGAAATTTTAGATTATTGATTTTGGAAAGATTTGGTCTCAATTACTCTTGAAAATTGTACAAAGAGTACAAAAATCAAAAGCAATGCGCAAAGCTTCACAAATATGAAAAAGAGGCACAAAATTAGCCCAATGTCAAAAGATGCATAAAAATGTGCCCAAAAATTTGAAAAAGATGCGCAAAGCGCCACATGTGGTAATTCTCTTCTTTCCAAATTCTTTTAATCTCTTAATTCAAATTAATCTTATGTTCATTTATATTCTATTGAACTTTGAAATATAGAATTTTTATAGATCTCTCTGGTAATGATTTTCTATATTCGAATGTCTAAATTGAATCATATATTTGATAAATTCTTCTTACTTACAATGTTATATCACTTCTTAAATTTTATGAATTTCTATAATTGACCTAATACTATTAGTTTTAGATTGCATAACTTATCACAATCACCATTTAGATTAAATTTTCAAATGAATTTCATATAATTACTTACATTTCTTGTCTACTTTTTCTTCACTTTTTGTTGTTGTCAAAAAGGGGGAGAAATTATTGTGTTTGTATGTTTTGTTTTGTTTTAATTATTTTGTTTGCATTTTGTTTTTTTTTTAACTTTGTAATTTTGTTTGTTAAAATTTTTTTTTCTTTGGTTCAAAATGCCTCCTTATTTTCATGTATTCATCAATTCAGGGGGAGTTTAGGAGATTTGTTTAAATTGAAATCATACAAACAATAATTGTTTTGCCATCATAAAAAAGGGGGAGATTGTTAAAATAGTTGCTATTTGCATGACTTACATTTTTGCAACTTATATAGTTTTGATGATTCCAAACATTATTGTTCAAATGTGTAGTTATCTCCTAACAATTTTAGAAGATTTGTATTTGCTCTTGTGTGTACTAACATTTCAGGAAAATCAGACTCCACACTACGAAAACTTCAAATCAAATTCAACATGAGATACTTTGTTAATTTGAAACTTGTATTTTTCTTTGAATTCAATTTGAAAGGGAGTGATTGTAATTGAGTGAATAAACACACACACACACACATAAGGAGATCATAAAAATTTTATACTGATCGTACGGGACGATATCCGATCGTACGGGACGATTAGACAGTTATCTTTTATTGAGCACATAGAACGAATAGGAACTGGCTTGAAAAATTTTCTAAGTCCTATTCATCCGGGACGATATTTTTATCGTCCAGGACGATCTGGTCTTTATAAAATATTCGTCGAGATGAAATTAATCATCGTCAGAAAATGAGTTGCTCTCTGTATAATTTTTGTCCAGACAAAATTAATTATCGTCCAGGACGATCTGGTCTCTGTAAAATTTTCGTCCAGACGAAATTATTATCCTCAGAAAACGATCTGCTCTCTGTAAAAATTTCGTCCAGACGAACCAATTTTCGTCCAGACGATTAACCGACTTAGAACGATTTTCAGCAGTTTTCTAGACCGACCTTGTAATAACCGTTCGTACCGGACGAACTTATTTCGTACGGGACGATCAGTGTGTACGAAGACATTTCGTACACATATTCAAATAGGGTCGTTTTAAATTGTTTAAGTAAAATCGTCAAGGACGATCCACGATCGTACGGGACGATCCTCTGCGTACAGAATTGAAAACTTATAGTTTTTGGGCAGTTTTTCTTGTCTTTTGTATATATAGTCCAAATTAGACTGCTACCCAATCTTTTTGTCATTTGATCTTCGTGCCTCTTGAGAGAATAGCTAAGGGGAGAGTGGAATAGTGCATTCAAAGGAGGATTCCTACCATTGGAGCGTGAAGGCTTCACTTGGAGTTCAAAGGTAAGAATCTCTACTTGTGAATTGGGATTACTTCTCTATTTTCTTTCTTCCTTCTAGATTTCTTGTGCGAAGATCAGTCAAGGAGATCCGGTTCGCTGCCGACATTTGGAGAGTGTAAATAGCCGAAAGGATCGCTTCCTACACTTGGAGAGTGTGAACAGCCAGAAGAGTTCTCTGCCCACACTAGGAGAGTGTGAAAGGACGGAAGGGTTCTCTGCCCATACTAGGAGAGTGTGAAAGGATGAAAGGGTTCTCTGCCCACACTAGGAGAGTGTGAAAGGACGGATGGTTCTCTGCCAACACTGGGGATTATGTAAAAGGACGACGGTTCTCTGCCGCACCGGGTAGTGGTGAAAAGAGTGTGTTGTAAAGGCTTCTCCGCCTTGCTGTGGGTGCAAAAGGAGAGTCACTATTGGTTTTAGTGCAATACTCAGAGGGTGCCTCTGAGGAGTGGATGTAGGTCTGGTTATAGACCGAACCACTATAAATCTGATGTCATTTACAGTTTTCATGTTTTCGCATTTTATTTTAATTTTCAACAACTCTGTGGTTGAAAAATATTTTCTAGAAAAACTTTAAAAGAAAAATTTTCATTTTGGTTCAACTTAATCTTCAAAGAGGGATTAATTTTTTAAACTACCAATTCACCCCCCTCTTGGTAGCCTTGGGACATTAACTTAGGCTTTAGAACCTAATTACTAGATTCAACAGTATAACCTTCTTTAACAAGCATCCACATACGATAATCATGTGATTGTACAAACGTAGACATGGGAGTTTTCTAAAATTCATAAGGAATATTATCAAACAAAGGTGGTCGTGTAATAGAATATCCTTCTATCGTATGACGATTATAAAAGTGACCATTGATTGAAATTCAAAAGTTTTCAAAAACTAAATTTTATGTAACCTGCTCTAATACCATTTGAAAGTGATCTGTTAAAAAAATTAATATTTTAAAAAAAATTTAATCAAAATATAATATTAAAACCAAAACCAAGATTCATCATAGAAATCAAAGCACAAAAATTAAATACAGAAGCAGTCATACAGAACAAAGAAATTTATAGTGGTTTGATCAACTTGACATACGTACACTCCCTATAGTCGCCCTTCAACTATGTACTAAACTTAGTGTATCTCCTTTTGCTTCCACAGTAAGGTGGAGAAACCTTTACAAACCTCCTTTCCACCAACCCTATTGAGGCAGAGAACCCAACTCCTTTTCCTTCCTTCAGAAATAGGAAGTGAACCCAACTCATTTTGCTTCCTCTTGAAGCAGGCAGTGAACCTTGATCAGATGCTGAAGTAGACATCTCAAAAAACCCCAAGGAACTAAGGTTGATGGATGGGGAAGACAACGACGGATCCTTGTTTGGAGCATCCTTTATGAAATCCCTCATAAACTCTCCCTCATAAGATCCTTTCTCTCTCTCTTTTGCTCTCCCTCTCCTCTTAGCTCTCTCAAGTTTGAAGAATAAAAAAAGATAATCTCTTGGGTAGAATAAGAGGTCTTATATAGAAGAGTTTTGAAATAGCTCTTAATTGCAACAAACTAATATTATCATCCACGATGATATAAATATCATGATGTACTTTCAGTACAAATTAAGCTCAATCAGCTAAGATGATTTAGGTTGATAAGAAGGTTTTTATTTATATCTTCTAGGCAGATAGTACATCGTCCTGTATGATTAGTACAAATCGTTAAATATCACTCAGAACATCACCCTAAATAGAAGCTGACCGATGTTTGATCATCTAAGAACAACTAAGGTTTTTAAACTGATCATCCCGACCGATCCTATGATCATCCAGGTTGATATGATTGAGCAATCAAATCTTAATTATTTTTCTTGATTACCAAAATAATTTAGGCATAATTATGTTGCTTTATCCAGGATGATATTTTGGATGATATCCTGGATGATGTCCAAAAATAAAAGCTACCTAAATAGATATGGTGGTTGATTCTTTTTGATTTGAGTTTAGCATCCCGACCGATATAAATATCATTCAAGATGATGCGCTTAATGACGAATGCCTTAATTAGGATGTCTTAATTAGGGTTTTTATTTTTAACTGATCATCTTAGCTGATTTATGGATCGTCCCGGATGATGTGAGTAGAAATAGAAAACTCTAAAATCATCAAAAAAATTCCCCCAAGTGTGTGCGTGCAAGGTTACTTAGCATCAAGAACCACTAGTTTACAATAGACTCAAGAAAAAAAAAAAGTTTACAATCTGACTCAGATCTAATTAACCTAATCTTGAACTTATTCAAATTGCAGTTTGATCTTGTGGACCTAAAATGTTAGCAGACAAGATAGTCATAGAGAAACATAAGTGTTTGTTATCATCAAAATTCTATTTCTTGAAAATAGATTTGTAATAGCTTGCAAATTCCTCCTTCGCACTGGAACTTTAATTTTCTGATCAATTAAGAAAATTTGGTGGACTACGATCACTTGAATTTATCAAGTCAAATTAGCCTTCATACTTCCTATAGTCTCTACCTATGGGTTGACAATGTGGGGGTTCCACTACTATAACCTTTCTTATGGCGTGTTATGTAGATGGAGCTACTAGCAATTCAAACATATTTAGGCATGTTGGATGCAACCTCTCACAATCACTTGAACCTTAAGCTCCTGGCTATTGAAAAACTTTAGGATGTTTTGACTTTATTTATTGGAGTGTGTAGTCACAAAAGTATCTTCTATGACTTTTAAAATCTTAGTATGTTGGAGGTGGTGTCTCAAATTTTCAAAAGATTAATAATATATATTTTGAAAAATAATTCATTGAATCATTCATCGTGAAAGAATATTTGTATTGATAATTTTAAATCTTTTTTTAGGGATTTAGGCATGCGGTGTGATGTCAACCTGAATAAATAATTAAAATTCCCCCTATCATTTGGGGGTTTTTAAATGCATTTTTATACACCTTTTTTATGTGAAAGGGGCCCTCATAGTAGGATATAAATTTTCCACCAATTTTTCGGTGTGGGATGATGACCTTCTCAGCGCTTGAACCAATTCCCCCGATATAAATGCCTGAGTATGAACGATCCGATCAAAAGATTTTGCCATTCTTTTTTGGTAGATTTCAAGGTTTTATTGAGTATATAGTCTAATCTTATCGAGCGCATTGAGCCCCTCCATTCTCAGATGAGCATTTTATTCGTGCGTTAGATGTTGATGAATAGCTACCCATAGTGACATTAGCTTGATCTCTAGTGGAAACACTACTTCAACTCTAAACACCAGTGAATAAGGAGTAGATTTGGTCGATATCTTGTAAATAGTATGATTTGCCCATAGTGCCTCCATCATTTTAGTATGCCACTCTCTTTTATTCTTGTTACAAACCTGTTTTTGGATTATGATTTTGATGATAGCAAACAAATCTTGTTTCACTACGACTACCTTTTTCTCCATTGACTTTTCAGGATCCAAAGATCGGACAGAAATCAGAATCAGCTATAGATTTGGTAGATTAGGGTTGAGTTAGTCTGTAATTTTCTTTTTTCCTTTATTGAGTCAATTGTAAATTTTTGAAGTGATTGATGTTAAGTAACCCTACACACACACTTGAGAGATTTAAAATCTCTGTTTTTACTCATATCGGGCAGGACGATATTATTATTGGCCTGGACGATCGAGTTCAAAATAGAAGTTCTAATCAGGATTTCTTGTTAAGGCAACCATAATTAACTGATCGACTTGGACGATAGGCTCAATACAGAAAGAATTTGCCGACATAATCAATTTATGTATTCTGTATTTTTTGAAATCGGCAAGGATGTTAGTGAGATCGGCCTGGACGATATCACACAATTATGCCTAAATTAATCCAAGAATCAAGGAAGTAATTAAGGATGATTGATACGATCACATCTTCCTGGAAGATCGCAAGATCGGCTAGGACGATCTATTCAAAAACCCTTAATTGCTTCTGGATGATAAATTTCGTCCAGCTTGAATTCAGGGCGATGCGCTGAACGATCTGGATCGGACAGCTTGAATTCAGGGCGATGCTCTGGATGATTTTCCTTTGATTTGAATTGATCGGCCAGGACGATCATGAATGATCAAGCCAATTTTCAATCATCCAGTATTGCATTCAGGGCGATGCTCTGGCCAATCTTCTGAGATTTATACTTATCGGCTAGGACAATGTCCATATTGTCCTGGACGAAAAAGTTGGCAACTTGCAATTAATGAGCTCCTTTGAAGCTCTTCTATTTAAGAGCTTTAGTTTAACATTTTTGAACATCCTTGGCTGCTATCTTGACCTGAGAAAACTTAAAGGAGAGAGAGAGAGAGAGGGAGAGAGAGAGAGAGGATCTTGTGAGGGGGAGCTTGTGAGGAGATTCACAAGGGTTGCTCCAAGCATTGTTCCACTTCTTCTTCCCTAGAGTCTCTTGTCCTTGGAAGGATTGGGAGAGGTAAGTTTTAGCAATTGATCGTGGTTCTCTGCCTGCTTCAGGAGGAAGCAAAAGGAGTTGGGTTCTCTACCTTGCCGGGTGTGGGAAAAAGGAGGTGTTTTTGTGAGGGCTTCTCCGTCTAGCTGTTGGGGCTAAAGGAGAGTCACGTTTGTAGTGCAATACTCGAAGGGTACCTCCAGGGAGTGGACATAGGTCGAGTTGATCGAACCACTATAAATCCTTGTATTCTTATTTTTACCGCTTCCACATTTATTTTCTTCCGCACTTATTTTTGTGGTGACTTGGTTTGTGATAATCGTTCTTTTTAGCTAAAAAAAATTTTAAATACCTATTCACCCCCTCTTGGATAGCATCGAGCCAGTTCTATAGGGCTTAACAACCCTAACGAACATTCAATTGGTATCAGAGAGGGATTCATAAAAACTAAGTTTGAAAACTTTTTGAATTTTGATCCATGGATAACTTTGGGAATCGTAATACACCGGAAGGGTATTCTATTACCCGATCACCTTTATTTGATAATATCTTATATGATTTTTTTGAAAACTTGCATGTCTACTTTTTTATAATCGACTGATTATTGCATGTGGATACTTGTTAAGGATGGTTACACACCTCCGACTAGTAAACTTAACGGCATTACTGTTCCACTTCCTTTTATTGAATGGACTTTAGATGATAGGGATTTGGCTCAGTTAAATGCAAAATATCTTAATTGCTTTTTCTTTGCTTTAAAATCAGAAGACTACATGTGTGTTTCCACTTGTAAAACTGGTAAATAAATTTGGGATAAATTATGTATCACTTATGAAGGCACTAATGAAGTTAAACAATTCTGTTTGAATATTCTCTTGTATGACTATGAACTTTTTTGTATGAAATCTCATGAATCAATTACTGAAATGTATACGAGATTTACTCAGATTGTTACTTCTTTGCTTGCCTTAGGAAGAGAACTTTCAAACTATGAAAAAGTGAACAAGATTTTAAGATGCTTGCCTTCGTCTTTTGATGCTAAAATCACTGCTATAACTGAATCTAAGGATTTGAACACTTATTCAATTGACAACTTACTTGGCTCACTCATTGCTTACGAGTAAGGGGTGAATTAAAGAAATCTTGATGCAGGTGAGAAAAAGAAAGAGAAAATGGTGGCCCTGAAGGCACACAAATCTGACTCTGATTCTTCCGGATCTGAGAGCGATGACATTGTCTTTATCACAAGGCAATTCAAAAGCTTTCTAAGGAAGAAGAAAAAGCATCATCAAAACTGGAGAAAAGGTAAGGATAATAAATATTCAAAGGGATCTTCTGATGTTGTCTGCTATGAATGCAGGAAGCCTGGAGATGTGAGAGCTGATTGTCCTACACTTGGAGATCACTCAAGCAAAGAAAAGGAAGAGGAGAAACCTAAGTTAAGGAAGGACAATAAGAGAGTCCAAAAGGCGTTTTGGGCGAATTCTGAATCAGATTCATTGGAGACAGAACCAGAAGAAGAAATAACAAACTTGTGCTTAATGGGAGAAGATCATCTTGAGCAAAGTGATGATGAAGAGGTATGTAAACCAACTTATGATCAATTGTTTAAAATTTGTGAGAAAATTCATGCATCATACAAAAAACTTAGAAAGACTCATGCTGATTTAAAATTTTAACTTTCGAATTTACAAAAAAAGAATATGAAATTATTCTCAAAGATCATTCTACGATTGATTCAAATCACATGGCTCTACATGATGAATTTGATGATTTAAATAAAAAGTATTCGAAATTAATTAATGATCATGATGCATTAAAAGTTTCACACACCTCACTTAAATCTGATTTTAAGAAATCTAAAGAGACAGAAAAAAATTTGAGGGTTGATAATGATGTCTTAAAAAATAGTAACTTGAGGCTTAAAAATGATTTGGACTCACTTAAGGGAAATTGGAAGACTCCCACTTTTAATCCAAAGCCAAAATCTAAGAAGAGGCATTATAACCCAAGTCATTTAAGAAATCCTTTTCCTGGAATTAGATATTTTTTATGTGGCTTGATAGGACACATCTCACACACTTGCACTGTTCACCATTGTACACATTAGTTGTGGAGACCAAAATTGCATGATTCACAGCATAGCACACATGCATTACACTCTACTTTTTATGAGAAGGGACCAAAACCTAGTTGGGTTTCTAAATCTGACAGTTGTTGATTATTGTAGGATTGCTCTCACTAAAGACCTCGTGAGAGCATAGGATGCTTGGACAAACAAAGGCTCACAGCTCATAACTACTTAAACTTGCTGCTTAACAAATTCTTGAATTTTATTTTGATTATTGTTTCGTTTAGTTGTTCTAGTCATTTTTATTTTTGTCTTCTTTATGATGATTTTTTCTTGTTCTTAAACTTTGGAGATTTATGACCAATGATTAGCATTTCTAAATCGGGTGGTAAAGAGAGAAAACACCGTTGATAGTTTCCCTCCCTCTAACCTCTTTTGGTGATATAGTTTTCTTTTTTAAATAAAAAGTCCCTTTCATATTGGAGAGACTAGCTCTTTAGTCAAAGATGCTAGGACAATCCAACATGTCCTTCGCACCTCCATAATTCCAAAAGCCAGGGATCGAATCCACATCACCCCATTACTTTCTCTAACCACCTTTTACATCATGACCCATAGAGATTTTAATGCTACTGATATAATCTTTCGATATATTGATCATCTAACTACAATTGTGATCCGGGTCATAAGATAAAACCCAATCTAGCTTTGGGACACATCATCTCTTATGTTCTTGAAACCAAATACAATTTTTAATATCCTGCTCACCCCAACCATCCGCCTCCTTGCTACTCAAATAATTCGTTCAATGTCCTTCACAGTACTCGTATCCACCCAGGAGATGGGGAACCTCAAGGGCCTGAGAAGGAGGAGGCTCCCGCTCCTATTCCTGATCCTGCTCCTCTTCACCAGCACTCATAGTTTGACCAGTTAGTGGAGAGATTTGATTGTTGGGAGATCCATTTTGATGCTAACGTTGCTGCATAGGAGCAGCAACATTCTGAGGACATTTCCCTCTACGAGCAGCACCACTTAGAGAACTTAGCCCATTTTGACAGCTAAATCACTCACCAGCAGCGGTAGCACGACCAGGACATAGCCTAGTTCAATGCTTATTTTACTACGCTAGCTAGCTACTTTCAGCAGGCTCCACCACCTCCACCTCCATCTGATGATCATGATCCATTATTTTTTTTAGTTTTAGCTTCTATTTTCCGTGGATTGCTTTCTTTTTATGTATTATGTTTTTTCATTGCTTTAGTTTTTATTTTTAGTTTCCTCCTTTTTGAGATGTCAAAAGGGGGAGTAGTGTGTTTGTACTTGCTATTGTAGTATGTTTGTACTTGTTCTGAGTGTATTTGTACTTGCTCTTGTAGTATGTTTGTACTTATTATGGTAAACATTTAAAAGCTTGTTTAGTTTTTGCATTCTGTTTTAGAATTAATTTTTGAAATGTTTGCCATCATAAAAAATGGTGAGATTATTACAAACCTGTTTTTGGATTATGATTTTGATGATAGCAAAAAAATCTGGTTTCATTACGATTTCCTTTTTCTCCATTGACTTTTTAGGATCCAAAGATCGGACGGAAATCATAATCAGCTATTGATTGGGTAGACTAGGGTTGAGTCAGTCTGTAAAATTTTTTTCCTTTCTTGAGTAAATTGTAAATATTTGAAGTGACTGATGATAAGTAATCCTACACACACACACACACACACACACTTGAGAGATTTAGAATATCTGATTTTACTCATATCGGCCAGGATGATATTATTATCGTCCTAGACGATCGAGTTCAAAACAGAAGTTCTAATTAGGATTTCTTGTTATGGAAGCCATAATTAACTGATCGGCCTGGACGATACTTGTATCATCCAGGACGATAGGCTCAATATAGAAAGAATTTGCCGATATAATCAATTTAGGTATTCTGTATATTTTGAAATTGGCCAGGACGATAGTGAGATCAGCCTGGACGATATCACACAAAATGGCTAAATTAATCCAGGAATCAAGGAAGTAATTAAGGATGATTGATACGATCACATCGTCCTGGACGATCGTAGGATCGACCAGGATGATCTATTCAAAAACCCAATTGCTCCTAGACGATAAATATCGGCCTGCTTGATTTTTGGGCGATGTGCTGGACGATCTGGATCGGACAGCTTGAATTCAGGGCGATGCTCAGGACGATTTTCCTCTGATTTGAACTGATCGGCCGGGACAATTGTGAGTAAAAAACATCCTAGACGATCAAGCCAATTTTCAATCATCCAATATTGCATTCAGGGCGATGCTTTGGCCGATCTTCTGAGATTTATACTGATCGGCCAAGACGATGTCCATATCATCCTGAACGATAAAGTCAGCAACTTATAATTAATGAGATCATTTGAAGCTCTTCTATTTAAGAGCTTTAATTCAATGTTTTTGAACATCCTTGGCTGCTGTCTTGACCTGAGAAAACCTAAAGGAGAGAGAGAGAGAGAGGGAGAGAGAGAGAGAGAGAGGATCTTGTGAGGGGGAGCTTGTGAGGGGATTCACAAGGGTTTCTCCAAGTATTGTTCCACTTCTTCTTCCCTAGAGTCTCTTATCCTTGGAAGGGTTGGGAGAGGTACGTTTTAAAAAGTGATTGTGGTTCTCTGCCTGCTTTAGGAGAAAGTAAAAAGAGTTGGGTTCTCTGCATTGCCGGGTGTGGCAAAAAGGAGGTGTTTTTGTGAGGGCTTCTCCGCCTAGCTGTGGGAGCTAAATGAGAGTCACGTTTGTAGTGCAATACTCGGAGGTAGTCTCCGGAGAGTGGACGTAGGTCGAGTTGACCGAACCACTATAAATCCTTATGTTCTTATTTTTACTGCTTTCGCATTTATTTTCTTCCACACTTATTTTTGTGGTGACTTGATTTATGATAATCGTTCTTTTTGCTTAAAGAAATTTTTAAATACCAATTCACCCCCCTCTTGGTTAGCCTCGGGCCAGTTCTATAGGGCTTAATATCCATAACGAACTTTCAATTCTTGGTGAGGATCTTCTTCAATAGTTTCACCAATATCTTTTGAAGGTGCCTAGGAATTTATTCTTGGGTTGTATACTAAAGAATATTGCCAATCGATCTTATGCCGATCAATGAACTTATAAATTTTTATAATTTTAAAAATACACTGTTATCCGCGATTATGCAGTATGGCATACTAAATTTATAGACAATATTGTGGGTAAAGAAATTGATCACATGCTTTAAATAGAGCCACTTTTCAATTAGAAAATTAATCAATTACTTCTAGAATAAAGCGGTGCTGACTAGTGATGGCAGATCTATCAGAACGATTATATCTATGCCCCAAAATTCAAATGGCACACTACAACTATTTGATATAGAGGATTTGATGGTTGATATATAATATCATCATAAATTTTACACTCGTGGTACCTCTTAGTGTGGTTAATAATAAACTATTCTTTTGATTTTAGCAGTCATTTTAGAACTTGACTGATGTGCATCATTAAGCCCTTCGTGGACTTCTACTATCATTCTATTAACTTCCTTGGTCCCTAGGCATCTTAGCCATATTTGATCAAAAACTCATTAGTACAATGTGTTGTTGACTAATGTGTATCGCAATGCACTCTTCCATATTTTATTGGCTATAGATTTGAAATAGTAGATCTTCAATGAATGATAGCCTCCAATTATCTTCTACTTCAACATCTAAGCAATATAGTCTTGACTCATGGTTTTATATTTCTTGACTACATGGCTTATTTATAGTTGATCTTCAATAGTGATCTGCTGGGAAGATTTAGGAACAACCAGGGTTGTATCCTTCTAGCATGTATCTGGTATTCCATCTACCCGTGGGAATCATAATATTGCTGGCTGTAGAACCCGACAATTGTAAACTCTAATCAGTATGGGTTCTTATTTATGCATATTTGCCACATCCTTGGTTAATTTGGCAAGTTAATCTATTATGTTATTCTGACCTCAGGGAAATCGAGGTATTTTTTTATATTTGACACTTACTTTAGAAGCTCAAGAGCTTGTCGGTGATAATGGGCATATTCAAGTTTGTAAATCTTCTAAATGCCAAGGATGTGATTTATCATAAGCTGTGAGTCACCAAAGAGTTGGAGATTTTGGATTCTGATATGAATTGTAATCTCCAGTCATGCTATTAGAGCTTCATACTCGACTTCATTATTGGTGAGAGCCTCGGTTAAATTGAACAAGAATTTTATTATACCACCTTTAGTCGATATGAAGATGAGATTGATGTCGGCTCATACTCTTGCGAGGTTTGGCGGTCGGGTAGGCTTGACCAATAATTCCTTGTCGAAGTACATCTCCCAAAATGATAGTTTTTTGTTCTCCTCGACTTGCATGATTTTCTCATCGGGAAAATCATTACTGAGTGGAGAATCTGTAGGAATAGGATGTGTGGCAAGAAAATTTGCTAAGGCTTATTTTTTCACCTCCTTTTATGGCATATATATGATTCAAACTACAATAGTATTACTACCCACATAGCTAAATTACATGTAAACACCAGCCTTATCATCATGAACTTCAATAGATTTATCTTTGATATCAATCTGATCTTATAAGACAACATGTAATGGCGGAGTTTCTGGACTGCTAAAATAAATGCCAAACAGTATTTCTTGATAAGAGAATAATATATTTATTCTCGAATCAATATTTGACTGATATAGTAAAGTGCATTCTCTTTACCCTCTTCATTGTACTGGGCCAATATTACTCTGAGGGACTCTTATAGTGCCGCTATGTATAATATATGAGGCTTACCCAAAATTGGCACCTCAAGAAAGGGTTGATTTAATAGATATCTTTAAATGCTATCAAATGTTTCATAGCATTATGTATCCCATTTGATTTGGATATCTTCCTTCATCATCTTTGAAAATGGCTGGCAATACCTAATAGATTCGATATGAATCACCAAATAAAAGCCTATCCTTGCAAGGAATGAAGTTATCGAAGGTTCTTTGCAGACAACATCTTCATAATTGATTTTGATTCCTTGATGGCAAATGATGTTCTAAAAAAGTTTTCTTGAGGATACCCCAAATTCACACTTGAGGGGGTTCATTGTCAGATCATATTTTCTGATCCTCTCAAACACTATCTTCAATTCATTAAGGTGATTTTTTTCCCATGCTTATTATTATTAGATCATAAACAAAACATTTGACCTTTTGATGTATTAATTCATCAGCGATGCACATAATTACTCGCTAGTAAGCAGCATTAGTATTCATCAGACTAAAGCTATAACCGTGTAGTAGAATATACTGATGGACATTCTGAACAATTTGGGCTTTTTATCTTTATGTGTCATGTTGATCTGATTGTATCCCGACAATCCATCCATAAATGAAGACATGTCATAATTAGACATATTATCCATCAATAGTTCTGACATCGGGATAAGAAAGTCTTCTTTTGGGCATGCTTTATTGAGTTTCCAAAAGTTAATACAGACACAGATCTATCCATTTTTCTTCTTCTTTTGGGCATGCTTCTATGTGCTTCTTTATTTTTGCAATCACATGCTCTTTTATCTTCAATCTTATTCTCTTGGAGCTTATTCGTAGGCACTGCATCATGCTTTATGGATAATCTATGAACTGCTACCTTATAGGATAATCGGGGTATCTCAGCATATATCTAGGAAAAGCAATCCCTTAATTCACAGAGAAGCTCTTTTATTTTTTGTACTTGGATTTCTGGTAGTAGGGAGATAATAAAGGTTAGTCAAGGGTCCTTCTTAGTTCCCATGTTAACCTATTTTAGCTCATCTATAGTTGATGCATGTCCATCATCTTCTAATTCTTCTGGTGCAGGCCTAGCTTTTATTGGTTAATCATCAAAATCATCAGCTTTAGAAATTTCTTCAATGCCATCATCATTGGGTTCAATTTCCCAGCATATAATGGCTAGACATGTCTCTTTTTAAGGGTGCTTTTGCACGACTAATCCGAGACCTCTCCTAGTAAGAATAATCTTTCTTCGTAATGTATGGGGATTTCTTTGATACTATAGCTTTAAATAGAGGATAAGTTATTATGCAGGGGTATGAATTTTGGCCTACTTTCGCATCTTCCTCTGAATATTTTCTTTGTTAAATTTGGGCATTCTCATAAACATTAATTCCCTACAAATGATGGGCCTGTAGAGTTAGTCTCAATTTCCTTCTTCATACTCTCCAGATCTATAAAATAGGTTTCCTGGTCCATCTCAATTTCTTAGAGGCGGCACAAAAAATATTACGAGCTCCTCATCATTATGCACATCTTAGGAAATTATTTCTTTCAAATGTTGTGGGGAACACTCGTAACTTCACATTCATTATAAAAAATTGACAGATTATCTATTCTTTTTGTGAGTACATATTACACCTTATTCATGTAGATAGACTCGTATTCGTAGTCATCATCTAAATATTTTGCCTTCTTTTTCTCCCTAGCTATTGATGGTCATATTTCTTGGGATTTAACAAGGATGGCCTCAACCTCGGCTATGTCACTCCCTAGGTTAGGCACGTATTTTCTTGATCTTGGTGTGATCACCGCTTTAGGAAGAGTCAACATTTTCGTCTTTCTCCCCGATTGCTTCTTCTCATCATCTTATTTAGGCTGCTTTGTAGCCTTTGAATTTGTTTCCTTTTTTCTCACCGCTTTGTAGTTTTTGGTTCTTTTGGAAAGAAGTTTTTAGCGTCTTCATATATTTTCACCTTATGAACTATATAGGGTTGAATATCATTGGAGATTCTAATCTCCTCTCCATCCCTAATATACTTCATATATTGATGTAGTGTTGATGGGGTAATGTCATAATCGTGCAACCTCGGGTGACACAGAAGCGCTTTAAATGAGGTGTTTTCATCAATCACATGGAATTAATAACCTCAGAATGATAATAAGCCAATCATTACTTTTACCCATTAGCATGAATGACTTTATCTATGCACCATCAACTTGTCTTTCCTGAGGTGTTGGACATTGAAACAAAGTGATCTCAATGCTTTCAAGATTATAAGATTGATAGAGAACTTGGGATCAATAAGAATTTAGTTGAATATCATTCTACCACCCTCTATAGTAACATACAAACAAAAATTATGGTTTGTCATTCTGAGCATCATGTCATCCTCGATAAAAGTAATGATTGGCTTATTCCGAGCATGCAAGACCTCTATCAAATTACGTTCAACAAAATATGCCTCATATTTTTTGGTCCTTGAGAGCCTGAATCAATGTTTCCCAAAGTTCTTTAGACATCACTAGATCATTATATATGTTATGCTGTGCTGGAAATTTCCATGGTAGTGTCTTACCTCTTCTCAACTGCACTTGGGTGAACTCCTCTGGCATAGACTCATTTGATGGTGCATTTCCTTAAGAGTTGACCATTATCTCTTTTGGAGATTCATTCCTAAGTTCACCATATCTATCTATAAAGTGATATCAAGATCTGATCCATCTTCTTTTAGAAAATACATATCCTCCTGTACATTATTATACATTGACGACACCATCCTACAGGATTCAAAAGAAAATTCTTTTTCCTTTTTGGTAGAAGACGCTGGTGTCATCGAAATGACCCAACAAGTTTCTATCAGAAGTGGATTATCGTTGGCCTCTTTTGGATCCACAACTTTGGGCTCTACCATAAAATTAACAAGCCTAATGGGTCATCTCATAGTTTGGTAATATTCATCCAAACTGTCGATAACCCTTTGGGTTGCTATCTTTTTCTCATTGTGCTTCTTCAGTTTAGTCTTTTTCTTTGAGAATTTCACCCTACCAGACTTTGAGATGCTAGCTTGGTTGAAGAGTTGTTTAAAACTAGATGTTTGCTCTGTAGGTAGTGCCTTGGGATCTATCACCAGCTCAGTGGGAGACTTCCATTTCATACCCGAAACACCTTCTAGCTTCCTCAATATTTTTACAGTTTTCTTAGAGTCCGTAGTCTCCCATTATTCTTCTTGAATCAGTTTCTTTTGCTTTCTTTTTTCCTTAATTGGGAGTATGAAAGAAGTCATAACTACCCAAGTTGATTCCTTTATAAGGTTAGTCAACATATTATCTAATAATGTGAGCTCTCCCTTTCGGTCCTTCCTTTCGAGCTAATCCTTAATGATGTCGAAATCTTCAATGGGATGGCCGAGTACTCGATGATACTGGAAATAATTTGGGTTGCCAATTTCTTTCGACTACTCTGGCCTTTTGCACTCTAGAAATTTTAGACTTGCTTTTAGTGCCGGTAGAAATAACATGGCCACACTCTCCTCTTTAAATAAATATTCTTTATTCATCTTGTCTTTGAGAGATGAGAACATTCTATCACAAGTTCCTATTACTTTTCTCGGCCATTCCTCTCTGCCTTGAAATGTTCATGGCCTATCATTTCTCCCAAGTATCAACTTTGGCTGAGGGTTAGGGTTGTAGACTTATTTTGACTTTTCTTCATGTTTTATTAGTTGTTTGTCTTTGTCTATATTTTAAACTACTTCCCCTTTTTTTGGCCAATGAGAGGATGCAGAATAGTTTTCACCCTTCTTGGCATCTGAGGCTCTAGCCTTCTTGTGCTTATCAGAGTGATATTCTAATCTCAACAAGTTAAGCTTCTTAAACATGGCCACTCTATCCAGAAAATATCCTGAAATGTAGTAAATGTTTCCATGAAAAAGAATGGTTGCATCTTAATATCTATGTTTCCCATTAATAATTAAATGGCGTGTTCTTCCTCTAGATGCTGCTCACATTTCATGCTTAGATTGCGCCAGTGGGTAATATATTTAAACATTGACTCATCTCTATTCTATTTGTCTAAAGAAAGGTTAGTGATCATGATCTTCTCGATCGCACTGGAAAATCTCTTCATAAATATAGCTTCCAACTCTGTGAATGTTTTTATAAAGTCATTTGATAATTTAGTATACCATTCGAAAGCAGTTGCTTTCCAATTAGTATTGAATTGTCATAAGAGATGGACATCATTTCTCCCTGTATTCCTGTAGGTGACCTTGAATTATGCCAAGTGATGTCTAGGATTTTTATTAATATTAAAGGTATTAAACATTAGCATGGAGTACTCTTTTGGGTATGACACTTGGTAATATTTAGTAGGGTAAGGGAAACCCTTTCCCACTAATTTCTCTACTTGGTCAATAACTATGATACCCTTGATCTTCTCAGTAATGATTCCTTCAAATTGTGCAGCAGTCATAGGTTCGAAGGTACTTAAAATATTTTTTAGGGTATGCTGGAAGATGATGTTTTGGACCTCGCAACCACCTGTAAGAGCTCCCCGTACTCTTGATACTTGTGGCATTTGGAAGTTCAGAGGGTTAGCAGGAGGATTGGGCATGGGATCGATAACAACATTTCTCTACATCATTATTGCCATTTGAGCCATTATCTCATTCATTTTCTCATTTAAGTAATAGATCTCTTTATCCTTGGCTCTCATTTATAATCTCATTTATCACCGCATATTGGTGAGTATGATATTTTTGACATCAAGAGGATTCTCCTATCTTCCTCTACTTCATCTTCTCCTTTGAAATGACCATCTCTGCCAGTGGTGAACCCAGCTTTATTATGACATCGATAAACTTGTCTTGACAGTGGTTGCCAATTGCCATCATCCTTACCGTCATCATAGCTGGCCTCATTATTGATAATTATATATATCTTATCATGTAGATGGCCTCCATATTTATGGAACTATTTATTTCTTCCATTTCTTCTTCTTATTCTATATTTTCTTCCACTTCCTCCAGTACTCAAATCTATGAGTGGCGGTGCCACTGGATCTCCGGTTCTTGATTCACCAAGAAGATTTCTTTAAACCCATGGGAAGCGGTCGTAGTTTGTTTCTTCTTTTAGAGTGGTCGATGAGTGATGGGGTCCCCTAGATGATTCTCCAAGGTGTTGACCGTCGGGTAGGGCATCATTATGGGTATTATTTGGAACCCATTTCTAACGTTGTTTGTGGATATGGGTGGATCTTTGAGAAGCTTCACCAGATGTCACACCCATTTTCATTTCTCTTTTCCTTCCTTTTTCTCGTTCTTCTTTATGAGGCCTTGGCGTACAAATTCCCTTTTCTTTTTGCCAAGACCTTTCAGTGGTGGATCCCTGAACTTATGGTTTAGGTTTCACGCCCTAATATTCAATTTATAGGACTTGCTATCATTTTCTTCTTCTTTTGACTATCAAATCACTTGATAGTCTTTCCCTTGGAGGGGTCCTTTTAGCCACAATGACTAATGGGCTTTGGAATTTCTTCTTCTTTAGGCCTTTCTCCTTTATTGTCTTTAGCACTGAGTACATTCAGGCCAAAAGAAATTCAGGTTCTTTCTTCTTTGGGGGAATTGGGACTTCGCACCACTACTCCAAGAGGAATCTATTCAGCTCCCCAGTAGAGCTGTTCCTCTTAACCCATTTTAGGTTAGCGAACCCATTCTGAGTAGGAATGGTTGCTTCTAGTTCCTGGGCTGGTAAGTTTAAGGGGTAGACTGGAAGTTATTATTTTTGAGCTCACACCTCAGTATTCATTTTTCTATTTTTCCTTCTTGTTAGATTTCGTCTATATGAGGAAGCTTTAGTAATGTTCTTTCCAAATGCAGATAACCTGATTGTCAGAGATTTGGTGTTTGCAGTCACCATAAAAATCCTCCCACCTATCACAACTCTTTTGGTTGGGACCTTCGGTTATGAAAGCCATTCAAACACAAAAACCCTCTTACGAGAATTTTGAGCAACATTAGTATCCCACATCATTGGAAGATACATTTGACGTGTAGCAGGTTCAATGATGGGTTATTGTGCTAGTAGATGCACATGATGTGTAAGAGCTTCTTCAGGATGGGGTCTCCTTGCTGGCCTTTAAGTATCCATGTCATTCATAAGAATAGTGACAGTTCTTGTAGTAATTACAGAGAAGTCAAGACTACCAAGTTGGCTTGTAGCTCCAGCATTTTTGGTCTTAATGATAACACTTACTAGTTGGATCCTGGCTCCTCATTTCAGTTGGACAGTTTTCATGGTTTTTTTTATAAATCCATCTGCATAAATGAAAGGTAAGGATTAGTAATCATCATCTGGTACATAACCCCACACTTTCAAAATGTAGAGACTTCAATAAAAGAAAAAATAAAAGCAAATAATCATTATCAATTAATCAAAATAAATTCAAAACCTTGTTAAATACGTTATCTCAATAAATTTTTGAACAATTATTTTAGAATATTTGAAATTTTAATTCATTAAATGATCATTTGGAAAATCTTGAAATTTCAGGCCATGCAGATTTAACTATTATGATAGTACTGAGATGACTTTCCAAAGATGGAAAGAGAAACCAATCCCGAGTGGAGTCACCAAAAATATGTGGTCTCAAAAAATTTGGCCTTGTCCTCCCGCGTTGCTTTTTGGGGGAGTTTTAATGGATTACATTCCATTGTAAATTTTGGGAAGATAGATTAGCATTATAAATAAAACACTACATAGAGATTTTTCCATCACTTGGCGAGGACTTTATGATATTAGTTTTCGTTTCATATAGGCGCATGCCCCTATTATTAATTATCACTCATGATAATAAGAGATAACTTTTGATTAAGGCTAGTCATTAATCATTTATGTAGAGAGTAAGTATTATCTAGCATTATCTAGTAATGTGGGTTTAGGTGTTTGAAAATTAAATATTTAAAATTGGAATTTCATCCTCTTATACATATAGCGGATAATGGGGGAATGGATGATGGAGCCGATAAAAAACCCATGGTTTTATCATCTCGAGCTATCGTGGTTCCTGATCTACTTAGTCAAAGGAGGTAGTCGACCTAGCCTGACAGAAGGTTCTTTGTCAGCAGCCATAGGTTGCTTCGTCCAAGGGTACCATGTAGACTTAGGGTGGGTGATTGCCTAAGTGGATAAATTTGAATCCACCTTAGCTAATAGTGTTCTTTGTGCCTTATGAATTATATCTTATTGATTTATATCTCAAGGATTTGATGACATTAGGGAGCATATAGGCTCTAGCCATAACCGTAATTTGATGGTGTCATTTGGTGGCAAACCACCATGTTCAAACGGCTCTAGTCATAAATATTTATCTTGTGGTGCCATTTGGCAGCAAAATTATTGTTTAGAGGACACATTCCATGTTCGCACTATTAGGAGATGATTTGAGAATTAATCATTGTGATATTTTTGACAAAATATTATCACTTTTTGAGCTGAAGTATTTTTTAATTTGTCTACCTCGGTAAACTATTATGGAGGGTAGATGTGTTTTGCTTTAAGTGATTTGATGTATTATTTCAATTTTAAATATTCTAGACTTAAATGATTTTTTAAAATTTGGATTTTTAGGTATTTGGGATGGTATTTTAAGATATTTGGAATTAACCACTTCGGTTGAGATCTGTATTCAACACGGCCATCATTGGCGTATTTGTGGTCATTTCTATTTCTGAATTAATCCTTGTCGACTATGTCAAGCTTTTGAAATAGGATTAGGCGTTTCATATGCTTTATATTTTTATTGATGAATTTCATTTATCTTTGACCTTGAATGACTTATATAAACGTATAAAATAAATATCTCGATCGATGCTTTGATTACATATATACTTGCTAATTTGAGCTATGTTAACTCTTATCTATCCATATATAAGGATTGGGCTCAAATTATAATTTATTTATTGATCAATACAATATCCCTAGACTTCACATGTGTACTCATCGGGGCCCATATGGGTGTATTATACATCCTTTTCTGTGTATATATGTGCATACCTATTACAGTGCATGTGTAGGGATATTTTATAATATTTGACAAGTCTTCTATGATAGCTAGTATATGTTGTCATTCTCTTGCATTTTATTTATGGACAACATATTGGGTGTACAATAGGTCTTCTACAATAACTTGTAGGAGCTTGTGTTTGTTGCAATCCTTCTATATTTGCGAGTAGATGACATATTGAGTGCTCGATAGGTTGTCTACAGCGGTCTGTAGGCACTCACATTCACTATAATTACTTGGCATTTTAATAGTAGATGATATTTTGAGCATGTAGCGAATTTCCTATAAGATCCCATGGACATTTCCATTTTTTATATATCATTTGACCTTGTCTTGTAGAAGATTAGTATAATTATTGACCATTGAACAAATGGTT
The DNA here is from genome assembly GCA_016618105.1 of Dendrobium huoshanense. NCBI lineage: Eukaryota > Viridiplantae > Streptophyta > Magnoliopsida > Asparagales > Orchidaceae > Dendrobium > Dendrobium huoshanense. Next base: position 69,363,340 of record CM028359.1, on the reverse strand, counting down.
GGTCGCAGGAGTGTTGTAACACCTATAATTTACCATTGACTAACACTTGTAGTTATGTCATTATGCGTATAACAAATCTATCATTGTTATCAATGGTTATTTCTATTTGGTACAATCACATTGCATTCTTGCTTGTGGATAGTGTGCCACATTCGTATGAAGGAATTATCATAACCATTGCATGTCGGCCATCAGTGTTCATAGGGAACTATTATTTTCCTCCAAGGGTAGATAATATCCATTATTAACCCTCTCATACAAAGTAGTTAGTGGGCTTTAAAATCTCTTATACATTGACTCTTTGTGTTTGTAAAGAATTGTGAAATTACTAAATGTCTTTGCATGCAATCAAGTGTTGGTCGCAATAAGGTTGTAGCACCCACCATTTAACATCCAATGTCAATGTTTGCGAGCTTGTCACTGCACCACTCATAGATGAATCATTACATGCATTTTGGAGTGACCACTTGCAAGATTCCTATATGCATCATCTTCAATGCTTGTAGCGCATTGAAATCTCTGATCATTTACATCCACTTTAAATTGATCAAGAATACCTTTCAATTTTTATTACTTGCCAATTTCCACTAATTATAATGGTGTCATGGTATTCACATATGTTGCATCATATACGTTTGTACAAGGTATCATCATTTGTAGAGATATTACTATGCATGTTTGCAATTAGGCGACATTGATCACATGAAAACTTTATCCCATTTCAAACTTCTTGAAGCAAGTCATAATATTTGTTGTATGTTATTCACCAGTGTAATAATGTTAACTACCAGGTTTGCACTCATCACATGCTCGCTCTACATACATTATTTAGCAAATTTTTGTGTTTATAAGCATATCTCTTATTAACAATTCTAATATCCTGCTTATAAACACACGGTTGTTTACATTACACTCATCCTTTCTTGCATATAGGCAGGTAGATAAGGACATCGAGTTATGTTTGTTTGTTAATGAGTTGTATTATTTATTAAAGATTCCACAACATTACTTGCAAGTATGTCATTGCATCTTCCATAATATTCATTTGTTATTATTTCCATATGGATCATGTCTTATATCAAAGGTCCTTTTTCACCTTTGAAGAGAGCTCGTATCTCATATGGTAGATTCACCTGCTGATGTTTGTATGACGATCCTTGATTTTTTATTGAAATTCCTTACTATTGATTATAGACACATCATTATATATTTCATTTAGTCTTTGCCTGTGGATGCATCACATTTGTTGCAATCATTTTAACTTGATTATAAGCAAGTCATGTCGAAGTCCACAAGTTCTTTATGAATTCTCTCTAAAGGGTTATCATCATGTTTCATTATTATGATGATTATTTGCTATTTGATTTCATTTTTATTTTAGATGTCTAATTGAAGTTCAGTTTCTAGCCTTCCAGATTGTTTAAGTCCTCCATAGTTCATTCATTTAACTTTGAATATTTAAGTCCAAGTTTACATGTCCCTTGATCACCAAACATTTTGGCAGCCTCTCGGCGTCATCCGTATTTAGGTGAAACTATAGGAATTGGGCCTTCCCACTATGCTAAGAAAAGCGTGCATTGTAGATTTCCTCTTATAATGTGGGCATAATATTTATCCTTCACAACACTAATAAAGGTGTCTATAGGTCTTTTATAAAACCCATTTGAAAACATAATTGTTTTCTCATGTGCGGGTACTTGTAAGTATCCCCACCTCACCGTAAGTGTAACACCAAATTTCCATCCCACCATGCAAAGAAAATAATGTATATGTAGTTTTCGTGTGTGTCATAAATATCAAAAATGTGGTTTTTGATAATTACCCACTTCATCTCAGGCATCACGACGAACTTCCACCCACTACACTAAGAAAAGCATGTATATGTGGTTGTTTTATCATGCTGCAAGCATCAAAACCGGGCTCTTGTTGTTTTAGGGATAGAAGGGTTACACCTTTGCATTCCGGTAGCGATGATGGTTATGAAGGGAAATGCTAAAAAAATGCACAAATACTCTTTTTATTCTTTTTTTTTCATTTTTTGGAAACTTTGTTTTTAAAATTTTCTTTCTTTTTCTCTTTTTTTTTTACATATGCACCGATACGTATGTTCACAAAATAAATTAATATATATATTGACAATAATAGTAACCTTTATCACTACTACTATTATTATCATAAATAATAATTTTAATAATGATACTCTTGCTCTTATTATTATTATAATTACACCCGATAATTACAAATCTAATTGCAAGCAATAATAGATGAATGGGGATTGGAAAATGACTTTTTCCCTTAATCCACTACTTGGGTTGAGTTATATTGAATGGCCTTGATGTTTAGAATGGGCCTTAAGCAGAGAAGGCTATTGAACTGCAAAGCAAAAAAAGGAAAGCTATAAGTGGGATTTTTTGAAAGATGTGTATAGTTTTGGGCTTTTGTTGGAAGTGGGTCTTGAGTGGGACTTAAGGGAATGTAAAAGTAATATTTCTTTAAAAACCAATGGGTTATTTGGGTTGAGTTTAGTGGAGCAATTAACAGTCTACAATTGGGTCTTTTTAGACAAAATAGAGATAGGCAAAGGAAAGATCAGGTGGAATAGGAGTCATCTAGGGCTTGTGTGACGTTTGGTTAAAAGTTGGAATGAGGAAATCCAGGTGGAGGTAAGACGTCAGATTAGAGGCAATTTGGCTAAGTTAGTGTTGCAAATCTTAACCCAAGGTCTATATTTTTTATGATAACAAACATTATTATTTATTTACTACTGCTTTTCTTGTATATTTTTTTTTCCCTTGCTGACTAACCTTTCAATTCCATAAGTTCACTTTCAATGAAAATCAACTCAAGATAGGGTAGTCTAGGATTAAGGCAGTCTATATTTTTACTTTAATGTACATTTTACCTTTTTTGAGTTAAATCCTGAGTATGCTGGACCCTAAGCTAAGTAATCATGCGCACACACACTCAGGGGGAGAAATTTGGTGTGTTAGAGATTTTTTTTTTCTATTTTTGACTATATTATTTAGAATGATAATAAATCATCTTGGATGACCTATTTAAAAAAAGAAAACTAGGTTATGGCGTATGGTTAATTACATGTGTTTTAACTAATCGTACTTGATGATCCATATCATATAGGATGATCAATTAGAAAGATTAAAATAGTCACTAATCATAATTTACATAATGTTTTAAGTTTTAAATTTTGTTTTAATCATACAGGATGATGTTCATCATCTTGGACAATTTTTGATAATTATACCTACATATATTCAATGATTAGGAGAGTAATTATGGTTAAATTGTTTAATCGATTCAAACATGATGATCCATCTGGATCAAATTGGATGATTTAGATTAAAAACGATAACTTTACTCTAATCATCCATGAGTATCATCCTCGATGTCCCAAGATGTTTTTGGGATGATATGGAAATCACCAACCATCTCCCAATGTCATACTGGATGATTAATATGGTATATTTAACTAATTTTTCAAGATGATTGCAAGATCGTATTGGATGATCTGTATAAATATTTATAATAATCATATAGAGCAAAGGCAGTCATCCTGGCTGATAGGGCTATTTTGTACTAATTATATAAGATGATCTATCGAGATTCCTGGATGATTAGTTGTATAGAATTAAAAATTAGGGCTTCTTTTGGAGGCTCTCTACTTAAGTAGTGGCATTAACCTTTGGGTTAATCTTTTGTTGGGGAGTTGATCCAAGGGGTAGCTTAGAGAAGGAAGAGAGAGAGAGAGAGCTTGAGAGAGATACTTATGAGAGGGAGTTTGTGAGAGAATCACAAAGATTACTTCGTGCAAGGTATTTATTATCTTCTTTGAGCTGCTCCAATTATTGCTTGGTAGCTCCATGGTGATCATCCTCAACATTAGACCAGTGTTCTATGCCTACTCCTGGAGGGAGTAAAAGGAATTCCAAGTTCTATTCCTACTCCCAGAGGGAGTAAAAGGATTCAAAGTTCTCTACCTCACCATATCGGTAGAAAGATTTTGTAAAGGCTTCTCTACCTTGCTGTGGGAGCAAAAGGTGAGTCACTTCAGTTTAGTGCAATATTTGGAGAGGGAGTCTCTAAGAAGTGGATGTAGGTCAGATTTTATAAAACTGCTATAAAACTCGGTGTGTTCTTTCTTATTTTTTTCATTACATTTATTTTTGCACTTTTTCTATGATTTGTTATGAGATATAAATATCTAATCATATTGTGATTATGAAAACTATTTTTCTTCTGCATCAAGAGTTATTGTGTGGTTTTAAAATATTTAAAAAGATAAAAAAAAATTCTTTTTGTTCATGAATTTTAAAACAACCAATTAACCCCCCCCCCCCCCCCCCTCCCTCGCCCCCCTTTGGTCAGCCTATGGTAAGCTTTTTAGGGTTTAACACCCCTTAGGAATTTTAAAGTAGTATCAGAGCAGGATTCATGAAATCAAGTTTTAAAAAAATTTTGAATTTTGATTCATGGCTAGCTTTGGAAAAAGAAACACCACGAGAGGATAATCAATCAATATACCACCTCTTTTTGATAATATACCATTAAATTTTTTTGGAAAACTCGCATCTTCACTTTTATGCAATAAATTGATTATCGTATGTGGATGTTTGTTAAAAAGGTTATTCTGCACCTTTTAAATTGGTAAATGGTGTTAAAATTTAAATTCCTTTTGCTAATTAGACTACTGATGATAGAGATCTAGCACAACTAAATGCTTAGTGCTTGAACTATTTTTTCTGTGCCTTAAAATTGGAAGACTATATACGTATTTCAACTTGTTCCACTGGAAAAGAAATTTGGGATAGATTATGCATAACATATGACGGCACAAACAAAGTTAAATAATCTAGAAAGAATATTCTTTTGCATGACTACAAACTTTTTCACATGAAACCTACCAAATATATTTTTGATATGTATTATAGGTTTACATAAAATATTACATCCCTATATGCCTTAAGAAGAGAACTAACAAACTATAAAAAATTTAACAAGATTTTGAGATGTTTACCTTCTTCCTTTGATGTAAAAATTACTATTATTATTGAATCTAAAGACATGAATGTTTATTCAATCGATAACTTACTTGGATCACTAAGTTCGTAGGAGCAAGGAGTAAACTAAAGGCAGCTTGATGTAGGTGAGAAGAAAAAGGAGAAAAATTTAGCCTTAAAGGCTAATGTTTCTGACACTGATTCCTCTGGTTCTAAAAATGATGACATTACTTTAATTACTAGGATATTCAAGACCTTCTTAAGAAAAAAGAAAAAGCATAATCAGAAATATAACAAAGGTAAGAACCATAAGAATTCTAAAGTTTCTTCTGACGTTATTTATTTTGATTGCAGGAAGCCAGGGCATCGAAAGTCTGGTTGTCCGACTCTGAAAGATCAACCAAGCAAGGATAAGGGTGAGGAAAAATCTAAGTTCAAGAAGGACAAGATAAGGATCCAAAAGGCTTTTTGGGAAGACTTAGCATCAGAATCCTATAAAACTGAAGCTGAAGATGAGGTTGCAAACATGTGTTTAATGGTTGATGAACATCTTGATCACTCTTATATAGAAGAGGTATGTGAGCTTACTTATGATCAATTATTTGAAATTTCTGAAAAAAATTTATTCTTCATATTGGAAGCTCAAGAAACTGCATGTTAGTTTTAAAACTAATTTTTTAACTTTATAAAAAGAGCATGAGTACCTAAGAAAAGATCATCCACTTTATATAGCAATCATAGGAGTGTATTGGAAGAATTTGATTGATTGAATAAAAAGCATCTTGATTTAACAAATGAGTATGATTCTTTGAAAAGTTTATATGTTGAGCTACAAAATGCATATAATGACTTAAAAATTCTTTTAACTAATTTAAATAGTAAGGAGCATGCTTTGAAAATAGAAAATTCAATTCTTAAAAATGTAAATAAGTTTTTAGAAGATAAATTAACTGCTTTAAAAGAAAAAAAAACACCCATAATACTTGAGTTTCACAATCCATCAGATCAGCATGCATCATTCAAACATAGGAAGAGGCATATAACTTGAGTAGATTAGTAAACCCTTTTTCTGGTGTTAGATATTTTTCTTCTGGCATTCTAGGACATATCTCCCACACATTCACCATTCACCATAAAACACATTTAGTTTGGAGACCTAAAGTTCAAACTTCACAGTATAACATGCATGAATTTCATTCTTATTTCTATAAGATGGGACACAAACCTGTTTGGGTTCCAAAATATAACATCTAATGAATTTGTAGATGTGCTCTCACAGAAGATATCATGAGAGCATATGGTACGTAGACAAAAGATGTTCAAGGCATATGACTGGAGATACAAATTAATTCATTTCACAGAAGGCCAGGCAGGATACAAAGTAACACTTGGAGATAACACCACTAGGAGAGTGGTGGGGTTAGGAATAATTGACAACTCTAAAAATTTTATCATTGAAAATGTTTTACTAGTTGGTGGCTTAAAACATAACTTGCTTAGCATCAGTCAGTTCTATGATAAAGGATTCAACATAAAATTTCTATTTACTAGCTACATAATAAGCTTGAATAACAATATTATTTTACAACAAAAAAAGATCAATAATATCTACATACTTGATTTGAATTACATTAAATATGACAAAACTATTTGCTAAAAAATATTGTTGATGAATCTTAATTGTGGCATAGGAGGTTGTGACATGCTAGTATGAGAAGCCTTAGAAAGATCACCCAAAAAGACTTAGTGAGAGGGATACCCAAACTAGAGTTCACTAATTATCACATATGTGATGCATGTTAGTTAGGAAAGCAGGTTAAATCCTCTTTCCCCTCAATTAAAGACATTTTCACTAGCAAACCCTTAGAAGTCCTACACATGGATCTCTTTGGACCCGTTAGCACAACAAGCTTAGGAGGGAAAGTCTTTGGGTATGTGATTTTTAATGATTATTTAAGGTTTACTTGGGTTAGAATCCTATCCCATAAAAGTAAAAATCATTCATGGAGTTTAAGTCTTTTTCCACTTGGATTAAGAGGAAGCTAGGTTATGAAATTATGATAATTCATAGTGATTATGGTGGGGAATTTGAGAATGAAAATTTTGAATCTTTTTATAAGGAGTAAGGGATAGACCACAAATTTTTAGCTCCTAGGACTCTTAAAAAATCGGATAGCTAAAAGGAAGAACAAGACCCTGGTAGAAGCCTCTAGAATCATGTTAGCTGAATACTCACTTCCTAAATAATTTTAAGTAGAAGTAGTGAATAAGCCTGCTATGTTATGAGTAAGGTAAATGTTAGACCCAAATTGAATAAGATACCCTATAAAATTATGAAGGGTAAGACCCAACCTCTCTCACCTCAATGTCTTTGGATATAAAGTGTTCGTTTTGAAAAATGGAAAGTCTCGACTATGAAAGTTTGATTAAAAATTTGATGTAGTGTTCCTAGGTTACTCAAGTATTGGAAAATCCTATAGAGTCTTTAATAAAAGAACACTGGTAGTTCAGGAGACCTCTCATGTTGTGTTTGATGAATCTGATAATTCTGGAGGGTATTAGGTAAAAGATGAGGAAGTTGTAAAAGTCACCTAAGAATTTGAATCTGTAATTCTGGAGGAAAGAATAGGTTTTGAAAACACTCTTCCTAGAGAATAGAGATATTCTTCAAGTCATCCTAAAGAACAAATCTTAGGAGACCCATCTGAAGGTGTCAGAACTAGACATGAACTTAGAAAATAGGTAAACTACTCTACCTTCATTTCAGTGACTGAACCCATAATCTTAAATCAAGCCTTATTTGATAAATTCTGGATCTTAGCCATATAAGGAATAATGTTTGGGAGCTAGTTAGAATATATAAGGATCAGAGTGTGGTTGAAACAAAATGGGTTTTCAAAAGCAAAATGAATGATTCTTGAGTAGTAGTGAGAAATAAGGCAAGATTGATGGCTAAGGGGCATAATCAAATAGAATGGATTGACTTTGAAGAGATTTTTGCCCCTACAGCTAGATTGGAAGCTATTAGAGTGCTACAAGCCTTTGCTTATTATAAGGGATTCAAACTTTATCAAATGGATGTTAAGAGTGCCTATATAAATGGGGTAATAAAGAAAGATGTGCACGTTGAACAACTCCCAAGCTTTAAAAATTCACAATTTTCCAATCATTTGTTCAAATTAAAGAAGGAATTATATGGACTTAAATAAGCACCCAGGGCATGGTATGAAAGGCTAAGCACATTCCTACTATAAAGATCTTTTGTTAAGAAGAGCGTAAATACCACCCTATTTCTGAAAAAGGTAAGAGGAAAATTACTAATTATTTAAATTTATATTGATGATATTCTATTTAGATCTGTTGATAAAAATGTATGTGATGAATTCTCAAGAACAATGAGTAATGTAAGTATGATGGGAGAACTAACTTACTCTTTAGGGTTTAGCATATGGCAGAAGGATGATGGAACTTTTGTTAATGAATCAAAATACATTAAGAATATCCTTAATAAATATGAGATGGATAAAGCCAAGCTAATCAACACTTTGACAATGATTCAAATGATAAATCTTTCGATCAAAAGAAATATAGAGTAATAATTAGATTACTTCTTTACTTGATTGCTAGCAGACCTAATATTCTATTTAGTGTTTATCTATGTGCTAGAGTTCATGCTAATCCAAAAGAGTCTCACTTAACTACTGCTAAGATAATTCTTAGGTATCTCTTAAAAACCCCTAACTTAGGAATCTTATATCCTAGGCATAAAACCTCTTTTGAAATCCTAGGATATTCTAATTCAAATTTTGGGGGTTGTCGAGTTGATAGAAAAAGCACTTTTAGAACTTTTCAATTCATAGAATAGTCCTTAGTCTCTTTGTCTAGTAGAAAATAGAACTCAGTTGCTTTGTCCACTACTGAAGTTGAGTACATCGCCTTAGAAAGTTGTGTGGCCCAAGTCCTCTGGTTAAAGCAACAAATTCTTGATTTAGGTTTACCTATAGGCTCAATCTCAATCCTATTTGATAACACTATTGACATGTATATTTCAAAAAAAAAATCCAATCCAACACTTCATGACCAAACACATTGACATAAGACATCACTTTATTAGGGACCATATTACAAAAGGAGACTTAGAGCTACACCATGTAGCCACTCAAATCGAACTTGCTGATATCTTTATTAAACCACTGGACTTTGAAATTTTTAGCATCTTAAGAACCAAATTATGTGTCATATACATTAATACTTAAAATTATTGCTTTCTATTTTTTTATCTTTCTTTTAATTTTGTTTGCATGTTTATTTCTGTTTATGTACCTCAATTTTTAATTTTTAATTTTTTTTTATAATTTTTTCCTTTTGTTTTTTTATCATATCAATGGTCACTACTGATTTTGATTTCTTAAATGATATTTATGTCTTGCTTTTGATTTTGAAAATTTGTAAAAGATGATTGACCTCCCTAAATCAGTTAAAGCAACAAACACCGTTGACTGTTTCTCTTTCTCTAACTTATTTAGCGGTGTAATTTTCTCTTTGAAGAAAAAAATCTATTTCAAATTAAAAGTTGAACTTTGAAATTGATATTTTTTCTATATTCTTATAGTAATCTATCTCATATGAATATTGTTCAAAGTCACTGAATCATTTTCAAGTTTTCTTGATCAGGTTATTACATTTATCATATAAATATGATTATGATTTATAGTTTATTCTTTCTTATATTAGAGTGTGAGTTTTTCTTCTCTTATATATGAAAGATATTCATATAACTGGACGTCTTTAAGGGTTTTGAATGGGAGCTAGCTCGTAAAAATGACAAGAGGTATAAAATGAGACCAAAAAAAAATTTAAAAGATGTGCAATGATCGCTAAATACTTGAAAGATACACAAAGTGTATCAAAAATTAAAAAAATGCATAATCACGCCAAACAACTGACAAGAGGCACAAAATGAGCTCACAAAGAAATAAGCTTCCGTCTCTTTCAAACCTTTAAATCTTAGAAGAATTCATGTGTCACATGATATCTTCAAACACTTAATTTTTGAAACTCATGATTATGACTAATTACTTTGATATAATATTCTATCAGATAATTTTCTGAAATAAAGTTTTGAACATGTCATTTTTCTTATATGAATTCTTTTTTGAGTTAGATTTTTTGTTTTCAAAAGATTTTTACCTTGTAAAGGAGTCAAAGTTGCGGTTAATAAGATCAGTTGTTCTACTGTTTTTGGATTTCAGCATTGTTAATTCATTTCTTAGTAATTTTTAATCAAATCATAAGAAAAATTTATCATTTTCTAGTGTTGATCGATTAAAAAAACTCTTGTTTTTTGTTTTAACGATTGATTTTTTAATGTATTTTGTTTTATTTTATTATTATTTTTCTAATATTTTGAGTTGATTTTTTTTTTGTATTTTGGATCCTATCTAATCATCCTTCTCCATCATTCAATTTCCTCTCTTTTTTGATATTTTTAGCCACCACCACCTCCTCTAAATGATCAGAGTTCTTACTTCTAGTTTGTTAGTGCTTATGTTTCTATGGTTGTATTGGTCTTTATTTTTTGTACCTTTATCTATTTTTTATGTTTTTCTTTCTTCCTCCATTTGTTGATATCAAAAGGGGGAGTAGTATATTGTTTCCTTAATTTATTGCTTATGGTTTAGTGAAATTTATTTTGTTTTATTTATATTCTATTTTTTTTGTCTATTATAAAAAACAAAAATTCTCCTGGCTTTGAAATTTCTTTCAGCAATGTTTGCCATCATTAAGATGGGAGAGATTCTTTCAAATCTAGACCCAAGGTCTATGTTTTTGATGATAACAAACATTATTATTTCCTTACTACTGCTTTTCTTATATATCTATTTTTTTTTCACTTGTTAACTAACCTTTCAGGTCCATAAGTTTACTTGTAATGAAAATCAGCTCAAGATAGGATTGTTTTGGACTGAGTCAGCCTGTATTTTCACTTTAATGTACTTTTTACCATTCTTGAGTCAAATATTGAGTATGGTGGACCCCAAACAAAGTAACCTTGCACACACACACTCTGGGGGAGAAATTTGGTGAGTTAGAGAGTTTTTCTATTTTTGACTAAATCATACAGGGTGATAATAGATCATCCTGAACAATCTGTTTAAATATAGAAACCAAGATTAGGGCATTCGACTAATTATATTTGAATAAACTAATCATACTAGATAATCCATATTGTCTAGGATGATTAGTTAAAAATATAAAAATAGTCTCCAAATATAATTTAGGTAATGTTGTAAGTTTTAAAAATTTTTCTAACCGTACAGGATTATGTTCATCTTCCTGGATGATTTTTGACAATCATACCTAAATTGATCCAGTGATTAGGAGAGTAATTATGGTTAAATTATTCAATCAGATTGTACAGAAATATCTATCTGGATTGTACTAGATGATTTAGATGAAAAACCATAACTTTTCTATAACCGTCAAGGAGTATCATCTTTGATATCCCGAGACATTTTCAGGATGATATGGAGATTGCCACCCATCATCGAATATCGTATTGGACAATCAATATAGTATATTGAAGTAATCATCCCAGACGAATGCAAGATCATACTGGATGATATGTATAAATACTTATAATGATTATACGGAGCAATGTCAGTTGTACTAGCTGATAGGATTATTTTGTACTAATCGTACAGGATTATCTATCGATCATCCTAGATGATCAATTATGCACCCTTAAAATTTAGGGCTTTTTTTGGTGGTTATGTATTTAAGCAATGGTATTAACCTTTGCTTTAATATTTTTCTGTGGAGTTGATCCAAGGGGGAGCTTAAAGAAGGAAGAGGGAGAGCTTGAGAGAGAGAGATCCTTGTGATGGAATCACAAAGGTTATTAGGTGCAAGGAGTTCGTCATCTTATTCGAGTTGCTCCACTTGTTCCTTGGTAGCTCCGGGGAGATCATCTTTAGAATTATATTAAGGTTCTCTGCCTACTATAGGAGGGAGTAAAAGGATTCCCAAGTTCTTTGCCTAATCCAAGAGGAAGTAAAAGGATTAAAGGTTCTTTGCCTCACTGTGTCGGTGGAAAGATTTTATAAAGGCTTCTCCGCCTTGCTGTGGGAGCAAAAGGAGAGTCACTTTAGTTTAGTGCAATACATGGAGATTGAGTTTCCAATGAGTGGATGTAGGTAAGATTTGACTGAATCTCTATAAAACTAGGTGTGTTCTTTCTTTTTATTTTCATCGCATTTTACTTCTGCACAATTTTCTGGTTTTTTCTAAGATTGAAATATTTGATCATCTTGCAATTGTCGAGGCCATAATAGGATTTACGGGAAGTGACAATGTCACCAACATGACAGAGCAAGATTTGTATGATATTTGAAGGATTTGAGCAAGATTTCGATGACATACAAGGTATCTAAGTGGTATTTTGGCAGAAACTCTAAGATTTTGTGTGCAGCAGTGCATAACATGTAAGAGATTTAAGTTCTTTTTTTTTTATTTGTTTTGGATAATGCATATAATTCAATAAATATATTCATTCAAGATTACTGATTTTCATCCTCAATACATTAATTAGGGGTTTTTTTAGATTCATCATCTCCTTCATGATAAGTTGAAAGAAAATTGATTTCAATATCGTTTCTATTTCACAATCACTTTTAAAATTAGTCTTCATTTGGGGTGGCTTTCTTACTGCTTCTTAAGAATTATTTATTGTATAAAAATTAAAATTTTTAGACTAAAAAGTTGTTATAAGAAGCAGTAAGAAAGCCATCCCAAATGAAGTCTTAACTTTTGCTTTGATGTTTATTGGTTTACATAAGCTATTTGATGCTTGTTTGGTTGATAAAAATTTTCACACATTGTGAATACATTTTATGATGTTGAAATATTCATCGTCATTACATTGAATAAAACTTTATTCTCAATTTAAAACTATCTTTTCAAATTATTAGAAGTTATGGACTAGCTGGTGAGCTAGAGTAAATGCATTCTTGCATAGTATAGAAGAACATGGTTTATGGTTTATCCATTAACCATAAAAGAGCGGTATTTCTATGTTAGTTGGTTAAAAAATGAGAGAGTAGTGAATTATTGAGTTCAAGGGCTCAAGGAATGGATATAGGTGTTAATGCTCACAATATAAAAAATTGCTTTGTGCCCCTTTTTTCTCTCTTTCTATATATTTTAGCATCAGTACTTTTTTCCCGTATTTATTTCATTTAGTATGGATGATAATTTTTAAGTCTATGATGTAATTCCTATCTTATAGATCTCTATGTTTCATGTTACTTCTATTATGCATTAATTGATCCATTCAATAATATCACTTTTTATCATATGAAGTTTTATCTCTCAAGTTGATCTCTTTTTTCTATTAAAAAATTCACCTTGCTAATTTTTACATTTTTAATATATTAGATATAATAAATAAAATAGATTAAAAGACGTGTTTGAAAACTTAATACCACAAATTCAGCCCCTCATATTGGGCATTGTCATTCACATTCAATTGGTATTAAAATTATTATTTTATCATGGATTTAACCACTTAAAGTTGATCCTACAAGATCAATGGCATACACAAGAGATACTTGTATGATGAGAGGTCATTCCATCACCCGACATCCCTTGTTTAATAACATACCATTTATTTTTTAAAAGTCTATATGTATACTTTATTAAATCAATTGATTAACTTATGTGGAATATAGTTTAAGTGGGCTATTCACCTATATATTAATTTGAGAATGAAAAATATATTAACATCCCTTTTTAGCACAACTGAATTAAAAACAGTTAACCTATTTCTTTTGAGCATTGAACACTTTATATATAAATTCACTTGCAAAAAGGGTAAGGAGATTTGAAATAGATTGGGTAATACATATGAGAAGAAGGATTGAGTAAAAAATTGACTTATTATTTTTAACATTCATATCTTTGAACTACCTCATAAGTTATCCAATCAAAACATCATTGACATGTTTATTAGATTTATTAAAATTTCACTTTATTACATGCTTTGGGTACAAAGTATTCTAATGTTAAATTGGGGAAAAAAATTCTTAAGAGAGAAAAATGAAATTAAAAATTTTGCCATTTTCAAGTCTAAGAAATTATAAACTTATTTTATTTCTTGTTACTTGGATCATTTATAGCAAATGAATATAACATTAATCATGAACTAGCAATATAAGAGGCTATAAGAAATAGATGTATATTATTCTAAATCTAGTAGACTTAAAAGAACATGATGAAAAGATTTGATGTGACATTTCTAATGTGAAAATTCAAATAGTTTCTAAAATTGAGAAAGAGGATGCATAATGCAAAGATGGGAGGAAAAGAGAAAGGTTAAAATAATGTAAATTGTTGTACTTATGTTAAATTTTAATGTAAGAAGCCTAAGTTATAATAAGTAGAACTGATCCAACATTAAAAGTTTAATTAAAAAAGAAAAGATCAAGAAAGAAGGTGAAAAATAAAAAACCTAATAGAAAAACACAAAAATTACTTTGGATCAACTCAAACATTGACTTATCTAAAAGCGAGAATGGGAAATAACAAATAACTTATGTTTGATGGTTAAAGATACTTAAGACTCTCTATCACTGAGTAGGTATATGACTTGTCCTTTGGTCAGCTACTTTGCTTGGCTTAAGAATTCATAGTGTTTTTAATCCTTTAAGAAAAAATACTCTAATTTCAAAAAGGTCTTTCCATCCATATAAAAGGATCATATCATATTACAACTTGATTCTAAAATATCTTAAAAGTAATTAGTTGAGAAGGAATTATTGTGTAATGTGTTTAAAAATAATATATTGTAATACAAGATGATTATCATAACTTTTAAAAATTCTAATCTTGAATTGTATAATTTAATAAGATTATTTACATTTACAAATAAGAATTTAAGAAAATGAATTTTTTGAGTTAAGATAGATCATTGCAAATGCATCACATTTGCATAAAACACCCAAGGTGTTTAATACATTTGTTTCTTTTTTGTTTAGGGGAAACCCAAGGGAGGGCCTACGCTTTGATTAAAATAAAAGTACAAGGTCTTTACAGGGCCCTCGAGCTCACTACTTCAAAGAAGAGCTACAATAGAAGCCAAAATAAATCTTACGAGCTCAAGGTCTCCACTAAGAAAAAATACAAAGATACCTAGGTACAATCTAGGATTTCCAGAGCCCAACACCCAAAAAATAGAAAGGATGCATACATAAGCTTGGAGCACCATCCTTCCAGGCCAAAAACCAAGAGCAAGCAACACAGAAAAGGAGCAATACCTGCCAAAAATTTTAAGGAGCAAAATATCCAAAGCATAATAGGGATTTCTAAAAATAATTAACAGCATATGAGGCAAAATATAATAATAGACAAACTAATTAGACTAATTATCAAAACCAAAATGGAGATATCTATGGGCACCTAAAGATATAATATTGAATATAATACCCCTATGCATGATATTCAATAACTAAAACAAATCCTTACAGTAGAAAATATAAGTGTAATAGAAGTAGGTAAGCACACTAGTAATTAAGTTGAAGATACCCTCCCAACAATCTAGCTATATAAAAATAGAGTCACAACAACTCCAAAGGATGAAAAGTAAAGAGATAACCACAATCAGCCACCTAGAACCATGACCAAGGTCCCTTGCAGGATTGTCCCAAGCATCAACAAACCTGTAATGACACTTAGGAGCCACAAAAAACACTCCAAATAATTAAAATCATAACAAACATCATATAACAGCACCTAAAGCGCTTCCAAACCCAAAACCAAAACCTAAAACAAATAACACCAAAGCAATTCAAAAAGGGAAATTGAGCAGCCATAAAAGGAAGCAAAAAGTAAAGCAGCAAATCAAAAAAATGATTAGGGCCAAAAGAGCTCAGGTTTAAGCACCCAATGCAACCATCATTAAAAAACCCCCAATGCCACTCCATTTTAAACCCTTACACTCTCAGGTTCATGAAACAAAATAGGTGAGTAATAGAAGAGAGAATAATATCAGAGTAGTTTGTTAGAGAGAGAAGCTCTCATTAGAGTGAGAAAATTCAAATTCTGGCTCCCCGTATTCAACTTGAATTTCCTGCCCGTTCTTCAGGCATGGCGACGGATGACCGTCATTCATCACCGGATTCATCTGTGAATCCAATCCCAAAAATTGGAGATTCTTTTCATAAGAAAGTTGAATCTGATCGGTTGTATGAAGTCTTAGTTTGTTATGCGAAAGTTGCCAGAAAGAGAAGACAAAAAGGTAAGTTAGTTATTATTGAAAATGTTGATCATGGTCCGATTAAAACCTTTAATGTGGAGGGAAAGGGTAAAGAAATCTCTAAGGAAAATGAGTTTAAAACTCCCATGTTACTGAAATCAATTTTAACTTCTCCGTATAAAGCTCGTGAAAATGTGCTTCTTCATCTGGTATGAAAATTTTTGTTAATAGATTTGGAAATTTAAATACAATCCCTGGTGACAGTGTCATAAATGAGAATTCCCTAAGCTCTATTATCAAGTGTATTTGTATTAATGGTGAGATGCTCTCTCAGAAGTTAATTATTGATTCTGATTTTAGTAATAGTCTTAATACATAGCCAGTTAATGAGAAACTGCCAGTGAATAAAGTGGTAATTACTTGTTCAGCAAACCCATGGATGAAGAAGCCTTATATTAGGCTAAACTTTAAGGAAGGAGATGCCGTTTTAACAGATGATGGAAAGATAGTGAAACTGCTTGAGGAATTTGAAATGAAAAATGCTAGTAGCTTGGGAATTCTTTGGTAGCCAAAGTGCTTGGCAGAGAAATACCTCCTAATGTGGTGGCTTGGGAACTAAGATGACAATGGATTCAATTTGGGAAATTTCACTTTACCACACTTGGATTGGGTTGGTTTTTGTGCTCTTTCAAAAATTAGGAAGCAATGGATGGTGTTATTTCAAGAGGACCATGGTTCGTTAATGGTTACATAATTGGAATGGAGAGATGGTTGATGGAGTTTTCACCATCATCAATGAAAGGTCTTACTTCTCCTATATGGATTAGAATGCCCCAATTGCCTTTGCAATGTTGGGATGAAATTAATGTATCTAGAATTGCTTCAATGGTAGGTGTACCATTGATGATGGATGAAAACATGTTTCAATGGAGAATAAAGGAGTTTGCAAGAGTTTGTGTGAAAGTGAAACTAGGCAACCCTCTTCCCTTGGGTGTTTGGGTGGAAAGCATGTCGGGAAGATTTTTTTTCAAAAATTGGAATATGAAATGATTTCCATATTGTACTGTGATTGTGGAATGATAGAGCATATGAAGACTGAATGTAAGAAAGGTAGCACAATGGGAAATATTAACATTAAAGATGCAAACAATGAAGTTTAAGATAAACATGTTGGACTAGCACAAGGGAGTGAGAATAACACATATTATGGGCCATGGATACATGTTAATCATAGAAGAAACAAGAATTTTTCAAAAAAATATCAACAATGAGTTGAAATCACAGAAAATGTTCACAAAAAAGGTAAAAATATGTTCCAGTTATTATGGAAAATGAAAAAGCTATCAGTCAGCAAATAACGAGAAGGATTCAAATATTGAAGTGGTAATGGAGGTTGAAAATGGAAACATTTCAATAAAGGAAGTAGGTGAAATATTGACTGAAATTGATCTGGGGAAGGTAATTCCTACAAAGTTGATTCCTAAATTCCAATATAATTCTAGCAATATAAACGACCCAAGTAACAACATGTTGGAAAAATCTGAAAGGATGGATAATATGATTGTTGCTGCTAGTTTCAAAGAGCAAAAAATTGTTGATAAGATGGAAGATTGTGATAATTCTAAGTTGGGAAATAACAATATTTGTGCAGAGTCTTGTTTTGAATCCTCTGACGTCAATTTGGAAACAAAAACTATCAAGGCAGATAAAAAGTCTTAGTTTGCTCCAAATGATAACAAGTTTGAAGTATTGTATGAAATCATTGAAGTAGAGAATTCAATTCTTGAGACGAACAGAGAAGAAGGTGAAATGGTTAATTCCTATGGGAAAAGTATTCATGATAATAAAAGCTCTCCTAAGGCAAAATATGAAGATCCTACGGCAAATTGCTTAGAAGGAGGAGGTATTAAGGAAGACAATTCATCATCTCTCAAAAAGGTGGTTGCTAAAGAATAAAAATCTCTGGGTCCTATCAAATCTTTGGCTAGGAGCAGAAGAATGAAATGGGTAGAAAAATAATGGCGGGATAGTTTCCCCTTAAATCAAATAAATGTCAACTATAGCCTTTTGGAATTGTAGAGGAGCCAAGGAAGATCAAGCTTCTCTATTCCTTAAGGAGTTTGTGAAGGAATGGGATGTGTTTTTTATTAGTTTGTTGGAATCCAAGCTCTTCTTTATTGATAGAAAGGGAGTGGATATGCTTATTGGTGTTGATTGGGAATTCTCTTTTGTTCCTACTGAAGGTTTATCAGGAGGTATTCTGGTGTTATGGAATAACAAAATATCTTCCTTTAAAACTTTGGAACTTTTTTCTCATGGTATTATTGGTGATCTTGAGGTGGTTAATAAAGGAGTTTGGCATATTACTATTGTTTATGGAAGTAATGATACCATTAAAAGAAGGGAACTTTAGAGGAAAGTAGATATTTACTCTTCTAAGGACTTGCCTTCTTTAATTAGAGAGGATTTTAATTGTTTATTGGAAAATGATGATAAGAGAGGAGGTAGAAGATTTCAATTTTCACAAGGCTCTAAGGAGATGAAGTATTTTCTTTCAATCAATGATTTAGATCAAAAAATACTTTTCTTAGAAGATGATATTTGACAAAGGTGGATGAGATATTTTGCTAAACGTTTTAATAAAAATTGTGAAAATAAGATTGACTATAGTGACCTTAGCACCCTAAATGATAATAAAGATTTCTATTTTTATTAGAATATTAGTAAAACCAAAGTTAGAGAGGATTTAAAGAAAATAAAGGGTGGAAAAGCTGTTGGACCTGATGATAATTCAATACAGGTTTGGAAATGCTTATGAGAAGAAGGAATTTCTTAGCTTACTTGATTTTTTAATACTATTTTAAAGACTAAAATGATGTCAGATGAGTGGACAATGAGTGTGTTAATTCCTATTTTAAGAATAAAGGTGATGCACAAGATTCTACAAATTATAGAGGAATTAAGTTAATGTGTCATACTTTAAAACTATGGGAGAAAATTATGGAGCATAGGTTGACGTGTTATACTAATGTTTCTCAAAATGAATTTGGATTCATGCCGGGTAGGTCGACTATGGAAGCCTTACATTTATTAAGAGGTTTGATGGAGAAATATAGAGAAAATAAGGAGGATCTACATATGATATTTATTGATTTAGAAAAAGCATATGATAAAGTTCCAAGAGAAGTGCTATGGAGAGTTCTTGAAAAGAAAGGAGTTAATAATGCTTATATTCAAATCATTAAAGATATGTATGCAAAAGCTATTACTTGTGTTCAAACACAAGGTGGTTTGACTAATTATTTTCCTATTTCGGTTGGGTTACATCAAGGATCAGCCTTAAGCCCATATCTTTTTGCTTTAGTCATGGATGTTCTCACTAGCCATTTGCAAGAGTTTGTACTTGGTGTATGCTTTTTGCTGATGATATTCTTCTTGTTGATAAGACTAGAGAGGGAGTTGAAAGTAAACTTGAATTATGAAGGTCAACATTAGAGACTAAAGGTTTTCGCTTGAGTAGATCTAAAACGGAATATATGGTGTGTAATTTTAGTAGTAATAGACCTAGTGAGGGGATTGTGACTTTGGACGATCAAGTCATTAATAAGAGTACATGTTTAAGATATCTTGGATATATTATTTAGAGTGATGGTGAAATTGATGAGGATATTATCAACAGAATTCAATTTGGATGGTTAAAGTGGAGGAATGCATCGGTCTTGTTGTGTGATAGAAAAGTACCCCTCAAACTTAAGGGAAAATTCTATAAGATGGTAGTGAGGTCTGCAATGCTTTATGGTGCTGAATGTTTGCCATTAAAAGAGAAGCATAATACTAAGTTAAGTGTGGTAGAGATGAGGATGCTCAGGTGGATGAGTGGCTTTACCCGTAGAGATAGGATAAGAAATGAGCATATACGTGAAAAGGTTGGAGTAGCTCCAGTAGAAGATAAAATTAGAGAGAGTTGCCTTAGATGGTTTGGTCACATAAAACGGCTGCCTTCCAAAGACTCGGTTAGGAGAGCAGAGGTATTAGATTTGACTTATGTTAAGAAAGGTAGAGGCAGACCTAAAAAGACTTGGTTAGAAAATATTAGAAATTACCTTTCTTTATTAGATTTAAACGAGATTTTGACCTTTAATAGGACACAATGGAGAAAAAAGGATTCATGTAGCCGACCCCACGTAGTGGGATAAAGGCTTGATGATGATGTTGTTGTTGTAATGATTTTCATGATGTGGGCTTCATTAGGCCTAGGTTCACTTGGTGCAACAACAAAGTAGATGAAGCTCGGATATTGGAAATACTTGATAGGTGTTTTTTTTTTTAATTCTAAAGTCATTGAAAGGTCTCAATGGATGGTGATGAGACATATTGCTAGGGTGGCATCGGATCATTGCCCTATCTTGGTTAATCTTTTAAAGAACAAGTTCAAAACTACACAAATTACAAGATTTGAAGACTCGTGTGCTTCTTATCATGCATCATATGCTATTGTGGCTAAAGCTTGGGCTAGAAAGGCCATGTGAAGCTTTTCAGAGATTCTTAATATCAAATCTAGAAAAACGTTAAGAGCACTATTCTTTTGGAGTAAAGCAAACCTTAAAGATCTTAATTCTTTATAGGAACATCTCAAAGTGGAAATTCTAGATTTACAGTTAGAAGAAGCATACACGAGTTGTCTATCATTGGAAAAAATGTTCATTCTAAGATCCAAGGTAAAAGTTCTAAATTGCACTTTGGCAAGACTCAGGACTTGGTGTTGAAAATGCTAAAAAATTAATTGAGTCTCAGAAGGAGATAATAACTCAAGATTTTTTCACTCTTATGCAAGTTTAAGGAATGCAAATTGGATCTATCAAATAAAAGATGGGAGTTCAAACATGGTGAAAGATCAAGAGCAGATTGAAGAAGTCTTTTCTGATTATTTTAGAAAAAAATGGTGTCAAAGGGAATGTTCTATGGAGAACTAGCCTAAATCGGTGAGTTTGTTGGATGAAGAAGATAGGAAACTACTGGAATCAGAGATCTCCTGGATCAAAATCTGTGAAGTGGTAAATCAGCTAGAAGGCTTTAAATCCCCAGGTAACGATGGAATTACTTATTCATTCATTAAGTTTTATTGGAGTATCATTAAACTTGATGTGTGGAATAAAATCCATTGTTTCCTCTCCACGGGTGTGATGGATAATAAGTGGAAAGAAACTCTTGTTGTGCTGATTTCTATGGCAGAAAACCTGTTAGTTTCATCAAATTTCAGGCCTATCAGTTTGTGTAAAACTATATATAAAACTGTGGCCAAAATTCTATTGAATAGATTACTCAAAGTTATTTCAAAACTAATTTTAGAAGAACAAGCAACTTTTTTGAAAGGTCGTTCATTATCTGAGCATGTGTTGTTGGCACAAGAGATATTCCATAAATTCAGATTTTCAAAATTTAAAATTGGTTTGGTTTCTTTCAAATTGGATATGGAGCAAGCCTATGATAATATGGGGTGGACTACATTAAATCAAGTCCTTCATTACTTTGGTTTTCCCAATAAGTTTGCTAAATTGATTATGAAGTGTGTGGAGTCCCCTACATTTTCTATTCTTATAAATGGGAATTACTCAAATTGGATTAATGCTTACTATGAATTTCTGCAAGGTTGACCTCTTTCTCCATTTCTTTTTATTCCTTCCTCACAATTGCTTTCTAATGCATTGAATGAAAAGAAGAATAGAATTGGAGTTAAAATACATGCAAGTAGTCCTAAAATCTCTCACTTACTTTATGCGGATGACATTGCAATTTTTTTAGGCTAATATTAAGATGGTGAAGGAGATTAAAAATATTTTAATAGATTATTGTAGTTGGATGGGACAAAAGATCAACTATCAAAAATCTGAAGTTCTTTTTGTTAAAGCAGTTAAAAATAGGAAAAAAAGTTGATTTCTCGCTTGATGGGATTGAGAAAAGTCAAGGAGATGAAATATTTGGGAGTGAAGATGGATTTAAGAAGACTTCGAGTAGATGAATTTACTTTTATTCTTCAAAAGTCAATGGATAAACTTAATGTTTCGGGGAATAAGTTTATTTCATTGCAAGGAAAGTTGGTTTTGGTTAAAGTTGTAATTTTATGTACTCATTCTTTTGTTCCAAAAAAAAATTCTTTCAGAGCTGGACAGACTGTGTAGAGACTTTATTTGGCATAAAAACAATGGGAAAAATGGCTTGCACTATGTGAAGTGGGATGTTCTTTGTCTTCCTTATAATTTGGGTGGTAGAGGTCTTCACTCTTGTGAAGATATGGTGGGTCCTTCAAGAGCTAAATTGTCTTGGAAACTTCTTAGTGTTTCATCCTCTTTTCTTTACAAAATCCTGGAAGCAAAGTATGGCTTTTATAATTGGAATGCTCAAACTAAGAAAGGTTCTTCTGCGGTTTGGAAAATTATGTGCAGTGGAGCAAAATCTATTTCTTCGGTAGTCAAGTGGAAAGTGAAAGACGACAAAAGCATCAACATTCTTAATGATGCATGGATACTGGATAAAAGCATCAACAAATGGCCTACTTTTATTTTGGTTCAGGTGATGGAAGATTTGTATGTGGAGAAGCTGATTACTCATGGTAGCTGGAATGAATAGATTTTAGAAATATATTTTGGTGAAGAATTAGTAAAGCTTATCACTCAGATTCAAATTTTTCCACTTTTCGAGAGACCAGCTGGAGTTTATTAAAATGCATACATGTAAGAGTATTTCTTCTATGATTACAGATGTCAATTTATCAAAAAAGTCATTGATGAATAGAACATATTGGAAGTGGATTAATAAGTTAAAGCTCATCCCAAAAATTGAAAACTTCTGGTGGAGAATTTACCATGGAGCAGTTCCAACTTTTTAATTTTTATAAAAAAAAAAAAAGATTGATAGATACTGATATCTGTCCAAGGGGATGTTCAGAGATTGAATAAAATAAATCATTTGATGACTGCTTGTCCTAAACTAAGTAAGATAATTCTAATTGTTAATGAATGGGGATTCAATATTCTGGTTTTTCAATCTTTACATAGTGGTTGTAATTGGATGGAAGTGAATGCTGGGATAAAACCGTTGGCTGCCAAAATCTACTGTACTATTTTTTACCTCAATTGAAAATCTAGAGGGAAATATGTTTATGATGGAAAAGAAGAATCTACCTCTTTTATAGCAGCTCAAGAAATTGCTCTAGCTTCATTTGCTACAAGAGTTTATCCATATTCGGGAAACTATGGTGTTAATCATCTGCATAGGCTATTTTTAAATAATTGACACCCTCCTCCACCCAATTGGCAAAAACTCAATGTAGATGATTAATCATCTGCATAGGCTACAAGAGTTTATTCTTTATTTCAGTCATATGAAGCTACTGTTGGAAGGGTATTCAGAGATTGCAAAGGAAGGTTTCTTATGGATTTTGGTTTTAAAGGATTGCATTGGGTTATATCTAGGTTAGAGTTATTGGAAATACAAGCTTTGAAGATTATTTTACAAGATTGGATGCTAGATTTTGAAGGTATTATAATTGAAGGTGATAATGCAAACATTATCAAATTCATTCAAAATTTTAAGATGGATATAAAAAAATGAGATATTTCTATTGGAGGTGAAGAAATGGATTTCCTTAAGAGATTTAAACAAGTTATTTTTACATGTGTTAAAAGAGAATGTAATAAGTCAGCAAATGAATGTGCTAACATTGCTCATGGTCATTAGGAAACTCTTTCTTTAGATCTCATTCCTTCTTCTTTTATTAGTTTGGTTAAGAAGGAATGTGATCCTTTTATTAGATTGTAATCTCTTTATTTCTTTTAATAAAATTGCTTTTGGCATTCTCTCAAAAAAAAAAAAAATAGAGAACCATATAGGAAATATTAACAATAATGTCTGCATCAGAATAGACCCAATACTATGAAACTACAAATAATCTAAGAAAAAAGACATATACCAAAAGCAGCCCATAAACTAAGAATAATCCCCCAAACCTTACACCAATACATAGCATTAAGAAATGCCTCAGCAATGTTATGATCTTTCCAGCAATACAGAGCATTAAGAATAGCCTTTGCAATGCTATGGGCTAATATCTGACCAAGCAAGCCCCAGGGATTAAAACAGACAACCAGCAAAATCACCTAAGGAAAAGAAGAGAACCAATAGGAGTTGAATTAGGGTATGATGGATTCCAATCACTACTCAAGCCCCTCCAAAACCCAAACCAAACAAAAAAGAAATTCATGAGATAATCATGAATGAAATTAATACCAAACCAAGAAAACTGTAACCACACAGAAATAAAGTGAAAATCCAGAATGAAAGGCGTCAACATGAAACAAGGAAGAAATGAGGCAAACAAAATAAAGAAAACATAGCTGCCAGAGAAGACAAGCAAATCAAATTCTGACCTAAGGTAAATTCATTTTATCCAACCTAATCATACCTTTTAGATGATTAGGTAAATTAGCAGTAGAAAAATCTGTAAGGCAATCCAGACGACAACTCAAATTAGCTAACCAATCAACACAAGCATTGCCTTCCCTATGAACATGAGTAACATTAAAGTTAACAAAATTTAAAAGTTGCTTAATATCTCTAATAAGATAAAAAAAATTCTGGTTGCAAATACAATCAGATTTGTTCTTAAGACAATGGATATTAGAAATGGCATCCACCTCAATCCAAATATTAGTAATACCAAGAGTTGTACATAATTTAAGCCCATTTAGAATGGCATAAAGCTTAGCCATAAGAACAAAACATTTATCTAAAGGGCCAGGAAAAGAAATGATCAAGTTACCCCGTTCATCACTAATAATGCCACCACAACCATACCTACAGTTATGAACCGAACCATCTGTATTCAACTTTAAAGTGTTATGAGGAGGTTTTAACTAATAAATCAATTTTGGGTAGTCCAAAAAACGGCCATTATGAAGAACAATGCCAAAATTATGTGCAACAAAGAAGTAATTCATTTTTTTTTTTGGTTCAAGAGGTTAGCACTAAAAGACTTATGCACTTTGTCTTTAATATTCTGAGTAATAATGAGGTAATTCGAGCAGGTATGGTTGAAAAGGGAGTTATTTCTAGCATTATACAAATACCACAGAATAAGGGAAGGAATCAAATTCTGATATGACCTTTCTAGTTAATAAACCATAAATCCAACAAATTATTAATGGGCAGGTGAGCATTAGAAAAATTTAACTTAAACATATCTTCAAAGTAGACCTAAATTCTAGCAACAATATGATCAGAAATGAAAACAAGATATATAGATTCCATATGATAGCAGCATTGGCACTTAGAAGTAATAATGAAACCTCTCTTCCTTAAAATATCATCAGTAGGAATATAATTGTGCATAATTCTCCAAATAAAAATAGAAATTGTCTTTGGAATACTTTTATTCCATATCATAGAAAAAACAAACCCAATAGAATGCTTATCTCTAAACACAAGCCACATAGATAAATCAAATAAAAGTAAATAGTTAGAATCCATATTTATAGGTAGATTAAGAATTCTGGAAATAACATATTCAGGAATCATATCAACAAGTTTATTATAGTGCAAATTATTATACGTGATAAAATGGTCCACCTTAATAGCACTAGTAGTAAAAGTATTAAGATAAGAGTCAATGGACTGATTACCAAGCCATTGGTCCTATCAAAAGAAGAGGTTAGCTCTACCAAGACCCCATTTAACATGAGGTTCGACTTTCCACTTGATACTACAGAGCCTTTTCCAAACCCTGGAGTCACCTATATTATAAGAACACATAGTAGGATGTTTACTAACACAATACCTTTCAGTCATAAGCTTAGCCGAATGAGAAAGTTTTGACCTAAAATTAAACCACAATTTAAAAGAAAATGCTTCAAAAAGATCATACATGTTTTTGCAACCTAACCCCCCTTCTTCAAAAGTACCAATATAATTAGTCCAACAAGACCAAAGAACTTTAGAATTCACATTGGAATCACGCTAAAAAAACTTATTTAATAATTTTTCAGACCTATTACAAACAATGATGGTAGGTTGTAAAGTTTAAAAAATATAAACAGGTAAGGAACACAAAACACTTTTAATAAGGACTAATCTACCACCAAAACTAAGAAAATTAGAATTCCAAGAATTCAGCTTTTTTTGCACAAAAGTAATAAGTTCATCAAAAAGAAAGTTTTTCTTCCTACCCTTATAAAGCGGGACCCCTAAATACTTAATTGGTAAAGTACCTTGTAAAAACCAGTACTATTCCTAATGGACATATTCCGTTCATGAGGAACCTTATTGGGCACAATAAAGGAACTCTTACTCTTGTTAATATTCAGACCACTATAACTTTGAAACTCATTTAAAATTTTCATGAATCTATTCCCTTGATTATTCGAAGCATTAGAAAAATAATAACATCATGAGCAAAACATAAATGGGAAATAGGTAAACCACCCAGAGTTCTGTAGAAGTTGCTAGGAAAATTCTCATAAATATTAGAAATGCCTCTAGAAAGATTCTCCATGAAAATAATAAAAAGTGCAGGGGAAATAGGATCCCCTTGTCTCAAACCATGAGAAGACTAAAAGAAACCATTACTTTTACCATTAATAATCACTGAAAAATATGATTTTTTGATTGACTTTTTAATAAGGTTAATGAAAATAGAATTAAAGCCAAATAAAAGTAAGATTTGTTAAAGAAAATCCTAATTAATTTTATCATATGCTTTATCAATGTCCAATTTAAAAATAATGTTGCCACCAAGCACCTTAACATCTAAGTCATGAATAATTTCTTGAGTTAATAAAATATTATTCGTAATGGATCTTCCTTTAACAAAACCAATTTGATTAGGAGCAATAATTTTAGGGACTAAAGGATCAAGTTGGTTCATAAGTATTTTAGAAATCAACTTACTAAAAAGGGTACAAAGATAAATAGGTCTAAATTCTTTCCAATTACAAGTGCTAGTAACTTTCAGGATAAGCACAATAGAAGTCAAAGAGAAATACTTAGGCATGATATTCCTAGAAAAGAACTCATTAACAACATTTAAAAGATCAAAACTAATAATGTCCCAATATTTTTGAAAAAATTTAATAGTGAAACCATCATGACCACTAACAGAATCAGTGTTTAAATAAAAAATAGTATTCTTGATTTCCTCTAAAGTGGGAAAAGCAGTGAGGGACAAATTGTCATCCATATTAATGATATGAGGAATAAGATTAGGATTATCAATAATAGCATGAGTAAAAGTTTTATTAAACAAATTATTAAAGAAATTCACCCCAGAAGAAGCTATTTCCTGAGCATCATGAGAAAAAGAACCATCATCTGGAAATTTTATGAATCCAATTGCTAGCACTATTTCTTTTCACTAAAGTATGAAAGTACTTAGTGTTATTTTACCCATTAATAAGATGCTTAGAAGCAGCTTTCTGCTTCCGATAAGCTTTTTCCTGAGCTTATAAAGAGAAAAGATAATTTTTAGCTTGTTAGAAAGAAAAAAAATTATCATCAGAAGGTTAAAGTTGATAATTGTGTTCTAAACAAATGACTTTATCCTCAGTAACCAAAATATTAGAGATTTTTTAAAAAAAATATTACGATTCCACCAATTTAATTTTTTCTTTAATCTCTTCAGTTTAAAGCACAATCTATTCATGCAAAAAAATAGAATTATTTGGATGCAGAGGGGCTTGCTAGTTCTTCTAAACCATAGCAATGAAAGAGTTATCAAAATGCCACATATTCTGAAATCTAAAGTTAAAAGCAGAGATACCTTGAGTTAACATAATAGAGATAAGAATTAGAGAATGATCAGAAAGCATTCTACTAAGGTGTTCAACATGTATAGAAGTAAAATAATTAATCCAAGTATCATTAAAAAGAATTCTATGCAGGTTGCCACGATTACAAGTAAATTTGCTATGAAAAAAAACCAATGTCAATGAGGTTATAATCCAAGATCGTATTATTGAAATCTTCCATAGGGTGATACACATGGTTGGACCTCCAGAGCCTTTTAGAAGGAGAGGAGATTGTATTAAAATTACCACTCACCAACCAAGGAGACTTGACATGACTATTAAATTGAATGAGTTGGTCCCACAAATTTCTTCTAGTAATCCAAGATGAAGTGGCATAAACAAAAGGGGCAAAACAATGAAATTGCAAGAAATTAATAATATAGTGAATCACATAAGTAAAATCACCTACAATATCCATAACCATAGGATCATTCCAAAGAACCCAAATCTTGTTAGAAATATTAGACACAACATGAGTAAATCCCAAAAAATTAGTAGTAATTTCTAACCTGATATTAAAGATAAAATGATCAATCAAAATAAGCAAAGAAATATTAAGAATACGTCATAAATTCTTAACTCTAATTCTAGTGGACGTGTAACAAATACCCCTCACATTCCAAATAATAGACTTAAATATTAGATTGTAATCAAAAAGTTTGAGATTGCATGGTTATAGGTTATTTCATACCATTATTTTTATTTTTCTTATTTTTTTCTTGAGCTAATTAAAGAAAAATCATTAGCCTCATTACCAACTCTTATGTTTCCATCAACTTATTTTTCCTTACCCTTATTAGCAACATTAATTTGAGATTAAGTATGAGAATCCTTATAATCCTTTCCAAATTTATAGCCTCATTGATTGTACACTCCTCATTTTCCCCTTAAACAAGTTCTTCTTCTTCCAAGGTTTGTTTCTCCTTATCTTACTCATGAGATAGCATGTCAGAATTTACATGATAAGAAATCGCATAACTGTTTAGAATAGAAGGAAGATCAGAAGAAAAATTCTCACTTTACATATGAGTTTTCAAGCAAGATATAGTGTTATTATGCTCCACAACCATAACATCAACTTGTTCCTCAATATTCATAGGCACCTTATGCTTAAACACACCATCAAGAGAGTCCTCGATCAGGACTCATTCAGAATAATTCTCTTACAGAGTTGGGTCAACAGGATCCTGGAAACCATTCCCGATAATCATGGGAATTCAGCCTCCCCACTAACCTCCTAAAAATTGGAAAGCTTTTGTGTATCAATGTTATTCCTTTGCGGTTCTTTAGGGATGTCATTCTGCTTACGTAAATGAGGGTTTAAATTAAAACATTCAGCATTACTATGTCTATGCATTTTACAATAAGTGCAAAATATGGTCAAATTTTCAAATTCTACTTTTTGTTGATATCCATTATGCTCTAAACCTAACCATATTTCCTTAGGATGTTTCTTAGAGATATCTAATTCTACCATAATATGAGCTATAAAGAGATGGGAAACTAACGTGGTGACTTGGTCCATCTATAAGGGCCTTCAAAAAATAGAAGCTAAAGCAAATAATATCTGGGTATTAAAGAAATGCAGCCTTAAATTAGGAAAAGAAATCCACACGAGAGCTATGGGAGATTCCACTTTAACATCGAAATCCAGCGTCCATTTAAAAAAATGCATTTGACAACCTTGTATATAGTAAGCTCTTCTTGAAAAAATATGGTTGTAATCTAAGTCATTCAAAAGCTAAATCACAACATGTCATTGGTCCATCAAACCAATAGTAAATGACCCCAAAAGTTTGAAGTTCAAGAAAAACTTCCAAATAACTTCTAGATTTGGACGCCTCAAGAGAAATTTATCGACAAGAGTAAAGGCAAAATGAGTACAAGATGAGAAATAATGTTATCGTCAAACATCAATGCAGGTAAACCTTTAAACAATGTATGGATGAAATCCAGTTTAGAATTAGAAGAAGAAGAACCACCAGAAAGCACATCCTTGAATTACCAAGATTTTCCATCAAGCTTCAATGAGGGGATGGATGATGACGGAGTCATCATCAAGAAAAAAACCACAATAAAATGAAACCGCACCAAAGAAAAAACTCAAAAAGCAAACAAACAAATAAAAAATAGAGAGAAAATAGAGGAACAATCAGTAGAAAATTTCTCCTAGAAGAGAACCCTAAAATCCCCTCAAAGTTCTCTAAATACTTTTGCATCTTCTTCTCACATAAATAAGAGGTTTAGGTTTCATAAATTCATATGTTTTATATCTAGCATTATTTGCTACTAGTGTGGCATGAATGATTATATGACATATATGTGCTCCTATATGATACAAATAACATTCACCCAACATCAATATGGGGAACAAAATGGATTGGGTTTCTACACCTCCTCTACAGATGATGTAGTTGGACACATGTAGTAAAGTGACCTAACATCATCTAGTAGAGTGGATAAGTCATAACCCTCAACTGGATGCCTAAGGTCTATTATGGTTGACTATTCAATTCTAGTTTTTTTAGCTCATCTATGCTATAGTCAAAAAGGACACGGTGGAGATCGTGCTACTCTTCTCATAACCTCCCTCATTTGGGCAACAAGAAGAGGGTAAAAATGATTCCACTAAGGAGAGGATATGCGTAAGAAGCAAAAAATTCTCGATTGGCCTCATATTTAACTTGCTTTAAGGCTTTTGCCTCAACAATTTTTCTAGCCTTAATGGTCTTCTTTCTATCTCTTCAAAGGTAACTCTTCTTTTGGTTCTTGCTGGTAAAGGTGGTGCTAGAACTTAAACCGATCTAAGACATAGATGTCCTCTCATCCTTCGTCACCATTTTCTATTTCTTACCCTCTAGAGTATGGGGAAAAATGGGCAAGGGGCAATAACAACCTCCATTTTTGAGATGGGGGAGTCAAATCCCAGCTCTAACGTAATATTACTAATGGATAATCCTTTTTTATCCCAATAGATAGATCCATGATTCTTTCTCTATTAATTGTTAGCTAAAAGATTTGAAACTCTACTCTAAACTTAATTGAACTACCATAGATGATTTCTTCTTTAGTAAAGTTCCTATCTAGAGAGAATACAAGTTTCTGTGTCATTTCAGTATGCTTGATTTTCTAAAAATCAAGAGAAGGAGAATTGATTTTGTTAATTTTGAAATGGAATTTAAAATTGAGTTTTATTGATTATTTTTAAATTTCAGAACTCAACATATTAAGTTTTCACTTAGCAAGAGGGTTCAAAAAATCAACAGGGAAATTTTGAGAATTATGCTTAACTCTTTCATTTCACTAATTGATTTGGAGTGAAATGACAAAGCCTGGATTTTTTTGGAGAGTTTTGAATTTTGGTATTGAGATTGAGGGAATTTTGCAAATTTTGAAACCTAGTATACGTTTCACTTGATTAAATAAGTTTACAAAATTTACACAAAAGTCAGAAGGATTGAGCTTGACTCTTTTATTCCACTAGTTGAATTTGGGTGAAATGTTCAAGCCTAAATCTGAATTTGAAATTGAAAATTGGACTTGCCCTTAGATTGAAACTAAACTTGAACTTAAACTTGGGATTGAAGTTGAACAGTTCTTCTTAAAATTTTGAAACTCAATATATTGAGTTTGATTCAAATATGCTAGTTTAAAAACTTAATAGGAAGAACCTAAGAGTTTGGCTTGACTCTTTTGTCCACCAATTAACTTGGGGCAAAATGTTGAAGCTTGAATTTGTTAAAGGATTTTGAATTTTCAAATTGAAATTAAATTAAAAGATTTTTAAAAGGATTTTGAATGATTGAAATTTCTCAAATTTTTGAAACTCAACTTTTCAAGTTTACACTCAATATGATAGTTTAAAAAATTTGAAGGAAACTCTAATAGATTGGCTTGACTCTTTCACTACGCCGATTGACTCGAGGGTAAAATGTTAAAGCCAAGGTTTGCTAGAAGAATTGAATCTTGAAGTTGAATTTGAAGAATGTTGAATTCATATTAAATATGTCAAACTATTAGAGGGTGTTGTAGAGGAACATTTGATAATCATGATTTAATTGAATTCAAATGATTTTTAAAAGAATTTTGGATATTTAGAAAATTTGACAGAATTTTCTTGAATGTTTTGAAACTCACTATATTGAATTTTCACTCAACATAAGGTTTTACAAAATTAATGAGGAGAATTAAGGAAATTAACTTGACTCTTTCAATCTGATGAGTGACTTGAAGGTGAAATGCCAAAGCCTAGTTCTGGCTAAAAAAGTTTTGAATTTAGAATTTGAAATAAATGAGTTTTTTGTAAGTCATGAAACTAAACATTCTTGAGATTTGTTTGAGCATGTAAATTTACAACATTTATAGAAGGATTTTAAAAATTTTAGTCTTACTCTTTTCCTCTACCAATGAACTTGGAGGCAAAATACCAATGCTCAACTTTGACAAAGGTTCCTCGCTCACTTCTCTTGTAATATGTCTTATTGATGTTGGTCACACTTACCTAAACAAGAAATGGGTAATGGGACCAATGAATGGAATGGTAGTCAAGATTATCGATGTAATAAAAATCCTACCTTTATTAAAGATGAAGAGAAAGATCTATCCCCAAAAAAGTTGCCATTTTTTTATTTAATTGAGAAGTGGTGGAGTTTTAAAAATCATTAATTTTCTTTGGGAAAAGTTTGAAATTGAAATTTTAATATTAATTATAAAATTGAACATCCATTAAAAATAATATACCACCTCAAGAGGTGAAAATATGATCTCCTTATGGGTTCAGATTTATAATTACAAATTCTATCCTGAATATTATAGTTATATTCTGGAAAAAACTGCATATGACCCAGAATGGTCAAAATGATGATCAATCAAATATTTAGCTACGATGATCTAGATATGGTATCATTAATTTCATATACGAAGTCAAATCAACTAATGATATATCTCTACGAAGGAATAAAATATCATTTAATATCGACTACTCGAATATGACAATAATAATTGTCATTAATTTTTAATTTTCTAAAGA
This sequence comes from Dendrobium huoshanense, assembly GCA_016618105.1. NCBI lineage: Eukaryota > Viridiplantae > Streptophyta > Magnoliopsida > Asparagales > Orchidaceae > Dendrobium > Dendrobium huoshanense. The sequence continues at coordinate 69,330,208 of CM028359.1, read as the reverse complement.
GAATTAATTGAATTTTTTAAAAACTTATTTTTAAAAAATTGATATAGATTTCTAAATCTCCTATTAGCTCAATCCGACATAGTTAATTACATCATAGGAAACCTAAGTTTCTTATAAATACTCTTGGTTAAAATAAGGGTAGAAATTTTTATTTTTTTAATTTTCAGTGATTGATATAAAAGGATTGAAGCTAGAATTTCGAATATGATTGGATCAAAACTGATCACTTATTTTTGAGGTCAAAGGATGAAAGGTAAAAGTTGCTTTGGGATTCAAAAACATTTCAAAAGCACCCCAACCTATCCTAAGCGTTGGACATAAATTTTGTATTAAAAGAGATTTAATTTGAGTTATAAATTTTATTAAAAGTTAGGGATTCAATTCCTAGAGGGTTGAGATCTTATAATATGAAATTACCTCAAAACCTAAATCAAAATTAGGCGCTAAAAAGATTAGTAACCTTAACCTAGCTAATGCAATGCAAATTTGGATAATCCCAGTCTAGAATAAGGAGCCAGCTAATCCTTTAGGCATTTAAAAACTATGTATCCAGTCTTTAATGCAAGAGTGATAAATACATTATTTAGATAAGTTTGAGAAAATGGGGCCGACATTTAAAGTAGATCCTAATCAGCCCCTTGACTTATATAGGGAAATTTTATGCTTAAAATAAAATGTAATTCAATTTTTAAAATCATTTAAAAATATTTCTAATGTAATAGATGTAAATTGACTTAATGAATGCCTAAGTCAAATATTAAGTAACTTCAAAAAGGCTTAAAAATAGGGTTTTCCATAGAGATTTAACAACATGATCTTGAAGGAACTACACCCTAATAGGTTTGGTGGACTGCTAGAACCTACAAGCGAGGAGGTACTTAACAAGTAAGAGAAGGTTAAAATATAATACATGCGGAGCTTACTTCTTAAATTTGTTAGAGCTTTTATATGAGCTTAAATTTTTTTAATTGTTTAACAAAGAAAATTTTTTTAATATCCCCTCATGAGCCTCTAATTAGGTTCTAGGCTAAATCAAAATACAGCATGCAATCATAAAAAAAAAAACTAAGAAAAGCAAACAATCATAATCATACTTAAATAAAATAATAAAACAAATCAAATAAAACTAATTAAATAAATTCAATAATCAATCTGACAATTGCCACTTCATATTATAACACAAGATATGCATAAAAAGTAAAGTAGACAGGTACCATTGACGACAACCCTTATTCTACTCCTAGGACTCAAATGACTTTGAAAATAAGATTCTTCTAGGTCTTCAATTCTTCATCCTTCTGTTATCTCCTTAGATTTGACGGGTTTGCATATTCAAATGAAAATAAACTTCCCGTGGAAGGAGTGTTCTCCTTGGATATTTGAAAATTATTCAAATTTGGATCTCCAAATGGATAAGAACTATCTTATGCAGAAAAGTGGGGGGGGGGGGGGGGGATTGTTGTTTCCTCTTTGGATTCCAAATTAGATTTTAATCCCATCTCAAATCACTTTAATATTACAACTCAATTAAAATTAAATTACATTGAATAAAATATGAAATCTAGACTTAAACCACATGTAAGGTTAACTTAGGAAATTAACATTTAATTAATCTCAAGCAGTTATATATATATATATATATATCAAAATTAAAATACTCAAACAAGCTACACTTGGCCATGGTATTTTAATTTTAAAGGGGGACTTAAGCATGTGTTGCACCTGCAGAAAGTTCTATTAAATTAAAATATATTTTTTTATTTGCCCATGACCATTTGCATAAGATTATGTTAGCATTTAAATTTTCCCTAACCTAAGGATAATTCAACACCCATCACATCAGTTAATAGATTACTATAAAATTTAAATAAATGGTCACATCAAATAGTTATATCTAGCAACTAGCATGTAGTGAAAAATTGAAAAACTCAACACATAATAACAAGAAAGTAAAATACTAGAAAAATATATGACTAGACTTGGTTGTCCTGACAAACCATCTAAAGTGTGTGAAGTAGGTTGTATATTTTAGATATATCATATATAGGAGAATTGATTAACGTTGTTTGATGTTCTGGTTAGCTGAAAGGCTTAAGGAAAATTTAAGTTTGAGTTTAATTATTAATGGCTTGTAGTCAATCTTAAGGTATATTTTAAATGTTGGATGATTACTACCTTTGTTAAACTAAGGATATGAAATTTATTTCACCTTTGAACAATAAGGTGAAATTGTTAAGATAGTTGACACTCTCCAAGTGTCGGCAGTGAACCAGATCTCCTTGACAGATCTTCTCACAAGAATCTAGAAGGAAGAAGGAAAAGAGTGAAGTAATCCCAATTCACAAGTAGAGATTCTTACCTTTAAACTCCAAGTGAAGCCTTCACGCTCCAGTGATAGGAATCCTCCTTTGAATGCACTCTTACACTCTCTTCTTGGCTATTCTCTCAAGAGGCACGAAGATCAAATGACAAAAAGATTGGGTGGCAGTCTAATTTGGACTATATATACAAAAGACAAGAAAAACTGCCCAAAAACTATAAGTTTTCAATTCTATACGCAGTTGATCGTCCCATACGATCGTGGATCCTCCTGGACGATATTACTTAAAAGACTTGAAACGAACATGTTTGTATATGTGTACGAAATGTTTTCGTACAAGTGGATCGTCCCGTACGAACAAAGTTTGTCCAGTACGAACGGTTATTACAAGGTCGGTTCCAAAAACTGCAGAAAAACCGTTCTAAGTCTGTTGTATCATTTGGACGAAAATTGATTCGTCCGGACGAAATTTTTACAGAGACCAGATCGTCCTGGACGAAATTCTTACAGAGAGCAGATCGTCCTGGATGATATTTAATTTCGTCTGGATGAAAATTTTATAGAGAGCAGATCGTCCTTGATGATATTTAATTTCATCCTAGAAGAATAGGACTTAGAAAATTTTTTTTCCCAGTTCCTATTCGTTTTATGTGATCTTAATAGGAGATAACTATCTGATCGTCCCGTACGAACTGATATCGTCCCGTACGATCAGTATAAATTTTATATGATCTTCTTATGTGTGTGTGCATGTTTTTATTCACTCAATTACAATCACTCCCTTTCAAGTTTATTTAAAAGAAAAATACAAGCTTCAAATTCATAAAGTATCTCATGCTGAATTTAGATTTGAAGTCTTCGTAGTCTGGAGTTAGATTTTCCTGAAATGTTAGTACACACAAGAGCAAATACAAATCTTCTAAAATTGTTAGGATATAACTACACATTTGAACAATAATGTTTGGAATCATCAAAACTATACAAATTGCAAAAATGTAAAACACACAAATAGCAACTATCTTAACAGCATATAACAGGGTTCCTATTATATTATATAAAGAAGTAGACAAACATCTACAAATATTTCTAAGATTGAGGCCTCCGAGATTTGTGGGTACTATTGATCCCAAAGCAGCAGAAGACTGGTTGAGGAGGCTGTAAAAGATATTTAACGGTATGCAATATTCTCTTGAAAGGAAGGTACCTTTAGTAGTTTTTCTATTTGATGGAAAGGTAGAGCGCTGGTGGATGTCCTAGTAGGAAGAGAAATTTTAAAGAAAATTGAACTCTCTGATTACTTAGGAGGGGTTCTTTGATGTGTTTAGAGCCAGATTTATACCACTTTCTATACGATAGTAAATACAAAAGACTTTTCTAAGGTTGGTTCAGAAGAGTAAGATAGTTATGCAATATGAGGCAGAGTTCACTACTTTAGCTAGATATACTCCACAGTTGGTTAGCACTCCTGCGGACAAATGCTACAGGTTTTTGAGAGGATTTCTAGATGGTCTGAGACAGACTCTTATACCATTTCACTTTTTTTTTTTATTTCTCTGAGCTTATAGAGAGAGCTTATTTAATAGAGAATAACCTAATGGTTACTTAATAGTTGTTGACTACTAATAGGAAGATGTTCAATGGTGAGACTTCTAGTAGTAGCTTTTTGAGAAGAAGAGCATATTTACTTTTGGAGATTCTAAGAGAGGTTGACAGTCGGCATCTAGAATAACCTCTAGTAGTGCAAGTATAGCCAATTATGATTCTATTAGTGGGGCACCTATGTGCCAAAGTTATGGTTGACATCTTTTAGGTCAGTGTTGTAGGATAATTGGATAGTGCTTGAGATATGGTAAAATAGGGCATCGAGTAGCAAAGTGTCCAATGGCAGGATTTGAGCAAAATTATGAGTCAAGATCTTAGAAATTTTTTAGACCAATAGGAAAACTGAGCTTAGTTCCCCTTTATACATTTTTTTATGGATTATATGGTAGAACTAGTGGTTCGAATTTAGTAGTAAAAAGAATATCTAGTAGTGGTTAGAGAGAGCCTTGTAGTTATGTTGCTCCAGCTCTAGTTCAACCATGTTTATACAGTTTGACTTAACAGGAGGACCTTGATACTCTTGATGTTATGACATGTATGGTTTATATTTCTAAGTATCCATATCATATTTTATTCAATTCTGGAGCTAGTCATTCTTTTATTTCTGAGCATTTCTTTGATTAACTACACTTGGCTTTAGCTGCACTACCTATTTCTCTTTCTATTATTTTACTTTTTCGAGATAATATAATAGCTATTAGGTTTTATTTCTATGAAATTAAGATTTTTGATAAGAAATGGAAATATAGTTTAATTTTATTACCCATTTCCTCGTTTAAAATTTTTCTAATTATGAATTGGTTAAGTCATTTTGGGGCTTAGATTGATTGCTTGAAAAGTGAGTTGTGTTATTTATGAATAGTGAAAGTTATGTATTCCAGTGAGTTAGAGGTGTTTTATCCTGTTTTATCTCTATGACTAAAGTACATAGATCATGGAAGAAGGGTTGTATGGTAATTCTAGCATTTATCAGGGATAGGAGTATTGATGCTAGTTTTCTTTCTGATATCCTTGTAGTACTAGATTTTTTAGTGTATTTCCTGAAAAGTTAGTCTATTTACCTTTGGATAGAGACTTAGAGTTATGTATTTATATATTTCTGGGTACATCCGTGATATTTGAAGCTTCGTATAAGATGACACCAAAGGAGCTTTAGGAGTTGAATGCTCAGCTTCAGGAGATGAACTTTTAAATTCAAGAGTTGGTTGATAGGGGATTTGTTCATCCTAGTAACTATCCTTGGAGAGCACCTATTTTATAAATAAAGAAAAAGGATGGTACAATGCATATATTTATTAGCTATAGGAAAATGAACAAAGTCACTATCAAGAATAAGTATCCACTACTAGGGATTATGATCTATTTAATAAGCTTGTTGGATCTTCTATATTCTTAAAGATTAATCTATGATCAGGTTACTATCAGGTGAAGGTGAGAGAGGTTGATGTGATAAAGACTAATTTCAGTACTCAGTACAGACACTACAAATTTTTATTCTTGTTATTTGGGGTTACTAATGCACCAGCCGGCTTTATGGATCTGTTGAACATAGTATTCAATGATTATCTAGATCAAATTGTGATTACTTTTATATACGACATTTTGGTATATTTTTCTTCTAAGGAAGATCATGCCATACATCTTAGGTTTGTTTTGGAGATTTTGAGGTAGCATTAGTTTTATGCAAAATTCTTTAAATATGAGTTCTAGCTGAGAAGTATTTCTTTTTTGGGACACATAGTTAGTGGTGATGGTATCTTTATTGATCCCTCGAAAGTTTAAGCAATCATTAATTGGACTAAGCTTGATACTTTGTTTCAGATATGCAGTTTCTTGGGTATGACTGTATATTATAGGAAGTTTATGAAGGGATTTTATCAGATTTTTGTACCTCTAATGAGACTAACTCAAAAGCTAGTAGCTTTTTTTAGACATCAAAGTGCGAGGCTTATTTTTAGAAATTGAATGATTGTTTGACTTCTACTCCAGTTTTGGCTCTTCCCTCTGGTAAGAAAGATTTCAAGTATTTAGTTATGCTTTACTGAGAGGTTTGGGGTGTATTTTGATGCAGCATGATTTAGTGATAGCTTATGCTTTAAAAACATGGAAGCCAAATGAAAGGACCTATCTGATGCATGATCTAGAGTTGGTTGTTATTGTATTTACTTTAAAGATTTGACATCATTATTTGTACAATATTAGGTGTGAGATTTTTATTAACCTTTAAAGTCTGAAATACATATTCACTCAAAAACATTTGAATTTTAGGCTCCATATCAGTCTGATAAGGTTAATATAGTGGCAGACACTATGAGCATGAAGCATTCTAAATTATCATTTATGCAATTCACTTCTGTTGAGTATTTGATATGAGATATGGAGAGATAATAGCTAGAGGTGATTTCTTCTACTGATTGAGATTCTAGTATAATAAATTAGATAATCATTCAACCTTCTTTAGAAGAAAAGATTCATTAAGCTCAAAAATTAGATGAATAAATTCTAAAGTTGATTGATCAAATCATATCTGGCAAAATATATGAACTAGGAGTTTCTGATTTGGTGGTATTTTCTATAAGAATAGTCTTTAGGTTCCTATTTTTGGAGATCTGAGGTAGGAGATTCTACGTGAGGCTCATTATTTAGGATATACTATTCATTAAGAAAGTAGCAAGATATATAAAAATCTGAAGGGTATGTTTTTGTGGCCTAGATTAAAAAGGACATAATGTAGTTTGTGTCAAAGTGTGAGGCCTATAAGCTAGTGAAGGCAGAGCATCAGCAAATGAGAGGTCTTCTACAGTCGTTATCTATTCCATAATGGAAATGGGAAGAGATGACAATGGATTTTGCTATGGGTTTTCCTAGACTGAGGTAGGGGCATGAAGCTATTTGGATTATTATCAATCGACTGAAAAAATCTTTCTATTTTATTATAATTCAACAACTAGATCCAGTGGACAGATTAGCATAGATCTATGTTAAAGATATTATCGGGTTATATGGTGTACAAGACATGATTATATATGATCAAGATGGCAAGTTTACCTCCAAATTATGGAGAGGTATTAAATAAAGACTGGGTACAAAGATGTACTTTAGTACATCTTTTCATTTATAGATAGACAAATAGTCCAAAAGGACTATTCAGGTACTAGAGGATCTTTTGAGATTATGTATTTTAGATTTTCATATCACATTGATAGAGTTTGCATGTAATAATAATTATCAGTCCATCATAATCATTACTCCTCTCTCTATGGTAGAATATGTAAGACTCCTTTGACTTTGATAGAGGTGGAAGATATACAAGTGTTAGGTTTAGCCATTATGAATTATACTACTGTAAAGATGAATTTGATTATAGAAAGATTGAAATCGACACATGATAGACAAAAAAAGTATTATAATCAGAAGCATAGTTTGGTTGAGTTTCAATTTGGCAACTTGGTTTATGTTAAATTCATTCCTATGAAAGGTGTCAGTAGATTTAAAAAAATTAGCAAGCTCGGTCGAAGGTACATTGGACCTTCTGAGATCATCAAGCAGATTGGTATTTTTGCTTACATGTTAATATTACTTGATCATATTTCTGATATATACAATATGTTTTATGAATATTCTTTATGAAAGTGGGTGATTTTGGGAAGAGATTATCCATTGATGATGTTGAGGTTCGTTTGAATCTATAGTAAGGGAAGAACATGAAAGAATTTTAGTATATAATGTGAGGAATTTGAGAAGCAAATAGATTCTTATGGACAAAGTACAATGGAACCATAGAACTGCTATAAAGGCTACTTGGAAGAAGGAATCTGATATGAGGCAGCTATATCCAAGTATATTCTGACTCATTCTTCTTTGGGAATGTCAAGGATGACATTTTTCTTAAGATGGGTAGATTCTGAAACTCCTAAATTTTTTTGTAAGAATTTTTGACCTAGAATAGTCAATATTTATTTTGAGAGTCATCTTAAGTCCAAATCATAAATCATCTTAGCCAAAACATTTATAATGTTGTGTTTTAGCTTCCCTAATTTTTCCATAATTTTTGGGCATTGTTGAAATTTCTTAAGAAATTGACACCTATCAGTACAAGTAGGGTTTTTGGGTCTTTTAGGTGTCTATTTTCCAAACTAATTTCACCAAAATTTTATAATTAAAATTAGGTAATTAATGAATATTTTTCTATAATCTTTTGAATCCCTAAAAGAATTTCTATGAATTTTTTATTAAAAATTAATTATAATAAATATTAATATTATAAAACAAAATTTCTAAAATCATTTATGTATATTATTAAAAGTTTCTTTTATGTCATTATTCAATTTTGCCAAATAGATAACAAGTTAGAGGATTAGGGAAGAAAGAGAGAAGAGAGAAAGAGAAAAACCAGATTTTGGGTGACTTCGAGTCGTTTTCTTCCATTGGCCCAATTGGGAAACTTGTTCGTCTCAAGGTAAGTCACATTATGCCCATCTCAATTTTCAAAAAGTGAAAGTTTTAGCTAATATTTCGATTTAAATTTTATATATGTTGGCAAAACATGGGGATAAAATGCATAAGTAAAACTTTCACGGCGTAACTTTTTATGTTATAGGGATTATGATTATGCAAATTTTAAATATTTTCATGGAAATTTTATATTAGAAGTTTTGAAATTTGCAGGGTTTTTATAGAATAGAAAATTATCTAAATGTTGAAAAATAGTGGTGTAGTATAATAAAAATCTTAAAACGTCATTTTACTTAATCCCTAATAATTTGGTATTTTTTTTTAAATTTGTATTTTTGCCTAGTCGGATTTTTTATTATCTATCATTATATAATACTATAAAATTTTTATACAAGCTTAATTACTCCTTAATTATTAAAATCTGATAATATATGTGCATATGTGATTAAATTATATATGTTGAGAGCCATAAGGGATCATAATCTTTTGATATTCTATCAGTGTCAAGGAATTACTAGGAGTTATAAGGGACCAAAATCTTTTGAGATTTTATATAAGATAAGAATATGTGAAATGTTCTGGAGCAATAAATACAAATAAAAAAGATGTCATAAAGGGTCAGAAACCTTTGAGATTATGTCTGGATTTGAAAAATGTGAACTACTTTGTGATATGAATTTTAATTAATTTATTTATTCAGTATTGCTTTTTAATTAAGAAATAATTATTTTACATTTATTACATCTCTCAGTATACTGATTTATTTAAGCTACATTTAACTACTTTTAAATATTTATCAAAATATTTGATAAGAGAAAATTAGAAATTTAGATTTGTTTGTTTGGCTTGATGAGCTATTATAGCTCATTGTGGTTTTGCTTTTAGTTTTCAGGATCTAGGAAGGGGATAGAGGTTGTGGACTAGTAATCAAGATTAGATCTAAGGTCATAGGTATTTTTCTATTTTAATTTTGGTACAATCATGGCTAATTAAATTTTTAGTTCTATAGCACTTGCATGTTGCCATATATTATAATGTAGATATTTATTTTCACGAAATAAAAGAAACCTTGTGGATGAGTCTATTGTCACTATTTGGATGTTTTAGTAGATGTGAAATTTGTAGTTTATTTTAATAGGATTCGTAGAAGAATTGAAATAATTTCAAAACTAGGTCTTGGGATTTTGCCTGTCGTAGCTCAACACGATAGGACCTATCCTAGTCAGGTTGGGTTGTGACACTAATGCTATCACACATAATGGAGATGGTATCCACTTGTAAACAAAAAATCAAGAAGTTGTTACTTCAACCATATTACTTGGGTAACACAACTCCTTATAACTATATACTATATCTCTAGAGCGGATAAGGCTACTAAATTCTACTTTCTATTATACTAGAAAACTAATTATTTTTCCATAAATATGCATGTTATCTATGTACTCTTGTCATATAACTTACAATCTATAATGTCTAAATATAAGTATCAACTAACTAAAAAGACATTATATCCCTAGGATACAAAATGCGTACGCTAGGTGTCCCAATGGGATACCAAAAAAGCCATTTCACTATAATTAAGTAAGATTCTTTAGGTTTTCCTAAAATAAAAAACAAATAAACAAACAATAACTATAATGTCAATTCTACTAGCAATCAGATATAATAATGATCCTATTATTTCTCAACACTCTTATTTATTTATTATTTTACCACTTAGAGATCTTTATTTAACTTTTTCGTAGGGCTCATGGGGGTGTTTATACTTTTACAACCTTCCTTATCAAACTTTTTTATATGTTCTTTAATATATTTAGTCTAATTAAGAAGGGCACAATCTTCCATTTGTTTTATATTCAACCTTATGACTAAAGGTTAGTTCATTTGTCATGCTAATCTCAAATTAATTCCTCAAAGAAGATGAATATTCTTTAAAAAATATTAGTTATGGATCCAAATAGAATATCTTCAACATAACTATGAACTATTAAATGCTTTTTTTAGTTTATAAACCTGTTTAGGGAATGTAACACTCTTAAAACAAGGTGGTTGTTCAACATACACATCTTTTATAAATCCATTTAAGAAAATCTTTACATCCATTTGATATAGCTTAAAGCCTCTAAACATACAAGTATTAATAGAACTCTTTTGGCTTTTAATATAGCAACCAGGGCAAATGTCTCATCAGAATGTATTCCTTCTATTTTATTAAAAACATGAGCTAACAATCTTTCATTGCTTATAACTACCAATCCCATGTCATTTAACTATTTTTTTATACAATTTGTTTTCCAATAACACCTCCATCTGACAATCTTGTTAGAAGCTCTCATATATCATTTTTATTAAACTACTTTAACACGTCCTATATACACGTAATTTAATATTCATCTTTTAAAGCTTCATCCTATTTAGTGGTTTTAACCATTGACCTAAATACAGTATGGCTAATTTCCTATCTAATGTTTTTTCTACTATGAATTCCAACATGAGGGTCTCCTATGATTAAGTCTCAAGGATGAATTTATGCATAATTTCAATATGTAGGTTGACTCATGATTTCAAATATATCCTCTAATTTTATGTTTTCAACTCTAGTGATAATATCCTTCTCTTCTTTCACCTCTCTAAGAAGAACAACCTCATCAATCTCATCAAAGGTTACATGGATAAATCTTCTCTATAAGTGCTAATTTTTTTAATAACATATATATAAGGTTTTCCTATGGAGGACTATCCTAAAAAGATAACCTTATTAGATTTTACATCAAACTTCCCTAAATATAAAATTCCATTATCAAGTATAATGTTTTTACATCTGAAGATATATAGATGGGATTGGTTTAATGTTATACACGTAAGGATTTCATATGTTTTTTCTTTTTTTTTTTAATTTTACTTTGAAGTTCACCATGTTTATTTCATAACATGTGTGTTTATTTCTTAATCCTATAAATATTTGAGTAGCTTTCATTCATTTAATGCTGCCCTATTAGCCTACATAAAGGTCCAAATCTTCTATTATGCTATACATTTTCTATAGTGTTATAACATATAAGAAATTATGTTCTTTCCTAGTATCTTTAAAAAATTACTCAAAACTTATATGTTGATCACATTTTTATAAGGGGACATTCCTTCTCCTTTTAGGTTTTCATCATATCCTAGGTCTTCCTAACTTAAAGTAGAATTGACCTATAAGACTTCTTTTAGGAGGTAACCCAAGAACTTAGCACATGTTAGCCCTAGAAAACCTAATCCACTTATGCATTCCCTAATAACCATAAGAGGTGGTTAGAGGACTAAAAAATGAACCTTAGGTCCTAAAATCTAGGTAGGTTCCAATCACCTAAATTAACAAAATGCCCTTGCAGCCTCCAATCTTTGAGCCAACTTGAAACAAACATAACCTTGGCTATTAGGGTTGGGAAAATAAGTTTAAGAGGAATGGGTTTTACTCATAGTTGACCCTTGGTCAACCTAATTAACTCGAATTAGACCAAAACTTCTAAATTCCCATAATACCTAAAAGCCATATATTTTGAACATATTCGATAACCTAGTTGACCAAGACTTTAGCCTTGGACCATAAATCATATATACCAACCTTGAAACCTCCTAAACTAAACCCAAGATCATATATACCAACCTTGGTTAACTATTTTGACCATGGTTAAACCCAAGATCACCTAAAAAATTTATACTTACCCAAAACACTTTCCTTGGCTAAACTTAACACCAACACTTAAGATTGCATCCCAAGACCTTCAAACCCTTCTTCAAAATTAACCCAAGCTAGTCCAACCTAGCCATGTTTAACAAGTCAACCATGATTGCACAAGTGAAATTGTAAACCTTTCTTAAAGAATTTAGCCATAATCCTTCTTTTCCTTGATCTTTTTCTCTCCTTAATATCTAATATGTTATATAAAGTACTAAGTGCTATATTTTTTGTATTGCATATTTCTTTCTTAGACTTTCTAGTACCCCACTATGTCTTTTCTAATTTTATGAGCTTTTACATTTAAACCAATTTTTATAATGAAGTTTCTTAATTTTTACCTTTTCTTACATATTTTAATTCCACCACCAACAATTTTTACTCTCATGAGATTTTCTATTTAATTCTCTAAGATTATACTTCATAACATTTTTTAATATCACTACATACTCATGGACAACCAAAGTTTTGAGATCTTGAATCTTAGTCTCAAAAATAATTTTATTAACATTATTTATATGTTTGCAACAAATCTTAAGACAACATTTTGCTTTATTTTTCATATTACACTCCATCTTAAAATTCAAAACTAATAAGTGATGTTGGGTACATAATATTTCACTTAGAATGACTTTACAATATTTTCAATCTAAATTATATATTATTTTTATAGTTTAAAGGGATTTTCAATCTTCTAAATAAATTGAAAACTTAAACATAAATTCAATCTAGTTCAAAATTAGTAAAGCCAAACATTAGTATAATTTAAAGGGTTTCTAGTTTTTTTTTTCTTGAATCTTATACATTCTCTACCATTTTTCTATTGACTAAATAAATAAATATTCAGGCTTTGTTTCTTCTCAATTGGCAGGTTAAAATTCAAATCCTTAATCTAAATTGCTTAGTCCCCACTTTAATCGAAAGTTTTTTTTAGACTTATCTTTAGATGTTATTAAATATGGAGGCATGACTCTATATGGAATCTTGAATACAGTAAAAAAATAAACATTGTTATATTTCACTAAAGTAGGGGAAGATCTATGGACATAGAATAATGTTTTATACATTGTTTAATTTCATTTTCAAAATGATCGGTGAATGTTATATTTATCTTTCAGGATGAACATTACATTCTCTATGTTGAGTATGATTATGAACATAATGTTTTTCTATTTTAGATCAATAGTGAAGCATTTGTGGATCTTTTGAGAATGTAAGATGCTAGCTATGTAGATTTGATTAGAGAAACATAAAACAAATAATGTACATTAACTTTATCCATAGTGCTTTGATAGAATTTATTGAAAGTATTTGAAGTTCTTAAAATTTATCTATGGATGCTTTATGATAACAATAATAATATTTGTTATGAAGAATAAATTATATTTGCAAGGTAGCTCAAATTCTTTTATTTTTGGTAAAGGAAATAACTTTGGTGTCCACTTAATAGTTGTTATGGAATACCTTTTTGAGTGGTATTAAAACATAAATTAAGGCTTTTGATATGTTGGGGATAAAACTTTTAGGATACTAAGAAGATAATTTTTTTATGATAAAACTAATAAGGAATTCTAAGTAAAAGTCTTGGCACGTAATGGAGCTAATGATAGTATTTTTATGCGCTTCACATTAGTAGTTAAAGAGTTAAAAAAATTTTAATTTAGTTGCTAATAATAAAAAATTATCTCTTTATATTGGAAATTTTGCATGGTATATTAGGATTATTGGGGATTGGAGGCCTTACACTGTTATTAAAGATGTGGGGAAATAATTGGGATATTTTAGAGAAGGTTGGATGTGTTTTGGAGTTGAGGAAAGCTTGGTTTAAGGCTATGTAGTGGTGATGAAAATCATGATGGTAGAGAGGGTTAAGGGTAAGACATAATAACTAAGTTCTTGCCAAAGGCGAAGAGAATCAGACACCAATCTACATCTAGAAATAGAGCAACAACAAACCCTTTTGACATTAAATTTTACATAACAAAAAATATTTTTTTCAATAAATCAAAAATTATAAAGTAATAACCTATTTACAAGCTAATTTTGTTAAATGGATTGATGACTTGTATTATTAAAGATGAAATAATAATAATAATAATAATAATAATATTTAAAGATTCTTAAAACAACAACAAACTACAACAACATTAAGCCTTTATCCCACTACGTGGGGACAACTACATGAATCATTTTTCTCCACTGTGTCCTATTAAAAGTCAAATTCTCGTTTAAATCTAATAAAGAAAGGTCATTCCTAATGTTTTCTAACCAAGCCTTTTTAGGTCTACCCCTACCTTTCTTAATATAAGTCAAATCTAATACCTCTACTCTCCTAACCGGGTCATCAGAAGGCTGTCGTTTTATGTGACCAAACCATCTAAGGCGACTCTCTCTAATCTTATCTTCTACTGGAGCTACTCCAACCTTTTCACATATATGATCATTTTGAATCTTATCTATAAGGGTAAAGCCACTCATCCACCTAAGCATCCTCATCTCTGCCACACTTAACTTAGTATTATGCTTCTCTTTTAATAATGGCCAACATTCGGCACCATAAATCATTGCAGGCCTCACTACCATCTTATAGAATTTTCCCTTAAGTTTGAGGGGAACATTTATATCACATAATAAGCCCGATGCATTCCTCCACTTCAACCATCCAACTTGAATTCTGCTGATAATATCCCCATCTATTTCACCATCACTCTGAACAATAGATCAAAGATATCTAAAATGTGTACTCTTATTAATGACTTGATCGCCCAAAGTCACAATCCCCTCACTAGGTCTATTACTACTAAAACTACACTCTATACATTCCATTTTAGATCTACTCAAGCAAAAACCTTTAGACTCTAAGGTTGACCTCCATAATTCAAGTTTACCTTCAACTCCCACTCTAGTCTTATCAACAAGAAGAATATCATCAGCAAAAAGCATACACCAAGGTACATCCTCTTGCAAATTTCTAGTGAGAACATCCATGATTAAAGCAAAATGATATGGGCTTAAGATTGATCCTTGATGTAACCCAACCGAAATAGGGAAATAATTGGTCAAACCACCTTATGTTTGAACACAAGTAATAGCTCTTGCATACATATCTTTAATGATTTGAATATAAGCATTATTGACTCCTTTCTTTTCAAGAACTCTCCATAGCACTTCTCTTAGAACTTTATCATATTCTTTTTCTAAATCAATAAATATCATATGTAGATCATCCTTATTTTCTCTATATTTCTCTATCAAACCTCTTAATAGATGTGTGGCTTCCATAGTCGACCTACCCGGCATGAATCCCAATTGATTTTGAGAAACATTAGTTTCACGCCGCAACATATGCTCCATAACTCGCTCTCATAGTTTTAAAGTATGACGCATTAACTTAATACCTCTATAATTCGCACAATCTTGTGCATCACCTTTATTCTTAAAAATAGGAATTAACACACTCATTCTCCACTCATCTGGCATCTTTTTAGTCTTAAAATAGGAAAAAAATTATTGACCAAATAATGTGAGTAAATTGGTCTTGAAGAAGAGCAATTAACAAAAAAGTTGACTTTTTTTTTTTGTTATGGCCAACAGACATATCAAGAGACCTTAAATTAAGATTTTTAATTATTCTCAAATGATTTTATGAGGATCAGGGGTTATCAATGGACTTGCATGAAGAGTTGTCCATAATAATTGACCTTAATCTTGTTGCAAAGCCTTCATTTGTGACCTTTTTCTTTGCCTTTGTCTTTGAATTGCATCACTACTAACAACATAGCATTATGAAGAGACTAGCCACCAAGTAAGCCTCGATTACAAAATTATTCACCAAGCATTTTCCAAATGAGATATGTACTCAAATATTGTTTCAAATGACATTAATCCATTTATGTTCTTATGATCAAATATTTATAAGATTCTTATATTCTTTTAAATTCAAAAACAAAGAAATGAGAGGGAGAGAAGTTGGCCATGTATGTGGATGAAATGAAAGGTATGGTTACTCATGTATAATAACTAATAACCACTAGTCCAAATGAATGTCCGCTAACCATGTATGTCAAATTCATATTTTTGGATTATTTTTATTTCAAGTAGTCAAATTCTACTGAATTTAAATTTCTTTTCCTTTATTATTTTAAAATATAATCTTCTAAATATTTAAATTTTTCATTAATAAATTCAACTTTCAAAAATTTGAATTATCATTTTTTAAATTCATTGAATGTCCACCATACAAATGTCAATAACATAATATTATGCAATCACACTCTAAATAAATTAAAATGTTAATCTTAATTAATTGACCTCATCATTTTACTTATTATTGGAACTTGATTATATGATGCTTTCATCTTTCTTTGAGCTCTAGTGGTTTGTCCACCTTCTTTTACATTAGCATCTTATTCCATATAAAATATTGTAAACATATTAAGAATTTTTAGTATGAGACCAAAAGAGCTATAAAATTCTCCATTCTTTATCAAATGAATTATTTATAAATAATGAATTTATTTATTTTATAATTAAGTTTAGTAACATAGTATTTTGTATTGCAAATGTTTCTAGAAGTAAAGAGATAAAGGCTAATGATAAGATCATAAACTAAGGCCCTTAAGCAAAATTTTGACCAATCATCATGCAAAACTCTCCATGCAATCCCATCAATGTTCTATAATACTTTTAAAATCATGGTAAGATGACTTAAAAGCTTAATTTATTCCCTTTTTTTTAGTAGTTGGGCCAAGTCAAAAAGGAAATGTTCTTAATACATTGATTGATTTCAATACTACTCTTCCTGCCATTTATGGCCAATCCAAATTTTCATGTCTGGAAACATTTAGTTTAATTTTGTTTTTTTTCATATTTTTTTTGGTATCAAGATATAATCATACAATTATGTAGTGGAATTTTATTGGCCCTTAAGGCTTTCAAATAAAGTCTAAACTCATAAAAGGACTATAAATAGGACCTTTTTTGTACTTTTTGATTCATTGAATAAAAAGTAATTTTGCTTGTAAAAAATTCATGTGAAAAAGATTGGTGGTTGTTCTACGCATTGGTGAAGCTTGGTGGCTGATCCACTAGAGCTTTTCTCAGTCCTTAGTTGTCTCTTCTTACAAATTTCTCCTTCTCTTTACTGACACAATTTTTATCTCCTCTTATTAGCCTCAAGCTTAGCATCCTTTACCCCCAAATAAACACAAATTCTACCAAACTTTCCTAAATTTCTTCTTAAATCTCTTCTAAGCTTCCAAGGCTTTAAATCCCTAAGAACTCTTGTGTTTGTTTGTGTATGTGTGTGTGAGTGAGTGTGTGTGTGAGTGTGTGTGTGTGTGTGTGTGTATAAGTTTAGGTATATTGTAAAACCTAGTTGAACTATCCCTAGGCGCACTAAGTGCGGGAGGGGGGGTCAAATTGGTACTTTTAAAAATACTACAACAAAAACTTTCTTTTTATTTTATGTTAGATAATTATTTTTGAAAACAAATCTAAATAAGTGACTAACACAAGTGGAAGTAATTTAGAACTTGAAATATTTTTTAGGCATAAATAAATCAAGCAAAAATATGAAATTTTTCTTTTTTCTAATATTGAATTAAACTAACTATAACTTGTAATAAGAAATAATATTCATGTAGAAAATTTAAAGTGTAGAATTTTAAATAAAATGTAGAAAATAAAAGTAAATCAGAAAGAGCAAACCATAATTTTTTGAAAAATTTGGTAAACCTTGACCTACATCCACTCCCTAGATTCTTCCTCTCTAGGTATTGAACTAACATCATAGTGAATCTCCATTTCCCCCACAACAAGGTGGAGAAGCCCTTACAGGAATCACTTCCACTAAACTTGATGTTGGAAAGAACTATAAGCTATGTCACCCTCCTTGTAATGGCAGCATTCCATCAATCCTTTTTCACCCTCCTGGTGAAGAAAGAGAACCCAAGAAATATTTCTTACACTCCTAGTGATAGCAAAGAACCCTAAACACTGACTTTGAAGCTTCTCCCCCAAGAGTAACTCCATGAACTTACTAGGGCAATAAGAGGAAGCAAGGTGCAAGCTTTCCTAGAGCAACCGTGTGAATACCCCTTATACTCCTTCTCCCTCAAACATAACATCTCCTTCTCCCTTTCTAAGCCAAAAGCTATCTCAAGAAATTCTCCCTTCCTTCGATATCAAAAAATCTTTCCAAAAGACTTCATTGAGATGCTTAAGTACAAGGCTTCAAAAATCTTAAATTTTTAATTAGATGACCACTATTCATAAAGTATGATTAGTTCAAAATTGATGTTCATCTAGTAAGATGGAATGTTCATTCAGATGAACTATTCAAATTCTATAAACCTATCATACATTATATTTATAAGCTCGAATGGTATGATTAGTTTAATTCACCCTGTTTATATATGAGGATTATTGGGCGATTAAAAATCATCTCTATTAATTATTTGGTATGATTTACATCATACAATATATTGAGTACAAACATCAATGGTTTGTACCATACGATTAGTTTAAAAATAAGGGTTTTTATCTACTATGACATTTAAGATGACTGAATTTTGTCTCTATCAATTGTATTGTATGATATTCATCATATAATATGATTAGCCATATTTATTAAACCATTATTTAATTGACTAATCACATAGGATAATTAAATTAAGATTTCAAATATCATATAGTATGATTTGGATCTTACATTATGATTGGGATTGTACAGTACGATTGGGATTGTACAGTACAATTAGTTCAAAATTAAAATTTTAAAGCTTTTACTTAAATTATTTGGTGCTTAGGATTTCCTGAAGGAAAGGAATCGTATAGTAGGATATACTTCATACAGTATGATCAATATATTAGCATTAATAAAATAATTAGTGGCTAATCCTATATTTTTGTATGTGTGATCTTAAAGTAAGTTTGTAATTGTATTGTACCATTAGTTCAAAAAAAATTTGAACAAAATTTTCCTCACTCCCTTCTGTGTGTATCCATGGTTTCCAATTTAGTACACAACCTTACACGGCCATAATCAAGAAATATAAAATAAGGAAAATAAAAAATTTAGTCTCTTTTGAAATAGATTATGTTTTACCCAAACTCGAGTTTTAATCAATCTCGAGTGGTGTATAATGTACCTAAAATGTTAGTACACACATAAAAGATAATATCCAATATATATGCTTGAAGGAAAAAATCTCAATAAATAATATTTTTTGTTATCATAATCATAAGCTAAGGATCCTAGATTGCAACAATCTCACCATTTTTTATGATGGGAAACATTTTTGGTTGAAAAAATAAATTAGTATTCTTTTCTTCTAATCTCGCTCTCACTGGGTAATAGATTTGAAAAATAGGGCTAAGCATCTTTTTAATTAAAGATTTTTTTTATTAAAAAAATGCAAAAAAAAAGAAGAAAAAACAAGAAAAAGTGAACTAAAAATAATAATTTCATAACATCAATTATTTAAAAAAACTAAATAGACATACAAACAACCAACAACTACTCCCCCTTTTGACATCACCTAAAGGAGGAAAAAAGAATAGACATAAAAAAGGCTATAGAGCATAAAAAACACATAAAAAGAATATAACATAACACACAAATTCTAAAAGTAGGAAGGCCCCGGATCAGGTGGTGATGGTGATGGTGGTTGGAAGTATTTGTGAATAGAAGAAAATTAATCCATAAGCCATGCCATGTCTTCCTTATGCTATTATTGCTACTTTTGAATATGAGAATCTTAATATGACTCTAGTCGATCAAATTATTGTATCAGCTTATCATAAGGGTAAGATTGGTATGCTAGTATAGATTGTGGTATTGGTTCTCGAGTAGGTCCAGCTGTAGGACCAAGTCCCGTTCTTCATTAAAATTTGGTATATCTTGCTCATGCCTCTGGTGATGATGGAAAAGAATATGGAAGGATTTGTTAGTATAGAAAATAAGAAAATGATCAGTAGTCACAAGGTAGATAAGCTCATACTTTTTTGTCTAGAATATAGGCAATGACATGACCAAGAAAAATATTTTTTTCTTATAGTGGAAGGAGTTTGAAGGGGATTCAGGTTTTGAATATAATTAATAATCATGTAGGAATCATCAAATTGGGTTTCAGACATAATAAAGTATGTGACCTAGGTAAGGATTGGAGTAATATTGACACAATGTCTATATTTAAGAAAGATTGAAGTTCAAAGGACATGCTAAATAATTTGTGTATTTTGATTTAAGGAGTGGACTAGAGGTTGGTGTTGATTTAGGCCAATAATTTTAATAATTAATTTGACCGCATTCCAATCAAAGTCTCCTCTAAAATTGATTGATTGGGGATGTGTTATTTCTATGGATAAGGGTATATATGTTCCTAAGTCTTCTTTAGTGATTTACATGGGTCTTGTATAGATATATAATATCATGATAGGAGTGGAAGCACTAACCCTTAGATTTGTAAAAAACTCATATAGAAGTTCATAGTTGAATGGAAAGGTAAGGGTAAGTAGAAATTGGAGAAAGGTGGATGCAGAGATATTAATCACTTCATAATTCAATTCTTCTTGATTGAACATTCTGTAGGGGATAATGTGAGATTCCTTATACATATAGTATTCAACTTGTTCCTCAGCAGATTGAAAATTATCATCGATAGAGCGACGATAGGAAGAGCCTCCTTGAGTCAATTGACCTGGCTTACTACCACCATCATTTGAGTAAGTAAGGATATGAGAGTATGAGCGAAGAGGGAAGAAAAGGAATTGAAGGATTGAGTGAGTTAGATAATATAAATCCCTTCAATTTATAAATTTTTTAGCTTTCATCCAATCATATAGTATAATTTGAGATTATACAATACGGTCAGACAAAGTCAAATTGTATGGATGACTTGTCAAACAAGTGGTCAAATAGTAGAGTATAATCAATATCATACTAGATGATCTTAAGGAATTACATTTGTCCCGATGAGTCTTCTGTATGACTTTCTAATAAATTTATTGTACATAACAAATAGGTCTTTGCATAATATGATAAGCTAATTATTATCGTATAGACCGATTTGATTTTTTCCAACAACTTTTGATACATGTATCATACAATACAAAAAGGTGTTCATCAGTACGATGATTAATATCTCTAGGTCAATAGATTTAACTTGGTCAATCGCACAATATGATGTGAACAAATTTTAATTTCCAAATCTTTTATTTTTTTTATTTTATTTAAGATAGTGAAGGTTGTGTGATGATCAAGGAACATATAATAAATAGCTAAAATAAAAAAATATGAAATTAGAAAACATGCACAAATAAATAGATAGTCGCATGAATTCAAAATGACACATATTTAAAGCAAGCAAAAGGAATGAATTATTCTAAATGATAGAACTATTTAGATTCATTATGAATCAAACATGAATTTCTATAACACCTAGTCTAGTCCTCATAGTGCTAAAGGTGTCATAGGCAAGGGGTTTGGTAAAGATGTCTTCTAATTGATCTCCAATAGCTATATGATGCAATTTTATATCCCCCTTGCCAACATAATCTCTTATGAAATGATGCCTAATGTCTATAAGCTTTATGCGAGTGTATAAGATTAGATTTTTTGAGATGCAGATGGCACTATTTTTGTCACACATAATAGGAATGATCCCTACAGGTAGTCCAACATCTAAGATTTTTTATTTTAGCCATAAGACTTGAGCAACACAACTTCCTATGGCAATATATTCCACCTTAGTGATGCATTGGGCTACTAAATTATTCTTTCAACTATATCATGAAACTAATGATTGGTGTATAAATTGATAGGTTCCTGATGTGCTTTTCCTATCTACACTATACCCTATAAAGTCAGAGTCTGAATATCCTATAATTTCAAAGGATGAGCTACATCTAAGATACCAATTACCTAGGTTTTGGGTGCCTAATATGTATCTAAGGATTCTCTTGATAGAAATCATATAAGATTCTTTGGGATAAGCCTAAAATCTATCATAAAGTCATACACCAAACATTATATCAAGTCTAATAGCAGTCAAGTAAAGATGTGATCCAATTATCCCTCTATTTTCTTCTGATCAACTGATTTTTCATTTGAATTCTTACCTAATCGAATATCAGAACTCATAAAAGTATTTATTACCTTAGTATTATCCATCATAGATTTTTTTAGGAGATCTTTGATATATTTTGATTGGCTAAAGAAGGTTCCATTATCCTTTTGCTTCATACTCTATCTAAGGAAATAGTTAAGTTCTACCATCCTGCTCATCTCAAACTCTTGACTCATTATCTTTGAAAATTCATCACATAAATTTTTTTTATGGATACAAACAGTATATAATTAACATAAATCTAAGCAATGAGTTGATCTTCTCCTACTTTCTTAAGGAATCAGGTGTTGTCTACACAACCCTTAACAAATGCTCTATTTAGGGGGAATATGCTCAGCCTTTTAAACAAAGCTCTAGGTGTTTGCTTTAATCAATATAATTCATTTGGTTTTGGGAGTCGCTAAATATAAACATATTTTTTAATCATCGCATTTAGAAAGACACTCTTAGAGTCCATCTCATATAAATTGAATCCTCTAAATCAAGCAAAGGCTAGTAGTACTCTAATGGCTTCTAGTCAAGCTATAGTGAAAGTTTTTCTCAAAGTTAATTCCTTCAATTTCATTGCACAACTTAGCTACTAATCTTGCCTTATTCCTCACCATTATGCAAAACATTCATTTTATTTATGAAAACCCACTTAGTTCTCACAACACATTGTTCCTTAAGTCTTCTGCCAAGTTCCCATACATCATTTCTAACAAATTGATTTAGCTCTTCTTGTATTATAAGGATCTAGAATTCGTTAGATTAGGCTTTATCTATATTGGTGAGTTATATCATAGAGATAAATGTTGAATGACTAACCTCTTTCATAAGTCCAAGCATAGTACTAACACCTTCAGATGAGTCTCCTTGGATAAATTCTCTAGGATGACTAAATGAGTATCTCCATTCTCTAGTAAAAGGCTCCTGAGATTTTACTCTATTCCCTATGTCAATGGATTCTACCTCTTGGATGATCTTTACATGTTCTTCTTCTATTATAGGTTCAAGAGTTTTATCTAATTCATAAAAAACCAACATCAGTATATATTTTTTACTATTAAGGTCCTCTTATCAAAAATTTTATAGGCCTTACCTAAAAAATAATATCCTAAGAAGACTCCTTCATCAAATTTGGGATCAAACTTTCCTAGAGGTGATTTTCCATTAATAAGGATAAAACTTCTACATCCAATTATATGCAAGTGAGAAAGATTATTTTTCCTACCCTCAGGGAGCTCTAGGGTGTTATTTAACTTAAATATAATATTTACACAATTCAATACATAAGAAGCAATATTTACTTCTTCTATCCAAAAGTATATAAGGAGAGAATATTCAGGTAGCATGGCCCTAGCAGCTTCTAGTAAAGTTATATTCTTTCTTCAAGCTATTTCACTTTGTTGAGGGGTCTTATGGGTATAAAAGTTATGCTCTATCTCTATTTCCAGACAAAAGGATTCAAACATATCATTTTTTAAACTCTCCACCATAATAAATATGAATAGGTTATATTTTACATCATAATTTACTCTATATCCAGGTGGAGTATGTTCTAAATTGCTCAAACCTTTCTTTATTTTATTTTAGGAATCTAATCTAGGTGAATATTTAATATTCATCAACAATTATAAATCCATTTAATTTTTCTCCTATGTTGGCTGTACTGACGGGTCTAAATATGGCTTGTACGATCATAATTGTAATTCATAATGTACGAACACCTGTTTGTACTGTATGGTGCGTTTAGTCAAAAGTCGTTCAAACACCCTTTGGGGCGAATGCAATTCCTTAAGATCATATAGTACGATATTGATCATACAGTATGATTTGACCACCTTTTTCTAGCAAGTCAATAGACGATTTATTTACCATGATCGTACTATACGATCTTAGTTTGTACTATACAATCGGCTTCAATTCTATATATTAGAAGATTTATAAGCTTTTAATCCCTTCAAAACTTACCTTCTCTCAATTCCTACATTTATATCCTAGAATCCTCCAATAGTTGGTGAAAGTAAATGCGGCAGAATGACCCAGGGGAGCTCCTCCTCCTCTAAGATGCTTACTACAAATTCAAGGAGGCTCGAATAACCCCCTCCAGAATGCTCAATCAACCTGATATCAACTTCGAGGTGATGAACCTCTTTGCCTCTACTACTCTCCAATTCCTACTTGCACTAGCCTTTCCCTTATTAGTTTTCTATCTCTCATATATTACATGAAGGCAATTTTTGTGCTTATTGGCTAGCCAAATTTGCCTCATATGTTAAACGGTCATACCAATTTAGATAGATATGGCTTTTTTATATTAGGAACCATTGATTCCTTTGCCTTCTTTTTTTGTTTTTTTTGGTGCTTAGTTTTGCTCTAGTTATATTTCTACTGCTTGTCTGGGGTTTCTTGCCCTAGTGTTTCTTACCTGTAATGTTGGTGTTCTATATTCACATCTGCTTTTTCTCTTTATTACTGTAGAGAGTTTGGAGGCTAGTTTATGGAAATTTAGGTGTTGGTAATTGTTCTGGCATCTTGGAGTTCTCAGAAATGAGGCTTCCTGTGTTTCCGATTGCCTGTGTTATGTAGACTTATCTTGGATGTCCTTCCTGACCCAAGTTTGTGGGTTTTGGTTAGGTAACAAGGTTTTCAAGGTTCTTTGTGCTTGGGTGTTTATCATCTGTTGTATATTGTTATTCTATTGGCTTTGCGACCTGAGCTTATCTGTTTTGCTTGGTGTTGGTTTCCTGTGGATGTTGGAGAGGCTGGAGGAGTTTGGTTGGGTGGAGGTTATACTCGACCTTTTCTGCAATTCTTATTTTCGCTTTAATTATTTTTCTATAGCATCTAATTAGTTATTATCCTCTTTCAGAAGTGTTGTTTTTCTGAGTTCTTTAATGTTCTAAATTATTCTTTTTCAGCTTCTATAAATTTGTTATCTATTCTTACTATGCTTTTTGCCGGAGGTTTGTTGAACCGGAATACCACTAATCTTCAGAGGTTTGTCTTTTATTTTTTTGGATAACTATTGCTATAACATTTTTTGCTAGTTCACTGACTCGTTTATAGTGTTCTTCAAGCTTCAAACTGTGTGGATGTTTTTGGGGGGTGACTCTTCTTTTAGCATTAGGGAGCATTTGAACCCTTTAATGTCTATAATCTTTTTGGAATATTAACGAGTAGGACCTTTCATGGGTTTAAACAAAAAAAGTAAATAAAACTGGTAAATAATATAAATACAAAATAAATAATAGAAATTTAAAGTAATTTTCATTAGAAATTAAATCAAAAATACCAGCAATGAAGAATAGAAGCAAACTAGTGGATAACGAACCTTCATTTGATGAGGAAAGATCAAACGATACTAATCAGTCTTTGGGTTTTATTCTAGACCTACAGCAAGAGTATAGAACAAAACTAGTGGGTAACGTTTACAATATACAACAACTACTTGGGTTAAATCATTAAATTCTCCAATTAATAATAATTAAATTCCTTATATGGAATATGATGGGGATTTCAGAAAATTAGCATACGATAGATTGAAAATTCTTTGTAGATTATATAAAATCAAAATGTCATCCTTCAATGCTCCAATGATTGAAGGAAAAATCGATTGCATTAAAAAAAACTATAATTTTAAGTTTGAATATCAACTTGTTATAGCAAAATTTAGAATATATGGAAGAAATATTTCTCACACTAAATCCTATAAGATACAAATCAAGTTCTCCACATTGAAATTTAAAACTCTCACTATAGAAAATTCATCTTTTTGCGGCGGAATAATATGCCACAAAATAAGAGAAATCCATCTCAAATCCAATTATTTGGTTTTAATATATCATCCAATTGTCATTGCATTGTTGCTTCAAATGAATCGGTGCATGCTACATATTTTCATTAACATGAAAATGGTCAGGAAATTGTGGTGCTGGTATGCTAAGTAATTCAATTTGTTTTTTCCTAATCTATGGACTTTCATTGCCATTCTACTGATTTTGATTAAACTTGTTGCTGAAGTTATAATGATAAATGTAAGATTTAAATTCTGTTACAATTTTATGGTTCACATGGTGAGATATCAATTAGCACCTAGTGGGAAAAAAGAAAGAAGAGCAGCCCAAATACACAACACCCAACCCAGAAGCCAAAAATAGACAACAAGAAAAATAACCCAATAGGAAAAAATACCAGGATCACAGTACGAAACAAGGAAGAGAACAGGCGGCACCATAAAAAAGAGCCACCAATTAATAACAAATCAGCCAAGGGCCTAAGCAACAAACCCAACATAAGAGAAAATGAACCAAGCTGGAAAGAAAGATAAAAGTAAATATAAAAGAGACATCAAAACTCCCACCACAAGCAAACCAGTGAAGAAAAACAACCTTTACAAGAAAGAATTTTGGAGATGGAACAACCTGAAAACCAGAACTATATCAATCAATAAAACAAACACCCGAGCAAAATCCGAGAAGAGAATTGCCCAAAAACCAAAAAACAAACACATAAAAAACTTTGAAAGATCTAAACTAAAAAAATAGGCCATGCCACAACATTGAAAATCTCAACAGCACCACACCTAGAAGACATATAAATTACAACCACATCAAGACTTAGAACCAGCAGTAGAAACCGTAGCTCTCAAACCCAAAAACAAGGGAGAACAAGTTAAAAAAAACAAAACAAAAGAAATAGCAAACTCCTCCCCCCAAAAAAATAATAATAATAATAACCCCCAATAAGGACAAAATTAAAAACAACAAGAAACAAATGTAAACAAGCCATGGAAAGAGGAAACACAATGACCAACCTCTCCTGATGTATGGAAGGCCCAAAACTTGAAGCCGCATCATACCATTCATAACACGGAGATTAATATATTATAAAAACAAACATAATTTCTAATAGAAGTGCCTTTTTTAGCAACACAATTTTTGCTTGCCTTCCCTCCAAATACTTTTAATTTTAAAATCAAAATGTTCAAAGGAAATCATAATCTTTCTAAATAAGTAGGAAAGGATGCCATTATGGCCTAATAAAAGCAATGATAGGCAAACGAATATATTCAGCAAGAAAATTACTATTGCACCTCCCATCCAATATGAAGTTTAAGATTTCATATTGGATAAGAAATAAGTGTTAACAATAGAGTCAAGAGAGCCACCTCCCAACCAATCGTTTTGCAAAAAAAAGGAAGAACCACTAATAATACCCCATTGATTGCACAACTCTCCTCTCCATTTAATTTTACAAAGTCTATGCCAGCTTGAAGATTGAGCTTTCTTATAAAAGTAATGAGATGGGTGATAATTTCTATTAAATTTTTTATTCATGAAATTAGCCCGTAAAGACTTGTTACATATCTAAACTTCCATCAAAGTTTGAAAGAGAAGTTCAAAATAATATCAAAAATGATTTGTAGCCCAAACCACCCTCATTATAAAGGCCACAATATGCATTCCAAGAACTCAAATGAATCTTCGCCCTTGTGGTTAGAGAAGATCCCTAAAAAAATCTATTAAAGAATTTATCAATTATAGAACATACTAGCATAATAGGATTAATAATTTGTAACAGATAAATAATCATGGAACAAAACACACTTTTAATAAGAACAAGCCTATCTCCCATAGATAAAAAATTAAATTATGAAGAAGGTAGTTTTTTTTTTTTTTTTTTAATATTAGTAAAAAATTATCAAACAAAAAAATTCTTATCATGGCCATTATGATGCGGGGCCCCAAGATAATAAAGCAAATGTGATTGTTTTTGAAAACCAGTGATCTCCATAATACTACTAATGTTGTCGGTTTCCATACCCTTGCCTACAATAAACATTCATTTCTTTTCGTTAAAATAAAGACGACTTTCTTTCTAAAAAATATTAAGCAACCAATATGTTCTTTTAACACTGTTAATAAAGTTATTACTAAACATAATAATATCAATAAAAAAGCTCAGATGAGAAATATTCAAACCACTAGTAATAACAAATGCCAGGCTTTTGAACTTAGCAGTCAAATAACGAAAATCCATGGAAAAATAGGGGAAAGAGGACAATAGAAGTGGAAGCAAAAAAATTAGTCATAGAAACATCATTAAAAATGGAAAAAATGGCTTTACATAAATCCATCTTAATAATATGCCAACATTTATTGTGGAAAGAAATTTTAAAACCATCTGGCCTATCAACAAAATCCTTATTCATATCCATAAAGATGTTAAAAACTTTAAATTTTGTAAGAATAGAAAAAAATTATCTTCATCCTCATTAGTAATAAGAGAAGGAATAAACAGAGGGTTTGAGATAGGAATTACCATCTTAAAGCTCTCAAGAAGCTTAAAAAAATGAGAGGTTTCTGCAATAGTAGGAAGGTGGCCATTAAATTGTTAAATAGCTGGAATCTGTTTGGGTTCTCAGCTATTTTTTGTTATTTTAGTATGGGGGTTATTAAGGTGATTTCTTTTTTTGGTGATTTAGGTATCTGCATTTGTGTTACCATCTCTTTCAGGACATATATCTTTTCTCCTATTTTAGAGCTTAATCTCTACTTATCTAAGACCAATTTTTGGAGAGGTTTTTGCAGGATAAATCTATTTTCTGAGCTCGGGATCGTCAAAATCTATAAACGTCTCTCTGTTAGTTTTTTTCTTTTGCACTTTATATTTTGTTATTTGGTTTTGCAGGAAGTTTATGCTGAATAATCCAACTTTTCACTTCCGTGTTTTGGGTGCTGCTGCCTTGCAACCCGTTTTTACTCTTTGGTTATATTGTATTTTTAGAAAAAGGATCCACCGGCTTGTAGGCTTTATTTTTCTTTTTGATTGTAGCTATTCTGAGCGTAGTGAGCTGGAGGTTTCTTTTAAGGACTTTGTAACCTTTTTTTGTTATTAATGTGTAAGCCTCTACTGTGGGTTTTAACAAAAAAAAAAAAAAAAGAGGTTGTTGAATTATAAATAGAGTTTAATCATTAGGCCAAACCCCGAAATCCAACCTAACCTTCTTAAAAAATGAATTAGCTTTTCATTTATTAGCTAACGCATGAAAATATTTTGTATTCTTATCATCTTCAATAAGGTGTTTGGAATTAGCTTTTTTGAAAAAAAAAATCCTCTTCTTTGAGCTGAAGATCAGTAAAAGAGTTCATCTATTTTAACTATTTGATTTTCAATGTAAAAGTAACAATATCATTAGAGCCCTCATAATAATGAATAGGAGCCATCCAATTAATTTCAACAACCTTATAAAAATTTGGAGAATGAAGCCACATGTTTTGAAACCTGAATGGAATAAAATCAACGAAATTAAATTGCTTAATACCAGTAAGTAATATAGGATGATCAGAACTTGTTCTACTAAGGTGAATGACGTTAGTGTTATGGAACAGGGATATCCATTGATTATTAAATAAGATCATATAATTTTTTTCTCAAATCCTTTTATTAGACCATGTAAACTTGGGACAAAGAAACTAATATTAGAAATCCCACAATCAAGTATCATATTATTGAAATCATCCATGGAATCTAAATTAGGAGTCAAGCCACCTATTCACTCAAAAGAATTAAAAATAATAATTTAATGCCTCCACCAACAAATGAAGGACCGTCAAAAGAATTGGCCAAGTCAAGTAAATAATGCAATAAAGAGATTCTTTCTACTTCATTACTTTTTTTTTTTTGGGAAATTATGGGCGTAGCCCGTTTCATTGAAATGAAATAGTTACATGTAAAAGAAACTACTGTAAAGAGAAATCTTTACCAAAATAAAGGTCAAAAGACTAAAAATAAAACGGGGAAGAAACATACAAAACTCCCCAAAAAGATGCCAGCAGCATAAAATAAGAGAACAGGTAGAGATAACAAAAACAATATCACCAGAAACAATGGGTTCAAAAGGAACCCACAGGCTCAGGATTTGCCACTCTCTCTACCTGGTTGCAAAATGTTTAGCCCGAATAAAATTTTGCCCTCCAAAGGAGAAAATGGCAAATCTGTCATCCTTGCCCTGTATACCAGCTATAAAAAAAACTGTAGAAACTGCAGAAAATACCAGCCCAATCCATGTACCAACCAGCCGGGGCTTAGATACAAAAGAAAACATCAAAAAATCAAGCCGGTCAGAGCATTTCCAGAAAAACCTCCCTTCCTTTCCATTTAGTAATCTTTCCAAATACAACAGCTTTGATTTTGTGCACTAGAGTAGTAGAAGAATCCACATTACTACCAAACTTCCTTTCATTCCTTTCCCTCCATAAGTAATAAACAGTACAGCAAATGAGCAGAAAGTAAAACTCTTTACCCTTCTTAATCTTTTCAACTATATACTCAAACAATTATAAGATAGTAGGTCTGAAAAGCATGTTTCCCAAATTAACAAATAAAGACTTGATAACAGCAAATGAATAATCACATTGAAAGAAAATATGACTAGCAGTCTCATATCCAGAATGACAAAAAGCGCAATTAGCATTGACATCCATACCCCTATTTCTCAGGATATAAGCCGTTTTAAGACCACCAGCTAGTGCCATCCAGCAAAAGGATGAATAACGAATGATATATCGCTTATGCCACATGAAATGCTACCAATTTGTTTTAGGATAATCTTTGTAATAAAATTCCCTATACTCCAGCTGCTTAGCTTTCTTACCAGTACCCCAAAAAAGATTATTATGTTTGTCCAGCAGAATAGGGAAATCAGAGAAGGCTCGATATACAGTTACA
This sequence comes from Dendrobium huoshanense, assembly GCA_016618105.1. Taxonomy (NCBI): domain Eukaryota; kingdom Viridiplantae; phylum Streptophyta; class Magnoliopsida; order Asparagales; family Orchidaceae; genus Dendrobium; species Dendrobium huoshanense. Next base: position 69,299,262 of record CM028359.1, on the reverse strand, counting down.
GGTAAGTGGCAAGGCAAATTCCATCCATTCTCGTTAATAATAACCTCAATACAAGCATTCATAGGAAATGAGGCAAGAAGAGGCTGAACTACCTCTATTTCATTAAGCCGGTTATCCTTATACCAGTGATCCCAATAAAGAGCAAACTTAGAGTGCACAGTCACTCTAAAATGAAAATTACTTTTGGCAGAATAGGCATCCTTACAAATATTTTTTCCAGAATTTGGTATCTTTAGTACCCGGATCCTTCCAAGGGGAAATGTAAACATGAGATATCCACTTGGCAAGGGGGCTAGGATAATTATACATCCTATTAATAATAGCACAGTTGTAGCTAAATTGGAGAGAGTTAAGAGAGGGTAATCCTAAACCCCCCATAGGTTTAGGTTTACAAGTATTTCTCCAAGAGATAAGATGCATTTTCTTGGCACTAGTATCACCAAAATAAAGAAATTTAGCACATACTCTATCTATTTGCTTTAGAGTAGTTTTAGGTATAATGCTACCCCTTATCCAATATGCAATAGTATTCCAAATGGTATAACATAAAAATTGGAGCCTACCAACAAAAGATAATACCTTAGCTTTCCATCCAGATAACTTCTTAATAACACCTTCCAGAAGCCGAGAGAAGTTAGCTAACTTGGGGTTGTAGGGGGAGATGGGAACCCCTAGATAGAACATTGATATTGATGGAGCATTAATATTAAGGATGGAACAAATCTCTTCAGCATTAGTACTTCATTACCACTAGCATAGATAATAGAATCCATAATTGATAAATTAAAATTTTACAAAGAATAATGCACAATCTGACCAAAATCTCCAATAATAGTAACATTAACATTCTCATTCCAGAAAATCTAAATCTTACCATTTATATTAAAAAAGAGCAATCAAAGCAAAATTAATTGCCTTTGATAAATAGATGGTTAGAGGCATCAACCATAGGCTCAAGAAGAGATAAAAAAGATATTTTATACAATCTATAGAGATTACAAACATAAGTGTGTAAGGCAAGTTTACCCACACACCCCTAATATTCCAAATAATAGCACTAATCATAAGAAAGCACACTTAGATTCAGCTTTAGATCTAGTTAGTCTTGGTCTGATGTAAGAAGAACCCTTTTTCTTGTTGAATTTTTTTTTAAGAAACTAATTTGAAATCCTCCAAATGTTCCATGCCCATAATTTGAATTTAATTCTATATTAGAACAGTTACAATTCAGGTCCACATCAGAGTGAACCTCCCTTTCCTGCCAACTAGAAGTGGATTGTTCATTAGGGCTCTACCCTTCCAATTGATCCATATGTCCATTCTTATTAAAGATAAGATTACTAGAATTACCCATAACAAGAACATTAGAAACCATATTTAAATCACTATTCGAACCATCAAAAGGGGGAAAATTATTCCTCGGTGGATATATTACCTCAACCAGATCAGAATTGTCCATGAATTCCCATAGAGGCCAAGAAATCATTGTAATTAACCAACACACCTTTAGCACTATTTGAACCAACAAGAATATTCACCATGATATTTAGACCGCCAAAATTCTCATTAGTTATATATAGAATTATCGTTTAAAACCATTCATGAGATTTAGACCATCAAAATTCTCCTTAGTTAAAAAATTATCTTTTTAAACCAAAAAATTCAAAAGAAGGGGAGGTAGTTTATCCTTAACATCAGGAGTGTCAAAACTGCATTTCAGGTCGAACCCGGAATTGACCCAGGTTTAAATGGCTAGACCCTAACTCGACCTGGTTATATAAATGGGTCTGAAATTTGGACCCATACACGATTCGATCGGGTTGCCGGGTTGACCTAACTTGACCCACTGACGGCTGAGATGGCAAGGCTGCTATGTGGGCTGACGCGGTGCGGCGACTGAGGCGGATGTGCGGGCTGGACGTACAGCTGAGGCGAGATGGCCAAGGAAGCGCGCTGGGCGATGCGTAATGTGATGCGCTAGGTAGCGCATGGCAACGCGACGCGATTGGTGGGTTAAGGCACGGGGGTAGCTTGACGGAACGGGCGGGGCAGCGCGCTGTGTAGTACGATGCGGCTAGCGAGGCAACAAATAGGGCAGCGCAGGCACTGCGCGGCGAGTAGGGTCAGATTGGGCAGCTCGTGTAATAAATAGAAATCGGGTTAATTTTGGGTTTTTGGGTCAATCCGAACCCGACACATTTTTCCAATCGGGTCAAATTCTTGAACCCGAACCCATTTTAAAATCAGGTTCGGTCTAACCCAAAATTTTTTGATCGGATTCGAGTCACGTTTTCATGTCCAGCTGACCTAAACCTAAATGACATCTCTATCGAAGCTCAAATTTTGTCCCATATTTTCAGCTTGTTTGTCCGATTGTGTTGGGCCAGGTGAAGGCTTTAAGCACGCACTGTTTCGACCCAAGAAGAGGTATCTACGCACCTAATGCCAAAGCATGCAGCAAGACATATCATGTGAATGTCTTGCTTTCTAACTCTTGGATGGTTTTAGCGTCCTTAACTATGTTTTTCCCTTGGATGAAAATTGTGGCTGTGGAATTCCTTTTGCATTATTATCTTTCTTTTTCTTTATGATGAGCCCTTCATGTGATTAATGGAGAATCCTGTTGAGATTGCATTAAGGGCTGCTCACGTGCTGCTTGCTCATGCGCATCAAAAAGGATTTTAACCTTGTGGTTGAGAAAGATGATACTTCCATCTGGTGCCCGAGCTACCATCTTCATGCTTTCGTCTACCAATTCCATTCTCTGTCTGACCTAAAAAACAAATTGCAGTAAAGATGAGGAAGAGGACTTTTGCATGGAATTAATGTGAGCCATTTCTTTTTCGAGGCTTTCACACCACAAATTTTAACTAAGGTCAAACCTTTATGATCACTTCCTCGGCAGCTTTGCTATGAACACATGCATGATCTAAAGCAATATCTGTGCACTGATAACATGTGAGCAGCACATCTTTTGGTTCGAGCAGGTGTGGGTCTCTTTCTTTCGTTCAAGCCATCATGTGTTTCTTTTCTATTTGGGTAATTGAGAAGATATATATATATATATATATATATATATATATATATATATATATATATATATATATATATATATATATATATCTCCTCAAGTCTTGGAAATGCATGAATAAAATCACATATATTATTTAATGTAGGGTTACTATTTACTATATTGATAAATAGCCTTACTTTTTTTTTTAGAAGAAACCCACAGAGGGGCCTACACATTAATAATGAAAAAAAGACTACAAGTCCTTAAGGGGATCTCAAGCTCCCTCATGCTCAAAGAGCTACAAAAAGAAGGAAAAAAGAAACATATAAGCTCGACTTCTCCACTATAAAAGATTACAAAAAAACCTAAGGACATGCTACGGTACTTAAGAAAGAGCACCCAAAAAGGAGCTAACAAAAAACAGTCAAAATGCTCTCCTCTACCATCCTTCGTGCAAACCTTGTTGTCATCATCCCACATAATTACCTACAAAAAAGACTGATAGGCCAGAATAATAAAATAGAGATTAAAACAGTAAATGAAGCAGGCCTTGATCCTATGACAGCCAAAAAAAGGAGACATCCGAACGAACTGAAGGCACATGCAGACCAACAAAGAAACAAAAATAGAATTGAAATACACCGAAAAAGAATACTTTCCCAGTTACTCAACAAGAATAACATACGAAACAAACATAAACTTTAAAGAGTTGACAGCAATATCAATCGAATCGTTCAAGCAACAAAGCAAAAGGTAATCCAGAATCCCAGAAATCCAATACTTGCCTACAATTCAGCAAGATAACCACCTGGCCCGCAAAAACCCAACCACAGAAAATAGAAAAGAAACACCCCAGCACCAGCTTAACTAGCCACAGAATACCAACCCAGCCAGCAACAAGCAGAAATAGGGCAAAATAAAGACCACCATAAGAAACCCAAAAGGGGAGCCACACAATATAAACACCAAAAATATAGAATAACATCCTAGAATAAAGAAAACACCAGACCAACCCCCAAACCGAAGAAACCAGCTGAGAGCAGCCGAGAGTCATCTAGTCACAAAGCCAAGCACGAGAAGGAACTAACAGCACAACAAAAGAGTTAAACTAGGAAGTAAAAGCCCTAGAATCATTCTTAATTTTAATAAGAAGGGGAGAATGATCAGAGAGAGTATGGCTATGGTGTTCAACCTTGGTCAATTCAAAAGAGTTAAGCCAATCATCATTAAAAAGAACTCTATCCAACCTTTGCCACAAATGACAATGATGCCAAGTAAAATTATTACAAAAAAAAACCAATATCAATAAGATTGCATTCCATAATCATGTCATTAAAGTCCTCCATGGATTGATAAATAGGGAGAGAGCCCCCAGTGCGCTCAGATGGATTGGAAATAATGTTAAAATCACCACCCACAAGCCACGGAAGGTTGCAAATATTATGAAAATGACATATTTGCTCCCATAAAATCTTTCTAGTATAACAAGAGGATGCAACATAAACAAAAGAAGCACAACAGTGAAAATTAGAGCTTTCAATATTACAATGCATAACTCAAGTAAAATCTCCAATGATATCAATTCTAGCATAGTCCTTCCATAAAACCCAAATTTTATTGGCAATATTATATATAACAAATTTAAATCCCAAACATTTAGTAGTACTAAGTAATTTATCCGTAGAAATAAGAGGTTCAAGCAAAAAAAAGAATTGAAACATTATAAATGCGACATAAATTTTTCACTCTAAGCTTAGAAGAAGGGCAACCAATACCCCGAACATGCCAAATGATTGCTTCAAACATAAAAAACAAGATTAATGAGAAGTGTGTGATTGGGTATTTCTTGGAGACAAAAAAATATTTATGAGTTTTTTATCTCTCTTACTATGGCCCTTAAAGAAGCTCAAATCATGATGTTCTTTCGCATTACATTTAGCCAAAATATCCACCTCCGTGTCAGTATAAGCATCACAATGATAATGATCAGTTAAGAAAAGCTTATTATGATTTAAAGTATCTATAGTCCCCTCAGGAATAGGCATCTCACCTTCCATAAAAAGAACACCATCTTCCATAGTAGAAATATTATTCTTAAAACCAGCACAACCATCCTTAATACCCTCAAGATGGGTAGGGAGGGTTCAAAGATAACAAAAGAGAAACATAACTCACAATAGTAAGATCGTTAACCTTGGAGGACACAATGTCTCCAAGGTCTAGAACAACTTCAAGATTACCTGTATTATCCACAGGCAAAGCATTCTACCACACTTCTTGTTTTAAGGGAGAAGGATTCCTTTTATAAGAACTATCATCCTGAATAACCATATGAGAAAAATTAGGAACTAAATTAGAGGAGAAATCAGGATCATTAGTAACCACCATAACATTCTCATTAATAGTAGGAACATTAGTAATCTTATCAGATTCAGGCACATTAATAAGAGAAGCATTACTAGCGCGCCTTTGCTCAATAATATTGTCTTCCAGGTCCTTAGACAAAGGAGCCTCCACGACTTGATCAATATTATGAACCACCATATCCTTAGAGCCAAAGCCATTACCTAACTCTTTTTGAACCAAATTCATCTCATTCCCTCCAAGATTAACATTAGTTTTAGAAGGAACTTTCCCCTTTCGAAGGTTAGGATGTAAACGAAAACATTCATTAATCCCATGGCCATGCATTTAACAATGTGAGCAAAAAATAGGTAAATTTTTTATTTCGACTTTTTGAAAATAACCATTCAATTCTGATCCAAGCCATATTTCATGAGGATGTTTTTTTTTTGAAACATCAAGATCAACTAACACCCATTGTTGACCTCCATCTTCTGACAAAAGGAACAAAAAAATACTTGTAAACTGTTGGATCCATGAAACCTTCTATGAATCCCACTAAATCGGCGCCGCTCTAGTCGCTTCTCTGCTATTCTCGCACTAGCCTCGATCCTCACCTTCTTCATGCCTTTAAAATGAGAATGATGCTCTCATTCACGCAAAAAGCCATCTCCCTCTTCCATTTTCAAATCCCACGACCCCGTGATGATCGAACTTTTCCCATGCCTCTTCAAGCCCTCCGACGCCCTGTTGTAGCCGAAGCCAAACCCGATCCCAAAGCCGATATCGAATCTCCTCGATCCCGAGCTCTGACTTCCATGACCAAATTTTGATCTCCTCGGCCTCTTCTCTCACTGTCTCTGTTCCTCTCCCCTATCCCTCTCTCTCGCAAGCTATGACCACCTCACCTCCATTGCCAACCACTACTTTGCTCCCTCATCTGTACGATGCCGCTCGACCTCACAATCCCTGTTCATCGGCGCTATTGTAAGATGAGCTCCAAACCAACACTTCATCCCTACCCAAGTCTTCGGTCCATACTCAGAGAGAGAGAGAGAGAGAGAGAGAGAGAGAGAGAGAGAGAGAGAGAGAGAGAGAGAGAGAGAGAGAGAGAGATAGAGGGAGAGATTGGCCTACCTCCTCACTTGCTATTTGGCTTCGCTCCATCTCCGATGTTCCCTTATCAAACGGATCGGAAGACATGACATTTTGATCGGAGTGAGAACAGGAGTTCACCGACTGTGAAGGTACCTTTCTCCCTTGCACGCGCTGATTCGGCCAGATCCCATAAATCCCCAAATGAAAGAGATAGGGGGGTTTATTTTTATTATTATTATTATTATTAAATTCTAATTAATTATTATTAATATTAGTTAATTATAATTAATTATAATTATTATAATTAAATATTTTAATTATATTTAATTATTATTATTATTAATTAGTTTTTGGTATGCACGTAACGTTTATGGATGCTACGCGGGTTATTAAATTTGAACCCGGTACTCCAAAGCAGGTAAAAAGGAGTAGACATGGTATAATTATTAAATGCCCCCTAAACACCCACATGGGCCCCGACGAGCGTGTTATTGGTACACACATGACGTCTAGGAATGCTGCGTGGGTTAATAAGTTAATTCAAGTTTGAACATGGTCCTTCTATACAGATCAATAGGAGTTGAGAGGATTTGAACCATCAATTAAATATACGGTTACATCAATCTGTATATTTGCTTTAATACATTCATATTAGGCCTTCAACGTCTAAAATAATATGAATTCACCACTAAAGGCACAAAGCCTACGAAACACAATCCCCTATCGGCAAGTTGATAGGGTCGACAAGGTTCAAGCCTTAAACAGAAATAATCCCTACCACCCCAATGATGGCCACGTTGATTGAAGATCTTAATCAGAGGGATTTTGTCTAGTCAAAAATATCAGTAGATCTAGTGCCTAGTAAAAAATATCATTAGGATCCATTCTCAAATAATCTCCTGTTAGTAAGGACGTGGTACGTGTCCTCTAACCGATAATTTTGCTGCCAAATGGCACACCAGGATAAACGGCTATGACCCAGGCCCCTCTAAACCGAGTGGTTTTGCCGCCAAATGGTACCACAAAATATCGATTATGGCCAGCGCCAATACGCTTCTTAATGGCATCAAATCCTTGAGATATGAATCAATAGGATATTATCGATAGGGCACAAAGCCCTCTGTTAGCTAAGGTGAATTCAAATTTGTCCCCTTAGTCATATATCCAACCCAGGTCTACAAGGTCCCCTTGGATGAAGCAACCCATGACTGCTGACAAGGATCCTTCTGTTAGGTTGGGTCGACTACCTCCTCTGATAAGTAGACTAGGGATCATGATGGCCCGGGATGACGGAACCATGGGATCTTGATCGGGTCCATTATCCATTCCCCCACCATCCGTTTTAAATGAAAGATAGTGAAATTTTTATTTTAAATATCAAAATTCCCAAATCCAAACCTTTCAAATTCCTACGCCCATTGCTGCTATTATATGCCATATACCACGTATCATCTACATATTTTATTAAATACTAGCCTTAATCGAAAGTTCTCTCTCGTGATCGAGAGGGTAATTAACTATAGGGGCTTGCGCCTATAGGAAACCAGAACTCAGATCATAAAGTCATCGCAAAATGAGTTTGAAATCTCTGGGTAGTGTCTTATCTACAAACCCATCTGTCTTCCAAAATTTACCCCAGAACTTATTCCATTAAAAATCCCTCGCTGAAGAAAAAAGCACAATTAATGTGCGGGCGGAGGTCGTGGACGAATTTTTGGAGCCCACTCCCGTGCCATAGAAGGTCTAGATAAAGAGGCAGTAGCTTGGTCAGTTTGTAGAGGTCTACCAAACATAGAAGCCAGACCAAAGAGGATATGCATATTAAAAAAATGTAAACGTAAGTTAGGAAAAGAAATCCACATAGGGGCAATGGGAGACACCTCCCTCATGTCAAAATTAGGAGACCATTTGAGCAACCTCATTTGACATCCATGAATATAATACGATCGGCGTGAGAAAATGAGACTATAATCCAAATCATTAGTCAGTTGTATAGTAATGTGACGAGGATCCAACAAACACACATTAAAAGATCTATAAAGTTTAAGAGACAGAAAATATTTGCGAATCACATCAAGATTAGGGAGACGCATAACAAATTTATTAACAAGAGTGAACAAAAATGGCACTGCATGTTGAGAAACAATAGAATCCTCAAACAAAAGGGCAGGACAACCCTTATAAGAAGAATACACAAACTGAACCCTAGATGCCACAGTAGAGGAACAACCCGACACCACATCCTTAAAGGATCGGGTCTTACCATTAGGAACCGAAGGAAATAGTAAGATGGACCCCCCCCCCCCCCCCCCCCCCCCCCCCCCCGAGAAGAAGGATCGGAAGCTCCCGACGAGAAACCAAAATTGCCTTTTTGCCTGATATATATATATATATATATATATATATATATATATATATATATATATATATATATATATATATATATATATATATATATATATATATATATATATATATATATATATATATAGCGTCTTGGAGAGCGTCCGCACCGCTCTGACGATTTAGGGCATCCCCGTGCCGAGCGCCTCCATTCGTGCTCGTTATGCTTTCTCCTCTTCATTTTGTCTTTGGTGTTTTGTGTTAGGAGTGTGGTGCTTGGTCTTAAGGGGTTTCTTGGCCCTGGTGGGCTTTTTGCTCATGGCGGTGGTTCCTCCGGGGAATCCATGGGGGAAAGCATATGAACTGGAGGTTCCGAAGAAAAAAGGTTTTTTTTCTCCTTGATGATGAGGGATCTTCATCGCCGTCGAGATCTAGATCTTTTAAAGATGTTTTGTCCGGTACTTCAGCCTCAGGTGATATTTTTCCAAATGTGCAACAATCGATTTTTAATGGTTTTCCGGCTGTTTTATTATCGGATGAGGAAGTCCTTAAACTGGCTTCCCCCTTTCAATTTACTTTGGTAGGCAAATTTGGCATGCGTAGACCTAATTTTGACGCTATTCGTAACTTTTTCGCATCTCTGAAACTGTCTGGTTTTTATTATGTTGGATTACTAGATGCTAGACATGTTGCGATTCAATTGTCTAACAATTTAGACTACATTAGAGTTTTTGCGAGAAGATCTTATTTCATTCATAACTGTCAAATGCGTGTGTTAAAGTGGACTCCATTTTTTGATATAAAGGAAGAATCTCCAATCGTTCCTATCTTGATTTCATTTCCAAATTTACGTTTGCATTTCTTTAACTCTAAGGTTTTACATGCGCTAGGTACCATTTTTGGGAGACCTTTACAAACTGATCAGGCAACTGCGTCGAGAACTCGGCCGTCGGTTGCTAGAGTTCTGGTGGAAGTGGATATTTCAAAAAAACATCCCAAGGAAATTTGGGTTGGTTCCAAGGTGTATGGTTATTTGCAAAAAGCAGAATTTGAGAAAGTTCCTGATTTCTGTACTCATTGTAAAATTCATAGGCATGCGAATGTGGATTGCTTTAAAATTCATCCGTATTTGAAAAAACCTGCTAATTATGAGAGTGTGAGGCCTGGCTCTGCCGTGAAGAACCATGTCGAAGTGCCTATAGTGGAAAAAAGTGAAGAAGAGAATACGGTTATTCCGGTGGAACCGCCTCAGACGGATCATAATAGTCAGTTGGATGTTAATGAAGAGATTTGTAGTAATGTTAGAGAGGAAGTTGGGAATAAAGAGAATATGGATTTGATTAATTTAAAAAAGGGGAATCAAATTAATGAGGATCCTAGAGGACATGAGAACAATTCTTCCACGTCGACGGATCCTAAACTTTTTATCTTGGTTGATGATATGCTTAATGAATTTCCTATTAATTCTAATTCGGTGGCGATTTAGAATGCTTTACTTTCAAAACAGGTTAATAGGGATGAGGAGCTGAATAATGGTGGGGTGTATTCTGAATCTTATGAAGAAGAGGAATTTATTCCTCCTTTTAATGCTGATGCCTCCTTGAATACTAAACAGAAGTGTCCTGCTTCTTCTCCTAATTTGAAGGGTAAAAAAAGTGGTGAGGAGGAATTCATTCATAAGGGTAGTAAGAAAAAAGGTAACCAAGGTAAAAATGCTTGTTCGGCTACTCCGAGATCCACCAGAGCGCAAACCTCTTCAAAATATGGTAATGATTAAAGCTCTTATGTGGAATGTGAGGGGTATTGGTAGTAAAGATTCTAAAATTAGAGTTAAAAATCTTTGTAGAATTAATAATACTCAACTGCTTGTTTTAAGTGAACCTATGATTAATGTTGATAAAATTGCGGATACTGCTAGATTTTTAGGTTTTGCTATGTTTTTTGCTAACTGCTCTAACAAATTATGGATTATGTGGCATAAATCAATCTCCCTTGATATTGTTGTGGATTTCCAACAAGTTGTTCATTATCACATTAATGTTAGTAATAAAAATTGTTTTGCTTCTTTTGTTTATGCTGCTGCTACTAGAATGAGTAGGATTAATTTGTGGGAGCAACTTTGTAATTTTTCTGCTAATATTAATGGGCCGTGGTGTGTGGGTGGCGACTTTAACATTATTTCTAATGCTAGTGAGAGAAGGGGGGGGGGGGGGGGTTGCCGGCCTAATATCAAAGCGATGGAAGGTTTTAATGAGATGATTAATGAGTGTAATCTTAATGATATTGGTTTCTCTGATAATCCTTTTACTTGGAGTAGGGCTAACCTGTTTCAAAGGCTGGATAGATTTCTGTTTAATAATGATTGGTTGTCTCATTTTTTTGCTACCAATGTTGAACACTTGAGTAAAACTATGTCTGATCATGCTCCGATCCTTTTGAATATTAATGTTTTGAATCAGAGTGGCTCCTTTGCTTTTAGATTTATGAATATGTGGCTTCTGCATGATAGTTTTAAAAAGGTTTTAGAAGATAATTGGAATGCCCCTGTGTTTCCTGATAATAATATTAGTGGTATGCTGAGACTGTGGTCTAAACTGTCTAGACTTAAACAATGCCTGAGGTATTGGAATAAATTTGTTTTCAATAATGTTTTCTCTAACATTATTGATGCTGAGTCTAGAGTTGGAGTTGGACGGTTTTTTTCTTGATAACCCTTCTGAGGAGAATACTTTGAACTTAAATAAAGCTAAGAATGATTTATGTCAACTTCAATTTAAGAAGAAGCTTTTTGGAAGCAAAAAACTAATGCTAAATTTATTATGGAAGGGGACGAAAATACTAAATTTTATCATGCTATTGCTAATAAGAATAAGACTAAAAGTAAAATTCATAAAATCGTGAATACAAATGGCAATATTTTGGAGGAAGATGAGGCTATCTGTAAGTCTGGTCTTGATTTTTTTGTTACTATGTTTAACAAGCACTCTAATACTATGCCTATTTCTGATAGTTCTGTTATTTCTAATCTTATTAGTGAAGATGATAATACTATGCTTTGCCATTTTCCTTCTGAGACTAAAATTTGAGATGTTATTAAGGATATGAATGGTGACGCCACTGCGGGTCTTGATGGGTTTACTACCAAATTCTTCCAGAAATCTTGGGAGGTTGTGAAGGAGGATATTATAAATGCTGTGACGGATTTCTTTTGTGGCAATCCTTATCCAAAATTTTTTTCTTCCTCTAATATTGCTCTCATTCCTAAAAAAGAGGGAGCTAATACTTGGTCTGATTTTAGACCTATTAGTCTATGTACCTTTTTTAATAAACTTAATTCTAAAATTTTGGCTAATAGACTGTCTAATATCTTACCTAGAATTATTTCTTTGAATCAAACTGGTTTTGTTAAAGGTCGTAGTATTAGTGATAATGTGTTACTTGCTCAAGAACTTACTCATGATATTAATACTAAGGTAACGGGTGGGAACATTATTTGGAAATTAGATATCACGAAAGCTTATGATAATTTGGATTTGAATTTTTCCTATAAAATGCTTTCCCTTTTTGGTTTCAATCAAAAGTTCATTTTGTTAATTAAAAATAGTGTGGAGAATTGCTTTTTTTCTATGATTATTAATGGTAGAAATCATGGGTATTTTAAATCTTCCAAAGGCCTTCGTCAAGGTGATACTATTTCTCCTTCTCTGTTTATTATTGCTATGGAATATTTATCTAGAGGTCTAGAGGAGCTTTTTGCTAAGAATATTAATCTGAATTTTTGTACTAAAAAAGGTTTTCCTATTAGTCATTTGAGTTTTGCTGACAATTTCATTTTATTTGTGAATGGCTCTATTAAGAATGTGAAAATTTTAATGCAATTTCTTGCTAAATTTAATGCTTGTAGTGGTTTAGTTTTTAGTAAAGAGAAGAGTGTTAAGATAGTTACTATTTGCATGTTTTACATTTTTGTAACTTGTATAGTTTTGATGATTCCAAACATTATTGTTCAAATGTGTAGTTATCTCCTAACAATTTTAGAAGATTTATATTTGCTCTTGTGTGTACTAACATTTCAGGAAAATCTAACTCCAGACTACGAAGACTTCAAATCTAAATTCAGCATGAGATACTTTGTGAATTTGAAGCTTGTATTTTTCTTTAAAATAAACTTGAAAGGGAGTGATTGTAATTGAGTGAATAAAAACATGCACACACACATAAGGAGATCATATAAAATTTATACTAATCGTACGGGACAATATAAGTTCGTACGGGACGATCAGACAGTTATCTCCTACTAAGATCACATGGAACGAATAGGAACTGGGCAGATAAAATTTTCTAAGTCCTATTCGTCCAGGACGAAATTAAATATCGTACAGGACGATCTGCTCTCTGTAAGAATTTCGTCCAGACGAAATTAAATATCGTCCAGGATGATCTGGTCTCTGTAAAAATTTCGTCCGGACGAATCAATTTTTGTCCAGACGATACAACTGACTTAGAACGGTTTTTCTACAGTTTTTGGAACCGACCTTGTAATAACCGTTCGTACCGGATGAACTTTGTTCGTACGGGACGATCCGCTTGTACGAAAACATTTCGTACACATATACAAACAGGTTCGTTTCAAGGCTTTTAAGTAATATCGTCCAGGACGATCCACGATCGTACTGGACGATCAACTGCGTACAGAATTGAAAACTTGCAGTTTTTGGATGGTTTTTCTTATTTTTTGTATATATAGTCCAAATTAGACTGCCACCCAATCATTTGTCATTTGAACTTCGTGCCTCTTGAGAGAATAGCCAAGGAGAGAGTGTAAGAGTGCATTCAAAGGAGGATTCCTACCACTGGAGCGTGAAGGCTTCACTTAGAGTTTAAAGGTAAGAATCTCTACTTGTGAATTGGGATTACTTCACTCTTTTCCTTCTTCCTTCTAGATTCTTGTGAGAAGATCTGTCAAGGAGATCCGGTTCGCTGCCGACACTTGGAGAGTGTGAATAGCCGAAGGGTTCTCTTCCCACATTAGGAGAGTGTGAAAGGACGAAGGATTCTCTGCCCACACTAGGAGAGTGTGAAAGGACGAAGGGTTCTCTTCCCACACTAGGAGAGTGTGAAAGAATGAAGGGTTCTCTGCCCACACTAGGAGAGTGTGAAAGGATGGACGGTTCTCTACTAATACTAGGGATTGTGTAAAAGGACGACGGTTCTCTGCCGCACCGGATAGTGGTGAAAAGAGTGTTTTGTAAAGATTTCTCCGCCTTGCTGTGGGTGAAAAAGGAGAGTCACTATTGGTATTAGTGCAATACTCAGAGGGTGCCTCTGGGAAGTCGATGTAGGTCTGGTTTAGACCGAACCACTATAAATCTGGTGTCATTTACTTTACTGTTTTTGCTTTTCCGCATTTTATTTTTGGTTTAAAAAACTCTGTGGTTGAAAAACATTTTCTATTAAAACTTAATAAAAATTTTCATTTCGGTTCAACACATTTTTAAAGAGGGTTTAAATTTTTAAAATACCAATTCACCCCCCCCCCCCCCCCCCCCTCTTGGTAGCCTTGGGACATTAACTTAGGTCTAACAACCTATTTACTAGACTCAACAAAGAGTATTTTTATTGGGGCTAAGTCTATAAATCAGAAGAGGATTCAAGAGATTCAAAGGGTTTGTGGTTTTAAGGCTAAAAATTTATCGATTAAGTATTTGGGAACTCCTATTTATAAAGGTAAGAAAAAGAACTTCCTTTTTGAAGACATCTTCACTATTATTCAAAAAAAACTTGCTAGTTGGTCTTCTAACTTTCTTTCCTTTGGTGGTCATTTAATTCTTATCAAGTCTATCCTTAATTCTGTTCATATATATCTGTTCCATACTTTAATGCCTTCTTTTGCTATTTGTACTAGATTGGAAAGAATGATTAATAATTTTTTTTTGGGTTCTAAATTTAATTCTAAGGCAATACACTGGGCTGCTTGGAATAAAAGCTGTGGTGTTTTGGATGAAGGGGGGTTGGGTTGTAAGAATTTGTTTGAAATAGCCTTGGCTTTTTCTCACAAATTGTGGTTTTCTTTAGAGCTAATATTAGTTTATGGGCTCGTTATATGAATATGAAGTACTGTAATAACATGCATCCGTCGTTGTGTTTTTTTAGAAATACTGATTCCTTGATGTGGAAAAGGTTATGCAATATCAAGTGGGAAGCTGAGAATTTCATTCAGTGGAGGTTGGGTAGGGGTGATGTTTTTTTCTGGCAAGACAATTGGCTGGGTGACTTTTTTATTGACTCTTACCTTTGCACTCACACTATGGAATCTACTAAAGTCTCTTCTTTTATTACGGATAATGTTTGGAATGTGGAGAAATTAAAAGTGTGTGTTCTTAACTGCTTAGTCGATATTATTAAGAATATTCCCTTACAAGTTAATTGCAATGATAAAATTTTATGCTCTGCTTCTGCTAATGGTAAGTTTCAGTTACGTAATATTTGGGAGAAGGTGCGTATTTCTTATGATAAATCTCCTAGATTTGCAGGTATTTGGCATAGTTCCTTTCCTATTACCTATTCTACTTTTGCTTGGAGATATTTAAAAGGTTTTTTACCGGTTGATAATTTGTTACAAAAAAAAGGTTTTGTTTTAGCTTCTAAATGTTTATGTTGTGCTAATAGTGAAGATATTGATCATATCTTTGTGAATGGATTGGTAGCAGGTAAAGTTTGGTTATATTTCAATGGCATTTCAGGTAAGAACGCTTTGTCTAATCAGTATAGTTTATTGAATATGTTAGATGGCTGGTTACACTCTTCTAAGGGCCATATTTTTAACTTGATGCCGATCCTTATTTTGTGGTATCTTTGGAAAGCACGTAATGAGGAGAAACATGAAAACATTAAGATGGAAGCTTCTCTGGTTATTAATAATATGAAAAGAAAGGTGTTACAACTGTATAATTATAAGATTATTTCTTCTAAGTCTTTTTCTAAGTGTAGAGAATTAGCTGGTATTTGTGGTATTAACGTGGACATGGTTAACTATCGTATTGAGGATTCCTTTACTGTTTGGAGGATGCCCAAACATCCTTTTGTGAAGTTGAATACTGATGGTATGGTTGGTTTGTCGAGGGCTGGTGTGGGTGGTCTCATTCGTGATTGCCGTGGGGACATTATAGCGGCTTTTGCTGCTCCTTTGCAGCAGTTTGATGTGCTGTTGGCTGAGTTGTATGCTTTGTTATTTGGCTTGGAGCTTTGTTTAAAAACGGGGTGTACTTGGGTGTGGGCTGAAGTGGATTCTTTGTGGCTGGTTCAAATTATTAAAGATGGCTTTTCTGGAAATGCACAATGTTTTTATATTATTAGAAAAATTAAACTGCTTTTGAATGTTATGAAGTTTGAAATTTCTCATATTTTTAGGGAAGGAAACGGCTGTGCTGACTGGTTAGCTAATAAGGGTTCTTATCTTAATGTTTATGAGGAAGTGGATATTATGAATTTAAACACTGCTCTTAAAGGTTTGTTGTTGCTCGACAAGTCTTCTTTGCCTAGGGTCAGGTATGATTAATTTCTTTGTGTTTCTGTTGTTGTTCTTCTGCTGTTGGTGTTTTCTCTGGGGTGTTGTGTTGTGATGATGTGGCAGCTGATTGTGTTTTGGTTGTTTTCTGGCAGCTGCTGGTTGCTCTTGGTTAACTGGTTGCCTGTCACTACCGATATTTGTTACTGTTTTATGATGTGGTCTGGGTTTTACATGGTGGATATCTGCTATTTTATTTGGGCTAAGTTGTATGCCAGGTTGGGGATTTTAATTGTTAAGGTTTATGGTGGGGTGGTTGGGGGTGTTTATGTGGATGGGTTTTGGTTTTATCTTTTGTGGTGGGGTTTGGAGAGTTGGGGGCAGAGTAAGCATATGAGCTAGTATTTGTATTTTTGGTTGCTGGGTTTAAATTTTCTGGTGCTGGAGGTTTTTGGCCGCGTGTATAGGTATGAGGATATTGGTAATTTTAGTCAGGGTATTTCTGTTTATGTGGTTAAGCATCTTGTTTGCTGGAAGAAGTTGAAGAGGGTGGCTGCTGTTCTTGGTATCAGGTGCTATTGATTTGTGATGGTTTGGGGCGGTGGTATTAAGGATTATAAGGTTTTTGTGGAGGTTAAGTTTAAGATTTTCATATGGATGTTGATAAGAATTTTCTTCTTTATTGAAGCTCACTTTTGGAGAGTTTTTTGCAGGTTGAAAGTTATAGCTGATTTCAAAATGTCGAAAACATGTAAGTCTCTCGTCACTTTTATTTGCTTTTGCAAGTTATTTTTGGTCTTGATTTTTTGCACGAAGTTGATGATTACTGAGATTACTTTGAGCTTCCGTTTTTTGGATGATGCAGTCTTGCAGTCCGAGTGTTATTGTCTAATTTATTGTACTTATAGAAAAAGGACCCTCTGGCTCATAGGATTTTATTTTCTTTTTGATTGTAGCTCGTTTAAGCATAGAGGGCTGGAGGGGCCTTCTAAGGACCTTGTAACCGTTTTTTTAAATTAACACGTAGGCCCCTTCTGTGGGTTTATATATATATATATATATATATATATATATATATATATATATATATATATATATATATATATATATATATATATATTTGGCTTGATATTTATATATTTTTAAAGAAAATTAATTAAACTATTTCTAGTGTTAATATTTACTAAAGATTTTAAATTTTTTTTTCCAAATAAAATGTAGCAACATAATTATACATGAGAAAAAATAATTAGCATTCTCCATAATACTTAAAACAATTCAAGCGGTGATAGATAAATTAATAGATTTATTTTAAATACAGGTAAGCTTAAGAAACAGGTTTTATAATTAATAATTATTAAAATAATTTCAAAATCTAATCATAATTCAATTTTGTAACAATCGATGCGGCAATTTCTTCTTGCCACTCCAAACGTATTGGAGTCAATTAATCTTTATTGCTTATTTATTCATTGTCGGGCTAATTATTGCTTAAAATAGGTTGAAAATCTAAATGTGGCAGTTGAATTTTTCTAACCAATTTTCCTGTGTTGTAAAGTCAAACATGGACAAAAAAGGCCATTTATAGTTTTTTTGTGTGTGTATATATTTAGAAAGAGATCAACATCAGAGTCAGTCTGACTATTACTGATATTTGTTGGACTAATTATAACTTGGAAGATGCATATGACATTTATGATGTGAACCATTGTTAGCTAGGCTCCATTCATTTGAAATTTGGCTTAGTCTTTTTATTTCTAATTCAAGAACTTTCAAGAGTTCCATATCTCGCTTGTCGCTACAAGTTACTTTGGACCTCGTAAAATCATTGCTGTCAATATAATTAACTAATAGCAGATTAAAGAATACAATAATAACCCACCATCCTTTGCTCTGTTGAGAACCCCCCATCTCAAGTTCGATTCTCTCGAGCGGCAGTCACCCCTTTAGTGGGGGCCCCAAAGCGCCGACTGCGGGTACAGTGGCGTTGGTGACCCGGTAGATCAGCCGAGGTTTACGGAAAACCAAGCGCGCTCAACGAAGCCTGGCATGACAGCGGACGGTTTCTCGTCAATTAAAAAAAAATGCAATAATGATTCTTCGATCTTCTCCACCACCATTTATGTTTACTGATTCAACTTTTTCTCTTTCTAGTAAAAAATTTATATATGACTCACCAGAGTTCTAAGCTCTGTGTCATCAGAAAGAGTTTTCTGTTCATGATATGGTGTAAGCCAATTAACATCATAATTAATCAGATGCCATTATTAGCCTTAACCAATTCTGTGGAATCACCGTTTGAGAGTTAT
Source organism: Dendrobium huoshanense (assembly GCA_016618105.1). Lineage (NCBI taxonomy): Eukaryota > Viridiplantae > Streptophyta > Magnoliopsida > Asparagales > Orchidaceae > Dendrobium > Dendrobium huoshanense. Next base: position 69,280,649 of record CM028359.1, on the reverse strand, counting down.
TTATATGAAAGGAGAGAAGGAATACTTTCTGCTTCAATCAGGTCTGCCATGTCAACAGATAAAGTTTAAATTAGAGTTTATATACACGATCTTATGTTGTAAATTACTATATTTTGAACATGTTTCTTCTTAATTTGAAAATCTGTACCGACAGAGCGATGAATGCAAAATGAAGATTCCTTTATGTTCTCCTACAAACCATGCATTTCCATATATAGCTAGGCAAATGATATCATTGACCTAAACGATAATTCTTTTCTATTTCAAGTTTAGAACGTAAACTAAGTCGCCATTTTCATATTAAACTAGATAAAAAAAATCTGAATTTAAAAAGCTAATTCGATTGCTTCATTTGATTATGAAAGACCACTTTCAATTTACAAGCTAAATCCGTGAAGTGGTTGAAAAGCAAAAGTAAACAAGAAACCACGGTCATATAATGGCATTGACAAGAACAAAAATTGCACCAAGGTTCTGAAAAATGGTACACAAGCCGTGGGGGTCTTAGCTATCTAAATATAATGTCAATGTTTTCTTTTTATTTGTTTTTTTAACTCTTAAGAGTATTAGTGAGTTGAAGACCTTTTTAAGAACTTTGTAATTTTTTTATTTAACGCACAGGACTTTCCATGAATTTCTTCCCCTCAAACAAAAAAACAAAACAAAACAAAACAAAACTAAGAACACGTCGTCATAATGCACATCATCATAAAAATATTAAAATGATCGTCCACCACAACTGTTAAAACTACCTCAACATACAAATATTTTATAATTAAATTATAAAAATAAGTTCCCAAAAGGAAACTTATAAGAGAGGAGAAATTAATTAGGCCACTTTATTCTCTTAGATCATTTTTTTTCTAATATGAAGCATTCTAAATAAAAGAGATGTGGAAAAAGAGCTGACTTCCGAAATTAGTGAGTGCCAATAGAGGCATGATAAAGTGATTAATTGGGAGGTTTTGCCCCTTTCGCCTATTGCTCAAACTTATTAATATATTAATTTATACCAAATTAAATTTCTATGCTCACCTCAATGAAAACAAATTATGAAAAACATTCTTAAAGGTAATAATTGTAGAAGAGGAACTTTATAATCTCAATTGTAGTCAAGTCACAATAAAAAAATATGATATTTTAAAATAGTCCTAAAGTCACAATAGAAAGATATTAAATAAATTTTAAATGATTTTTTAATTGTTTTTATCTTAAAATAAATAAAAAATTTATGATTTTATACCCTGTTTTTTACTAGTTTCTTTCTATCTGCAACTTTGTTCTCTTATGTTGTAGGCTTTTCTTTTGTTGGTCTGATGACTGGAGTTTTGATTTTGCTGGGACGTCATCTGTTCATGGCTTTTTTGGTAGTTATGGTTCGTCTAACATTTTTTGCAGGAATTACGTGCTGAATGATTATCTTTTCATTTTTGCTTTTTTGGGCGCTGTCTCCTTGCAGCCTTAGAATGTTTTTAGGAATTTTCGTAACGATTAGTATAAGGAACCACTGTCTCTTAAGTTTTATTTTATTTTATTTTGTAGCTCTTATGAGCATTAGTGAGCTGGAGGTTTCTTTTAAGGACCTTGTAATTTGCTTTTATATTAACGCGTAGGCCCCGCTGTGAGTTTTAACAAAAAAAAAAAAACTTCAGATCAAGTTTTAATAAGAATATCTGGAGATTCAATTTCATTTTTATATATATTGCAATTCAATAAGAAAGCTTAGTATTCTTGTTGAGCTAATATGTAGCCCTTCCTTTTTTTATGGGGAAATTCATTCCTACTTTTTTATTGTGGTATCGAAAAAGTATGTGCTAATCAATATGACAAGAAAATTTATATAACATATATTGCACATTGTGGGAGAAAAGGGGGAACAACCTAAACATTTAATTGCAATAGGCATGTGTAAACAATAAAATGTGCAAATTAAAAAAAAATATTACTTTTTTGGACGAAAGAAACATAATAAATTTCTCAAAGCTTGGAATTTGAAAACTAGATATCATAAATGAATGAGAAAGCTAATTCATTATCATTATAGGTCTCCAAAATGACTTCCTAATGGTTCTGATGACATTACATAACTCTCATATTTCAGATGATTTTAGTAACCTTGACATCTAACATATATTAATCAGGCTACTACTATCCTCTAAAATGCATCAAACATGAACATGGTATTCCATGGTTACATAGCTAAACATAATTAGTTTCCTAAAAATTAATTAAGGCAATGAGCTAGGCAAGTACTTGAAAGATCTCACTCCAATGCCTAATTGATTGACATGGTGAGATCTAAAGTACTTATCCTTAGGGTTGACTTATTGCTGCTACTCAGCTTGAAGAAATCGATCTCTGAGTTCATTATTTTGTCTTGCATTTTGAAGATCTTCTTATTTTCAGTAGAAATAGTTGGTGTGAGAGAAAGTGAGAGCTCACTGTCTACTCCTGTTTCAGAGCTTCTCTTGGCATCAAATCCAATTTCCATGGAGCTTGTGCTCAAGCTTAGCTGCAAATCCGGCATCTTCTCATTTTCTTCTTTTATAAGCCGCATTCTCTTTGTATCTCTTAGAGGTTCCTCCCTTTCCAAAACTTCTCGCTTTCTTAACTGCATTGACAAATTGGTAATTAGATTAAATCAGAAAAAATGTAAGGCGATAAGTCAAAACTTAGAATTAGGTATTTCAATTTCTAGTTATTATCATGAAGAAATGAAAATTATGATTATAACTTCTAGTCCACCATTGATAATCACTTTTCTTTAAAAAAAAAAAAACCTATACATATCATTAAAAAACAATAAAAAATAAATTCTTTTCAAACACAAATTTCTAAACAAAATGTGAATTAAACATATTTTTTAGTTATTTTTAAAATTTATATGATTACTACTCAAATTTAAACATAATAGTCAAAAACATATAGTACTTAAATTTTAATTATATTTTTAAATTATGCATAAATATCATTAGGCACACGTACATTTGATATTAATGTTATTCCTATTGTTCTAATAATTATAACAATTAATTACTTGAATGATCATAGCTTTTATTTTAAAAAAAATTATTAAATTTAAATAGTTATAAATAGTACAAAAATTTAATAAGTATAAAATAAGAAATGTAGCTAGAACATAACAAAAATTTACAAAGTAATATATTTCTGACATACTTTTCAAAATAAAGATCACTAATCAATATTTTTGGCCGCATAACATTTAAAATATATAATTTTAGCTTTGGAATTTTACTAGTGATATTTGCTTCAAATGAAACCTAGAGAAGAAGCTGATCAGACTTACCTCAGCCTGGTTTATTGGAGACTGAAAATTTTGAGTCTCTTGTCTAGATTTGAAGGAAAAAGGATCACGAAGGGAAGACTGGTTAATGATGTAGTTATTTACTCTCTTCCCAAAGTTAGAATTGCTCATGGAAGAACTAATCGAGTTCTCATTGTGATATGTGCTCCTTCCCAGTTGCCATTGCCTCTCCTCTTGGAGCTTGTAAGGTTTTCTTGATATCTCATTAACTGTGAGCACATCCCTCACATCAAATAAATGAGAAGCTGCTGTCTTCCCTTCTTTCTTAAAGATCATATCATGTAATAATCCATTGGCATGGTCATGTTCTTTGATTGAGTTGGCTCTTGCTGCTATATGCTGGTTGAATACCCATTCTTGGTTTCTGCTGAAGAAGGGAAACATATATTTTGTTAGAGAACTAATTAAAGGGTCCACTAATTGTTGAACTTTCTTGACATAAACCACGAATATAAAATTGATCAAGAAGGCTTTCTCTTCTGGAATCATTTTTCTCCATTGTAAAAAAATAATTGATTTTTTTGTTGAGTTTGAAAAAAATTATAAGTATATAATGAATAGGAGACAAAATAAAGAAGAATAAATTGAGAAAGAACAATATTTTATTGGCAGAAAAATTGAAAAGAAATTTGATTGAAAAGTCATAATTTACCAGCAAGTCAATGATGCATTTTTCCACAACAACATTATTGATAAGAAAAAAATATAATAATATTAATTTCATTAGAAACTTAGGTCACAGATTTCATCATTTATATCAATGCTCATTGAGAAATGATTATAAAATGCCAAAAGAAAGATATAAATTGTTTTTGCATGTGCAAGAACGATAAAAACTATTTATTTATGCAAAAGGGGTGAACTTAAAGAAAATTATTGAAAAAGAGTTATGAATAATACGTTAGATTCATGCAAAATTAATCAACAAGAACTAAAAAAAAAATTGTTATGTTGATTCTAATAGTTCGGATAATTCTTAAAAATATGATAAATTTTTTTTTCTTTCTTTACTTTCTAAGAAATACTTTTAATGAATTTTCCGAGAAATGTGTTTTAAAAATCTCTAACTCGAACGGGCACCTCTCATTGAATTTATAAAATAAGGATACACTATTTGAGAAAAGTTTTCTTTTTTTTTTTCCTAAGGTAAATCTTATCGAGAAAACCTTTTCTAATATTGTACAACAATAACTTAACTTTATCAAATGTATCCCAATTTGATTGATTGCATTTTACCTGAAGCTGGTGTTCTTGAAATCTGATATTGGTTGTTGGGACTGAGATTTCTGCAAAACCTTATAAAACCAATCATCTTCATGAATGTTTCCTGCTCGAAAGAAGCCCCCTCTCTCCATTCTGAAAGGCTGGTATGAAGCTGGTCTTTGATAAAACATCTCATGGAAGCGATCTCTTCTCATATGAGCATCAAATGGTGACAATGCTGTATGAAGAAAGAGCACTCGTTATAAAATTATTTTGAATGCATAAATTTTATGATTAAAGTTTGGGTGTTGGTTGGCACTAATAGTGTTCTAACTTAAATTAGGTACTGCGCTTAGAAAACTTTGAAAGGTAGATTGGTGAATATAATTCTGAAGGCCTGAAATGTCGAATACCTGAAGAAATGTTGGATCTTTCTTGCCCAGAATCATCAAGTTTTTTGCTTCTATACATCTAAAAAGGGATGAAAATGGCTATTAAAATTTAGATAAATGGAAGACAAGTTTTCAAATCTTAATAAGGCAGGAAAACAGAAATCAAAACATATTTTCCCGAACTAACAGACAGTTCCCGATAAATTTGCTAGATATTATATTTTTTTCTTGTATAAAAAAAAAAAAAAACCCTGCAAACCATTTAAAATTCCCAAGTTGAGAAGACATCTCTTACATAATGAGCTTTTTTATGTGATGCTTTTTGAATTTACGTGAAGATTATTATAATTAGCAGTTAGTATATTTGAAGTTTCGCCTGGGAGCAAAAGCCCTCAAACATAGGTCCATGGAGCCTTACACGCTGAGCCAAACCTTTCTGTGGATATCCTGAGCTAAACTTTGTTGGAATTTATATCTATAACAGAAGTTTTCATTTTTTGCCATCCTTTCTATTAATTTTAGCTGCAAAGAAAGAATACTTCATCACTTAATTCTTACACAACTCTACTTTTACCTGCAAGTGGCTCTTTACATGTGCAATACTAAGCCCCCTCACATTCATCATCTGAAGCACCAACTTTGGCGTTGCTCCTGCAACATTAAATTTAATTAGCCAAAAAAACAAAGAAAACGAAACTAAGCCAGCTATAAAAAACACCAGCTACATTACAATACACAAAAAATTAAGAAAAAAAAAAAAAACAAACTTAAGAATGAATTTAAAATAAACAAAATGAAGGATGAATTGAATTACTCTCTTGGCCTCCAAGCCTTTCAACTGCATGAACAAAGGATAGGTGGAGCTCCGGCGTCCACCGCAATCTTGGCATTTTAGATCTGACATATTGTCTAACCGTTGGCCCCAACTGCTCCCTTCTCCCCTCTTCATCCCCCTTGCTCTCACTCGATCCTCTACCTCCTTCACCGTTGCTACTCCCATGGTCGCTTTCTCCCATAACTTCACTTGAGCTTCCCTTATCTTCCTCCTCTTCCTTTTCGTTCTCTTCATTGACTTCCTCGTTGAGGTCCAACGGCTTCGTCGGCAGCCTAAGCTCAAGAGTTTCTTCATCATAAATCTCCACCACATCCTTCCCCTTTTCCTCATCCATCACTTTCTTTTTCTTAGTTTCCAAGAGGTTGGAAGACTAAGTTGAAGGAGGTGATTGAGAAGAACAATAGTCTAAGCATATTGGTGACATGAATGGTTGAACCGTGGAAGTAGAAGTATAGATAATAATATAAATAGAAGTAGGTGTTATATTTTATTAATCATGAAGGCCATATGAATTACAAGTATTCCCTACATTGATTGGCTGTGTTTTTATAGGTCTTCTTCTCTCTTTCTCTTTCTTATGGGGGTAAACCCCCTCGCATTAAAAAAAGAAAAAAAAAACAGTGGGTTGTGAGGGAAGGAAGAAGATGAGTGTGGGTCTCAGTGTAAGACTTTGTCTTGTGAGAAGAGAGATAAAGGTTGACACTTGGCTCACGGAGTCAGCATGGAATGCTTGCTTTTGTTATAGAATATATATATGTGGCATTAATTTGAGCTAACTTTTTTAACCGTGTAAGATACACAAACACAAGCATCCGCATGAACACCAGGATACTAAGAAGATATTACAAGGATATAAGACAATAATTTCCCAGAAAAGAAATTGGACACACACGACCCTCCATTATGTTTAGTGTTATTAATGGATGGCCGTGGATATTTGTATAAACATAGAAGGGGTATATGTTTTAATGATTTGTAACTTTTATCTATTTTATTTTTAAATTTTCCGTTGATTTTATCAGATTGTGCAAATGTATGCAACAAAACAATGAAATTATTAATTTAAAGCTTTTGCTTCACTATGTAAATATATTAAATGGGAAGGTATTTGTTTAAAATTGCAATATGGAAGCACAAGACAATAATAAATTGAACGTTAAAAGTCAAATATAAAATTTTATATTTTTTTACAGTTATGCCTTTGTGACATGTAATATATAAAATGGAAATATATCAATTGATGAAGAGGATGCGAGCTGTTATCGTATATTTTAGCTGGAGAAATCATTCTATACTTGTACAAAATTTTGACTGCATGACATGGAAATTCTTAAAATTATATTCTTGTACGTAATCTTCTTGATTGGTGGAAAACAAAATTCAATTTTAATAATAAATTTACTCTTTCACCAAAAATGAAATTATTTTACTTGTGTAATAAGGCATCTCTCTCTCTCCCTCTCTCTCTCTCTCCATGACCCATTAGCACATATAGGCTGCGAGAGAGGAGACCAGTTGGAGGCATGTACAAACCTTTATTTTTTTCTCCTCTTGATTAATTTCCTGTGTGTATTTGTGGACCGTATTATATGAGATTATTAATACTAGATTTTACCTTGTTTTTTGAATACTAATTTGCTCAAAAGGATTTTGGTTGACCTAACAAATTAAAGAAAAATTTTCTACTATCTTTCCTTTAATGCTTTCCAACTATTCAATCACAGTTAGTACTTTATCATTTATGTATGTTTGATTCTTTTCGTTGAATTTGTAGTTTTTTTTTTTTTTTCTATTTAACAATATTATTATATTAAAGTTTTGTGAACTTAGGTTTCGTTTGAGACAGCTTTTGGTAATTGCATTTTTACTGTTTTTAAAAATTATTTGTATTAGAAAATAATTTTATAAAATAGTAAGAAAGATGCATGTATCAAACATAATAATTCTTACATATTGATCTATACAACCTCTTTCCTATTCAGCTCAGGCTTTCAAGCCACTTGATACTCGTTTTTTTTAAATGTTAAATTTTATATCATCAAATCAAACTGTTAAAAGTCCTTCAACGAGAGAAAAAACTTACTTATTGCTCCATGAGCTACAGTTACTAGTTACGAGATAAATAAGAAAAAGGAAGCAAGAAGCCATAACCCAGGAGGTTTGTATTGCTGAGACGTTTATTTACGAGTTAATGCTGCTTCTTATCGGGAGGGTTTCTTTACAGCAGCAATTTCATGTCTATATTTATCTACTGGTGAGTATTTCGATTGGGGTTTTCCCTTATAGCTCTTTGGTTTGTGTTAATAATACTAGCTGCCTTTTTACTTGGGGGTTTAAATTCTTTTGGGTTCATGTGGGAGGCCGCCCAGTGGATCTCGTATCAGCGGCAGGTTAAGGTCTACACTTTTCAGCTGGGTAGTCTTTTATTTTTCCTTCTACCTTATAAAAGTCAAGCTGCTATTACTGATGTTATCTAGATTAATGCTAGTAAATCCATTTATGTTTTGAGTATGAATGGGTTTCATATGAGAAATAGTTTCTATGATATGGTGGTTATGAGAGAGGATGTATTTCATGTGATCATTTTTTCTGCTTGGGTCATTAGTTATATTTATTCGGCCATGAAGGGTCTGATGGGGTTGTTTTCTGCTCCTAGTGATAGGCTTGCCAACTGGAATCATATCATTGGGTCTAATTGTTGTTTTATTTACTACTTTTCTAATATTTCTTTTTGGAGTTCTCCTTGTAGGCTAAAGTTATCTTTACGTTTACGGAGCTTCAATGATTGCAAGGTTCTTTTGGTTTGTATTTCTTAGTGTCATTTCAATTTTCATCAATATTTTTGCAGGAAGAATGTGCTGAACGAGATTAATCTGCTCTTCCTTTTTTGGGTGTTGTCTACTTGCAGCCCGAGGCTTTATTTATGTCTTTAATTTTATGTAATCTTAGAAAAAGGAACCACTGGCTTTTATCTTTTATTTTTATTTTTCTTGTAGCTCTTATGAGCAGTATCGAGCTGGAAGATCATTCTAAGAATTTTGTAACCATTTTTTGGGTATTAATGCGTAGGCCCTACAGAGGGTTTTAACCAAAAAAAAAAAAGCACACTACAGGAAAAATGCCCTAAACCGGCGGTTTAGGGACCGCCGGTAGTACCGGCGGCACAACCGGTGGTTTGGCCGTCGGATTTCAACGACGGCTGCACCGGTGATTTTGCTAATATAAGCCGCCGATAAGGGCGGCGGTCCCTAAACCGACGGTAAACCGCCGGACGTCAACAAGAACCGGCGGTTTACCGGCGGTTTGGACCGCCGTTGATAAGTGACTTTTTACCGGCGGTCCAAACAGCCGGAAAACCGCTGGTAGAAGCCCTAATACACACAGCCCCGTGTCTGGCATTTCATTTTAATTGTTTCCTTCTCTCTCTCGGTCGCTCGCTCTCCCATCGCTCGCTCTTTCCTAGGCTCGCCTCCGCTCGTCCGACCACCATCGAAGAATCTTCTCCGGCCGCCGCCCCCAATCCGACGCCGCCGACGAAGTTTGTTCGCCCCAAATCCGACCGCCGCCCCCAATCCCAATCGCCTCCGCTCGTCCGACCCCAAACCGTCCGATTTCTATTTTAAGGTTATTTTTTATGGTTTTTTTTATTATTGTTTCTTACTACACATTTGCAAGTATTAGAAATATTTTGGATGATTTAGACAGTAAGCAAAAATGTAATGTTGTAATCGTTGTGTTAGATCTAAATTTTTTTTTATTAAGTGTTATTTTTGTTTAGGTGGAATCTATTTTGTTGATTGTTACTTTTAGTTAGAACAAGATAGGAAGAGAGAGATTGAGGGAGAGAAACGAGAGGGAGAGGACACCAACATTCAAGAGAGGTATTATATGTTTATCTATTAAAATTGTGTTAATATTTAGTTAAATGCATAATAAGCAAATTATTGAAAAATAAATTATATTTAATTCCAATTAATTTACAATAATGTATATTCAAATATATAAGGTAATACAACCATAAATTAGCAAATATTTTTTGATTCAAAGCTTCACCATAAGTTGAGATGTTTCATTTGGGACGACTTTCTAACTGCTTCTTAAAATAGTTTTTTTGTACAAAAATTAAATATTTTGAACTAGAAAATCGCTTTAAGAAGCAATAAAGAAGCTGCCCCAAACGAACCTAGAAAATCTAAATTTTGATTCTAAAATGACGGAAAACTTCAAAATGCCTCAATTTATCTCCAATGGAACTCTATTTCTCTTCTTTCCCGCACTAAAAACATCTCGCTTGTTTCGCGCCTTTCCCGCGAAGCTAAAAAATAGAGCAATTTTTTAGCGTAGGGAAACAGTCCGATGCAAATATTGGTGTCAGACTGTTCACCCGCATGCCATTGACGTATTTTTTGACGATCAATTGATTCAAAAAGCCACTCCATACACCCAAATGCAGTTCGACGGGAGAAGCTCTAAGGAAGAAATAGGGAGGATTGCATAGAGCTTGGAGTCGGCTTATAGAATAATAAGGGGAGTCAAATCCAAGGGTGATCTTTTAGAGTTTTGTGTTATAAGGGTATGTTAACATGTTATGATATAAATCAAAAGTGAAGAGAAGAGGGAGAAATAAGTACACAAAGGGTAACTTAATACTCGCCGAAGTATCAATGTAGGAATCAGCCATTAAACTCCATTACAATTTTTCAAGCAAGTGAAAGACTTTAATTATTTAATATTATTCATTTAAAAGAGTATAGTATAACTTTTATAGATAAAATAAAATAAAATGCATGAATTATTATATGGATGGATGACACTAGATTGTTAGGAAATCGAGTGGTCTGCATCAATTATGATCCCTCCTTTGATCTCGTGTTGGTGTTGCATCATAGATAACCGGCCGACTTGGGAGGCACAAGAGAAGCCAAAGGGTTGGTGGGTGATGGGACCTTCGAGGTGGCTAACTTGGTGGAGCAATTGCTACTATTGTGGCCAATGAATCCACAAGGAAAGTAAAAGTTTTATAAACCCTCATATTCCACTTTTTGGAAGAATTGACAAGCCATTAATCAATACCCCAGTCATTAATTTTTTTGATATGTCAATCCGTAGATGGAGAGATATAATATAACAATTTTTTGGGGTTAATGCCCTTTACCTAAATTATAACACGTTTACACATGCATGTATTCTAATAAATGTTTTTATAACTATGTAGGGTGACGTTTGCTTCAACGTTCAAATGACTATCCAAAAAGAGAGATATTGGATGTATAACAGATTGTTGCCGGGTCAAAAATGATTGACAGTTGAATTTATAGAGGGAGTTGAAACTTTCATTCAAGTTACATCTCAACTGTCTTCCTTTCAGTTTGATAAAATATTTAGATGTTCATGTTCGAAGCATAAAAATCTAGCATTCCTCAAGCCCGATGATGTGAAGCTTGATTTATATCGTAGGAGATTTCTTCCAAACTATTGGATTTGAACATCACATGGCGAGTACGAGCCACATAGAGATGCTCATGCCGATTCATCTACAGCTTATGAAACATTTGATGAAGATCAAATGAGTAGATCCTATGAAGATCTTATTTTTGATGTAGCAGGTCATAATTTAAGGTCAAATATGGAAGAGCCACCAAATACAGAGACACAAAAATTCTTTGAGTTATTACATTCAGCTCAAAAGCCAATTTGGGAAGGTTGCAGTACATATTCGGAATTATCCATTGCAGTGAGGATGCTAAGTATTAAAACTGAGCATAATATTCCCCGTGAGTGTTTTAATGAAATTTTTGGTCTTATGAAGGAAACTAATCCAGCTGGCAATTTAATTCCCTCAGACTTATACCGAACAAAGAAATTAGTATCCAAGCTGGGTCTCACTGTTACAAAGATTGATTGTTGTATCAATGGATGTATGTTATACTACAAGGATGATGCAGTAGAAGTTGTTTGTCGCACCTGCAATGCTCCTCGGTTTAAGCAAAACTCGAGAAAACAACGTCGTCCAAAGAAAGATGTGTCATATTCCTGTTTGTTTTATTTACCAATCATTTCAAGACTTCAGCGGCTCTATGCATCAATGAGTTCAGCAGGCCATATGAGATGGCATAAGAAGAAAATAGCAAAAAGTGATGTTCTTTCTCATCCATCAGATGCTGAAGCGTGAAAATATTCTAATCGAGTGCATCCTTCATTTGTTGCTGAACCCCGCAACATAAGATTGGGATTATGTACTGATGGTTTTACTCCCTATAGTCAAATAGCTACACCGTATTCTTGTTGGCCAGTTATATTAACACCATACAACCTTCCACTAGAGATGTGTATGACTACTCCGTTCATGTTCTTAACTCTGATTATACCTGGACCACATAATCCGAAAGCAAAGATTGATATCTTTTTACAACCATTAATTGATGACCTCAAATTATCATGGGAAGAAGAAGTGCTCACATATGACATATCAACAAAATAAAATTTTCTCCTTCGAGCTACTTTACTGTGGACTATCGGTGATTTTCCAGCTTATGGTATGTTGTCTGACTGGAGCACAGCAGGGAAATTAGCATGTCCTTCTGCATGGAGAACAATAAAGCTTTCACATTAAAATATGGAGGGAAAAATACTTGGTTTGATTGTCATCGTATGTTTCTAAGTGCTAATCATCAGTTCCGAAGAAATAAGGAAGCATTTATTAAAAACAGAATTGAGCGATCACCTCCTCCACCCATATTAAGTGGTGATGATATACTACAAAGACTTTCCGACATTCCAACAATTATTGATTATTCAATGCTATCCGAATATAAATTTTTGGGTTATGGTGTTCAACATAATTGGATAAAAAAAAAATATTTTCTGGACATTACTTTATTGGAGAACTAATTTGATAAGACATAACTTGGATGTTATACACATTGAGAAAAACTTTTTGGATAATATTTTTAATATAATTATGGACGTTAAAGGAAAGAGTAAAGATAATGTCAAAGCAAGGATGGACGTTAAAGAGTTTTGTCGGAGAAAAAATCTAGAGTTAGTAACAACAACTAACGGTAAACTAATGAAGCCAAAAGCTCCTTACTCTTTCACGTTAGAGCAAAAAAGAATGATATGTCAGTGGTTTAAAGGTTTAAAGATGCCTGATGGCTATGGATCAAATATAAGCCGATGTGTTGACTTAAAATCTACAAGGTTATTTGGACTCAAAAGTCATGATTGTCACATAATTATGGAGGTTCTTATTCCAATCATAGTCTGTATGTTACCCGATTATATATCAAATCCGTTGATTGAGCTTAGTATTTTCTTCAAAGATTTATGTTCATCTAAACTAAGTGAAAATGCTTTACGGAGGTACGATAATAACATACCAATCATCCTATGCAAGTTAGAGAAGATATTTCCCCCGGGTTTTTTTGATTCTATGGAACATCTTCCAGTCCATCTACCTTACGAAGCTAGAGTTGGTGGACCTGTACAATATCGTTGGATGTATCCTTTCGAAAGGTAAATGTGTTAAGATTTTTATTAATTCTTCAATATTTTTGAATTAGTAGAGATAACATATTTTTATTAACTTCACGATGATTGTAATTGATTAATAGATATCTGAACAAGTTGAAGAAATATGTTAAGAATAAAACACGACCAGAAGGATCGATATGTGAAGCATATTTTTCTCAAGAAACAACTCACTTTTGCTCCTACTATTTCGAGCCACATGTAAGGAGTACAAGAATAAAAATTGGTCGTAACATGGACTTCAATGTAGAAGAACAATCACATGCTACACTATCAGTATTTAGAAGGCAAGGAAAGCCTAGTTGTAAATATGTTGAAAGATATCTCAACGATTTAGAAATAAATACAGTAAATTTGTATGTACTACAAAACTGTGAAGAAGTTGAGCCAATCTTAGAGTAAGTTCTAACATAATTTTAATAATTAATTAGTAATTTTTATTTAAAATACTAAAGTATTATTTGTCACCAGGTATTTCGTAAGCAATTTGCCTTTGATAGATTCAAGGGATATTGAGAAAGCTGTTGCAAATGAATTTTCAATTTGGTTCAGATCATATGTGAGCACATTTTTTTATAAATTTAAATATTATTTATTATAAAAAAAACTAAAATTTGAAAATGTTTCTAGGTACAAAATCCTGATAACAAATATTTCGATAAAGGTTTGCAAGCATTACCATGGGGTCTAATGTGAAAAGTTAAAACTTGGCCAATGTATATAGTGAATGGGTTCAGATTTCATACCAAATCGTGGAGTGAAGGAAGAAAAACTAAAAATTGTGGAGTATGTGTTAGAGGGAACACTCATGAAGAAGATGAGTGTGATTATTTTGGTATTCTGAATGAGGTCCTTGACTTGGAGTACCCAGGCAAAGATGAGAACTTTGTATGCTTATTTAACTGTCAATGGTATAATCTAGTACAGAATAGACGCACAAGGGTTCATCCTGCATATGGTTTAGTAGATGTTAAACATAGTAGAAGATACGGAAAGTTTGATCCATTTGTGTTAGCAAGTCAAGCTATTCAAGTTTATTTCAGCAAATATCCCAATGGTCGTAGAGACAAACAAGATTGGCTAGATGTCATAAAAACAAAAGCACGGGGAATAATTGATCAACAATACATTATAGCAACTGCACACCAAGAGGATGAGATGTCAAGTTGTATGCCTGTTGAAATTGAGGAGATGACAACTACAACCTCTACTATTGAAATGGAGTTAGAAGATGTGAATAGTTTAACTAGTTCAGGCGAAGAAGAGAACGAGGATGAAAGTGAAGATGCCCTTGAGAGTGATGAAAATAGTTTTGATGATTCTGATTAGTTTTTGTAATTTAGAATTGTAGAATTTTAATATTTTGTAATATTTTAACTTCTTAGAAATGAAATTGTTATTTGCTAGCTTGTATTTTATTATCTGCTTTTTGTAATTTATTAATTGCTTCTCGTAATTCATTACCTGCTTCATTAACTGCTTTATTAACTACTTTATTAACTTCTTTATTAACTACTTTATTAACTGCTTTTCAATGGTTTAGTAATTGTTTTTTTTTAATATTGCAGATGGCTTCAGGCGACGATCCTCCTCGTAAATCATTTGCCTCAAAGTTCCGCCGGAAGAAGATTACTGCTAGCAAACCCACACAGGCTGAGGTAGGTGAGGGGCCTTTAGTTCCACCAGATCTACCTACACCACCACCGCCATCACCTGCCAGGAGCCAGCAGCATTCACCAGAGCAGGGTCAGGGACATTTACATCCACCTTCTATTGTACCTCCATACTTCCCTGGCCACTTCCCTCCCAACTTGACGAGTCCTCGCTTCCCCTCTCCAGATCAGACACATGCTTCTCCATTCTATCCATATTACCCCCCACCATCATCACAGGCAGCTGGTCCATCCACTGGTCCTCACCCTCCTTACCCTTACCCATATTACTACCCTTATCCGGTGCAGCATGAACAGGGTGGACCATCACGACCACTAGAGGTTGGCGCTAGCGATCCTGCAGCAGCAACAGATAAGCGTCAATACATCGAGCCTGACAGCGATAAGTAAGTTCAATTTAAGTTATTAAGTTGTTTTTATTTTGATATATTACATGTTATTGATAAAAAAAAAGTCACTTGCAGCTTCAATCCTTCAAGGCCACCTATACATATGATTCGGGATATAATAAAGAATAAGTATGATGCTCCTTACTTATCCTGGAAGAAGATCCCGAAGCTAGTTAGAGATATGTGGTTTGGAGAATTTTAGGTATGTTTTTTCTGGTATGATTTCAAATATGTGAATTAATTTGTACTAATCTTTTTGTTATTTTCTAAATATTTACAGAAAGAATTTAGGTGGTTGCCTGAGCACAACACGAGGATCAGAACAATTTTTGAGAGGAGAGGAGCGACCCGTCTCAGGGACATGTTCACGGACATTAGAAAGTCCGGGCAGCGTCCTAATTGGATTGGAGAGGGCGTTTGTGATGATTTGAGTAGTGCTTGGGTGACCCCTAAATTTGTAAAAAAGAGAGAGCAGAATAAACAGAACAAAGCCTCTGACTGTGGAGGTTTAAGAAGCTCTCTTCATACTGGTGGATCAGTACCTCATACAGAACATAGGCGGTGACTGGTAAGAGTTTTAAATTATTTTATTAAATATATTTATGTTATTATAACTATTTCTTAAATTTTCAGAAAGAGCACCTTGGTCGAGAGCCAACCCCATTGGAGTTGCATACAAAAACACATCAACACCAAGCTGATCAGAGGTGGGTTGATGAAAAGGCTAAGAAGGCTCATGTGAGTACTTTTATTTGGAAATTTGGAATAAAAATTTGATTTTATAAAACTAATTTTAATATCAAAATATTTTATGGATTGCAGGATGATTTTGTACGAGCTTGAGACAGTCGACAGTCCACTGGCGAGGGATCATCTTCAGGTTCGGCCCATATTTTTTAGTATCATACCTGGTCAGAGGTTGTAGGTGGAAGATAAAAGGGGAGGGTATATGGCTTGGGCGCACAGGGCTATGCTATAGAGGGCCGTTTATCTACCTCTGTATTTCATGATGTAAGTGGAGCTGAAGAATCTATCAGTGAGAGGGTTGCAGCGCTTACTAAAGAGATTGAAGAGATGAAAAGGGTTCAATCTAGAGAGATTAAAGAAATGAGAAAGATTCAGAATGAAATGCAAGCAGAGTTGCAATCCTACAGAGCTGAAAAATAGAGGAAGAAGGATCAACAGGAGCAGCCATCTGCAGACAGTGAGGATACATATGATGATTAGATCTTTTTATGTTTGATGATTGTATTAATTAGAACTTGTGAACTTCTGAACTTGTGATTGTAACATTATCATGAACTTGTGATTGTAATTAAACTTACTTGTGAACTTGTGATTGTAATTTTATGATGAGTTTGTGATTGTATTTTTAATTTATGGTTTTGATGAATATAGCGGCGTGTTGCCCAACACATCTTGCTTTTTATGTAGGTTTAGACTTTAGGGTGAACCTCCCTCAAATAGAGGGGATGCTGTCAATTTTTATTTACAGGTGCTACAGGTTTCCGGAAATTTTTATTTAGCCGCCGGAAACGACGATACCGGACGGCCAGTGATATGCGGCCGGTAATGTCATTACACCGCCGGTTTAGTACCGGCGGTTACCGACGGCCACCGGCGGTTCTACGGTGGACATCCGGCGGTTTGGAGCGTCGGTACTACCGATGGCTAGACCGCCGATTTCGCCGGTAAATGAACCGGCAGTTTTAAAAATGAACGACGAGTGACTAAACCGCCGGGGAACCGTTGGTAAATAGACCGCCAGTGAGCTGTCAGTCAAATAACCGGCGGCGTAACGGCCGGAAAACCGGTGGTCCAAACAGCCGGAAAACCGCCGACGTCATAAACCGCAGTAAAAAACCGCCGGTGAAAGTTTCCTACGCGATTTTTTCCGGCGGCCCAGAAACCGCCGTAAAGCTGCCGGTAGTCCAAAAAACCGCTAGTTAAAATAGGATAACCGCCGGAAAAAACCGCTGGATTTCGGCGTTTTTCCTGTAGTGGCAGAAACCATTCCCAAAAGAATACTTTAAGAATTAGTAATATAGCCCAAAACTCGAATAATCATTAGGGTCATATTTGAAGCAACCAATACTACCTGCAAAATAACAATCAACAACAAAAATAAGAACTTAATTACATATATACATCAGCATATGAGATCAACTAAGGCCCCCATATCAACTAAAGTGAAACCACAGCACCAGCCTGCAAGCCAAGCGGAAAAGCTCTAAACACCTCACATAACCAATATGTTCTCCACGAGTCTTCAGTTTAAACCACCAATATCAATAGAATTGAAATCAAAAGCACCAGCCCACCTCCAACATAGAAGCAATAAACCAGAAAAACCTATTAGGAATTTATTATATAAATTGAATTGCGAATTAGTACAAAAATTAGTAACTGTTGCGTGCTAGAAAATACGCGGCGGTAGAATTTGTAAATTCGCGTCCGAGCGTTGTACAGAGATTCAGCACACAAACAGAAAAGAGAATGAACACCATAGTTTTTACGTGGAAAACCCAAAAAGGGAAAAAACCACGGGGCCTCGCCCACCTAAAAAGTTCCACTGGTGTTTTTGTAAATTTCAAGAAACTGATTCGTCCCACAAATCGGAACGATCAGATTACAACTTAAAGCAAATTTATAAAGTTTTGTAGAATCCCATCGTTTCCTGAAAATCCAACTGAGTTCCGGCATATTCAGGAGGCAGGAAAAGCTCCGACGGTGATCGACGAGGAGAGGATTCACCTTTTCCCCTTTCTCTTCTTCTTCTCTCTCTTCACTTGAGTCCCATTTATGAAGAATGAGGGCGGAGGATGTGTAGAACTTGTTGTATCGACAAGTTTGTTATTCTGATGTATCTGCCTTCTTGGGGGATGAATTTCTGCTTGAAGATGCTCGAATTGAACATCTTCAATCCGTGGTGGATCTCGATGGAGAAGCACTTCCTCCCTTTGTGGTAATGTCGGTTGCCGAGTCTCTCGCAGGAGTTGAAGAATTTCATTATGAGATTTTTCCATCTTCCATATTCTTTCAAGATTCCTTCTTCGGCAGTATTTTGCCCCCCATGATGAAAGAGGTAGACATCGGGCGTCTGTGATTCACAGACTGATTTCTGGATTGGTGGGAATTCAAGCGGGAATCTCCAATGATGCGACTGCTACGTCTGTTGACCATAGTAGCAATACTTGAAGTGGTGGGATAGTAGTTTCCCACAGACGGCGCCAAACTGTTGCGGGCTAGAATATACGCGGTGATAGAGTTATAATTCTACTTCTTAGCGTTGCACAGATATCCAGCTCACACACAGAGAACACAATATTTTTTACGTGGAAAACTTGAAAAGGAAAAAATCATGGGGCCTAGCCCAGTTGAAGAATGATTTCACTAAAATTTGAGAAAAGTACAATCGTATGACTTTGTCCTTGAAGAAGACCAGATTACAAATATCAACTGAGAGTTTTGTAAAAGTCCAACGTCACTCCACTGTCAGATGGTGGTCCGGTGGCACTCTGGTGTCAGGTAGTGGATCGGCAGAGGTAGTTCAGTGTCAGGGGGTACTTCAGCTTTGGATGACACTTCGGCTTCCCTTGGTGGTCTGTCGGTGGTGCGGCAGAACTACGACGGTGGTGCGGTAGCACTCCGGCGTCCCTTGGTGGTTTGGCTGTGGTGCAGTAGAATTCCGGGCGTCTCTTGGTGGTCCAGTAGTGGTGCGGCAGAATTCTTGCGTCCATTGGTGGTCCAGCGGTGGTGCGGCAAAACTCTGGCGTCCCTTGGTGGTCCGGCGGTGGTGCGGTAGAACTCTGGTGGTGGTCGAGGAGGAGCTAGGCGGCTGGAGCTTTCTTCATTCTCTCCCTTCTTCTCTCTAGGCTTCTTCCCCTTTTCATGAGGAAATGAGGTTCTATTTATAGAATTCTTGAGTGGCATATATGGCTTGTAAATAAGTGGACGATTAGGATTAAATTTGGAGTGGTTCAAATGGACGGCCGATCTTGATTCCTACGATCATGCATCGTTCAATGGATATTTGATTCTCTTAATCATATCAGAATTTGATGATCTTGGGCTCATTCGATTTAGCTCGTCGAGCCGCTCATTTCGACTATAAGTATGTCATGATTGGAGATCATTTGGTAACCCAAGTTGTGATTCGATCCTTCCAAAAGTGCTTCGAGTCCTTGATTTGGACTCATTTGGGCTCGGATTGTGTCGATTTTGGTGTCATTGGTTTTGTGTTTCCGAGACGCTCAGTTCGATTGTAAGTTTGCTGAAATTAGAATTTAGATTATCTTCAATTTAATTTCTAAAGTTTCCAACTTGATTTTGCCTCAAGATTCATGTTCGATCAAGGTAAATTTTGATGATATATCAGTAATCGATATCTTTTTAAATAAAAAAAAAGTATATGTTTTAAAATTAAGCTATATTATAAGTATCATAGATGGAGACTTATTTTAGTTTTCAACAAAAAGAAAAACCATGAAAGAAAACTCTATTATTAACTGTCTTATTTAAGAAAATACATATATTAAAATATGGAACGGTCACATGTTATTGAAAGCTTGTTAATTTGAAAAAAGAATCAAAATATGATCATGCCCAAAATTTAATGCAGCTAGATTAAGGTCCTAAAAGACTTTTTTGATATCCTCATCATAGAATTCTATAAGAAATTATTCCTAAAAATTTTATCCCATTCAAAGCATTTTGGAATTTGCATTAGAAAAATACTTTTAATATTGCCAAACTGTTGTTGGTTGGTTACTAATATTTAGTAGAGCAATTTATTATAGTACTTTATCTCAATTAGTTATGCTTCGTTTGAGACCGTTTTTTTATTGTTTCTTAAAGCGGATTTCTAGCACAAAAAATTTATTTATTTTACTAGAAAGCTGCTTTAATAAGCACTAAATAAGTCGTCCAAACAAAACTTTAGTCTACGATTTATATTTGAAAACAAGTATTTTTAATTCATTGAAGATTTTTTATTATTATTATTTCTGGATTTGATTAATTTGAACTTCACTCTTTTTTATCAGTAACGTCTACAAGATTTGCTTCTTCCTTTTTACACGCTAGGAAAAATGCATATGGCACAAAAAAATTTCTTTTTTGTACTATGCTTTAAGAAGCAGCAAACATGCTTTAAGGGTTTTTTTGGGACAAGTTTCTTACTGCTTCTTAAAGTAGCTTTTTAGTACAAAAAATTTAATTATTGTACTTGAAATCTACTTTAAGAAGAAGTAAGATAACCATCCCAAACATAATCCATCACGTCTCTCGCCCTAACCGCCGCCTCGAGCGATTTTAGGGCTTTCTCCTCCTTGTGATCTCCCCACCTTCGCGTCCTTCCTGCAGGCGATTTTGCTTTCTTCTTTCTCTTTTTGCGCTGGTGCTCGTTTTTGGCGGTTGGTCCTGTTAGGGCTCCGAAGTTATGGCGAGGGTTTCGTCCTCTAATCCTTGGGGGAATGTTTCCTCCTAGGTTCAAGATACAAACAAAGGCTTCTTTAGCTTGGATTCGGGGGTTCCCTCTCCTCCTCAGTCACGATCTTTTAAGGAGGTTCTCTCTGGCTCTTCGATCGGCAGGTGATACCCTTCCCTGTTTAACTCATTCTACATTTAATGAAGTGCCGGTTGTTTTTCTTTCGAATGAAAAGTTTTAAAACTCGCTTCCCCCTTTCAATTTATTCTGGTTGAAAAATTTGGGCTGTGAAGGCCAAATCTGAAATCCATAGGTGCTTTTTTTGGAAGCCTTAAACTCTCGGGTTTTTACTCAGTTGGTCTTATAGATTCAAAACATGTTGCAATTCAGCTATCAAATGATTTAGATTACAACCATATGTTTACCCATAGATCGTATTTTATCCTTAATTGTCAAATGTGTATTTTGAAGTGGATGCCTTTCTTTGATGTTAGAGAAGAATTCCCCATTGTGCGCATTTGAATATCTTTTCATAACCTTAGACTTCATTTTTTCAATGCCAAAGTTTTACATGCGCTTGGTTCTATTTTCAGCCGCCCCTTACAAACTGATCAAATGACTACTTCTAAAACCCTTCCATTTGTGGCTAGGGTTTTAATTGAAGTTGATATAACTAAGAAACATGCTAAGGAAGTGTGGGTCCGATCTAAAGCTTTTGGCTACTTACGAAAAGTGGAGTTTGAAGAAGTTCCTCATTTTTGTAATCATTGTAGAACTCATGGCCATGTGATTTCTGATTGCTTCAAATTACATCCGGATCTTAAAAAAAATTCAAATAACTCGGTGGGGAAGGAGGTCAATAAATCTATAGATACTGCAATCGAGATTATTGAGGACTTGATTCCTTTGAGTCAGGTCGAGAACAAATCCCCCACCGAGATGGTTGGTAATTAAAATCCTAATGATTCAGATAATTTGAGGGTTTTGAATAATAGTCCTAATCTTACACCTGAGAGAGCTTCTCCTAATGAGGAAAGTATTGAGGAAGGTGATAAGCTTCCTAATATTTTGATCTCTATTGATTCTATGCTTCAAAATAAAGAGAATCCCTCTCTATTGATTAATGTGGAAAATAATGAAAAAGAGAATGTGGAGGAATGTGAAGAAGGGGAATTCATCCCTAGAAACAATTCTGGCCCTATTTATATGGTTCATGTTAATAAAAATGATAAAGGGGGTGATCCTAACACTTCACCTTCTTCTAATCTCTTTGATAGTGGCTCTAAACCTACTAATGAGGAAGGAGCCTTTAAGGTGAATAAGAGTAAAAATAAAAATGGTGAAGCTCCTTTACTTGATACGCCTCGTTCTACTGGGGATCAAACTTTTACTAAAAATTCTAATGATTAATGCCCTTATTTGGAATGTGAGGGGTATTGGAGGGTCTAATTCTAGGACCCGAGTTAGGAACTTATGTCATGTGCACAATATTCAGTTGCTGGTTTTATTTGAACCTTTTATTTCTGCTGATAAAATGGTTAGTACTCCTTCTATCTTGGGTTTTAACATGATGTTTGCTAATTGTTCTAATAAAAATTGAATTTTATGGAAAAGTCATTTCAACATTAATATTATTTTTGATTTTGCTCAAGTTATTAATGTGCAAATTTCTTATTCCTATGTTAACTATAATGCTTCCTTTATGTATGCTGCTTGTACTAGATTGGGTTGACTTCCTCTCTAGGATTTTTTATCTAATTTTTCTCTTAGCTCTAATAGCCCTTGGTGTGTGGGTGGGGATTTCAATATTATTTCTAATGCTAGTGAAAGAATAGAGGGTAACCCTTTTAATATCAATGCTATGGATGATTTCAATAACATGATTTCTAATTGTAATTTAAATGATATTGGTTTTACTGGTGGAGCTTTTACTTGGATTAGAACCTCTATATAGAAAAGACATGATAGGATTCTCTTTAATAATGACTTGATAAGAGATTTTCCTACGACTTATGTTCAACACTTGAATAGAACTTTATCTGATCATGCTCCTTTACTTTTATCCATATATGCTAATAAAATTAATGTTCCTCTTGCTTTTAGGTTTCAAAATATGTGTCTTACTCATTTGGATATTTTTAATGTGATTTCTAATAATCGGCATGCCACTATTTCTCCTGATAATAATATTAAAGGCATGTCTCATTTGTGGACTAAATTGACTAGATTGAAACAAGTTCTTAGATGGTGGAATAAAAATATTTTCAAAAACATTTTTTCTAACATTAAGGAAGTGGAGGATAAGGTTTTGGAGTTGGATAAGTTATTCTTGGAGAATCCTATAAGTGAAAACCTTTCTATGCTTGATCAAGCTAAAGTTGACCTTTTCCAATTGTAAAATCAAGAAGCTGGAAATAGGAGGCTTCGGCTAAATTGGTTTTGGAGGGGGATAGGAACATTTCCTTTTTTCATGTTTTGGCCAATAAGAATAAGTCTAAGAGTCATATCCATAGAATTATTAATATGCAAGGGTTTGTTTATGATACTGATGAGTTAATTGTTCACCCCGGAGTTGATCATTTAAAAAAAAATTAATTGTATTAATGTAACCTCCCTTATTACCAACCCTAATGTGATTCCTTGCTCTGTTGGTGAGGAAGACAATATTTTACTCACCCAAACCCCCAGAGAAGATGAAATTTGGAGTCCAATTAAAGATATGAATGGTTACTCTGTTGCAGGTTCGGATGGTTTCACTACTAAATTTTTTATTAAAACTTGGGATATAATAAAATTAGATGTGGTGGAGGCTGTGAATGATTTTTTTAATGGTAATCCTTGTCCTAATTTTTTTTCTTCCACTAACATTAGGCTTATTCCTAAAAAGATTATGCTACCTATTGGAATAATTTTAGACCTATTAGTCTTTGTACTTTCTTTAATAAGCTTGTGGCTAAAATCATTGCTTCTAGGTTAATGATCATCCTATCGAGAATCATCTTTTTCAACCAAATGAGCTTTGTGAAAGGTAGGAGCATTTTTGATAATATTCTTTTGGCCCAAAAAATGGTTCATGATATTAATGTTAAAGTCATTGGAGGGAATCTCATTTTTAAACTTGACATTATTAAGGCTTATGATAATTTGAACTTGCATTTTCTTTACAAAGTTTTGTCTCTTTCTAACTTTAATCAATCATTCATCATGTTTATTAAAAATATAATTGAAAACTGCTATTTTTTGTGATCATCAATGGTCTTAATCATGGTTTCTTTAAATCTGAGTACGGTGTAAGATAAGGGGATCCACTTTCTCGATCCTGCTCTTTTTAATATTACTATGGAATACCTCTCCAGAGGTCTTGAGGATTTTTATTGTAGGTATCCTGCTCTCTATTTTCGTATTGCTGGTGGCATACCTATTACACATCTTAGTTTTGCTGATGATTTAATTATTTTCTCAAATGTTTCTATTAATAATGCTAAAATGTTAGTTCAATTTCTATCTCAATTCCAAAATATAAGTGGTTTGTCTATAAAACATTAATAAGACTAATTTCATTTATGGTAAATCGGTGAATCATAGTAGAATTAATGTGATTGAAAGAGTTTGTGATTTTAATTCTACCTTACTTCCTATTAAATATCTAGGCACTCCCCTTTTTATAAAAAGAAAAAGAAATCATTTGCTTGACAATATTTTTACTATATTTCAAAAGAAACAACTTAATTGGTCCTCTAATTTTCTCTCTTTTGGGGATATGTTGGTTTTGATTAAAAGTATTTTAAATTCTATTCCTATATTCATCTTTCACACTTTGCAACCTTCCTCTGATTTGTACTATAATAGATAAAATTCTTTTTAATTTATCTTCTACTAGTAAATTCAATTTGAAAACAGTTTGGGATACTATTAGATATAAAAGTGATGTTTCTCAATTTTTTGATTCTATTTGACATTATAACATTTCTTTATCTTATTCTATCTTAGTTTGGAGATGTCTAAAAGGCTACCTGCCTATGGAGATAAGAGTTTATTTTTTCTTCTAAGTGTCAATATTGATTTAGTATTGAAAGTATTAAGGCATTTTTTTATTATTGGTGTGATTGCTCAAAAAGTTTTGTGCTATTTCTTTAATCTTGCTAATAAAGGTACTATGAATATTAATTGCGATGTTGCTGATATGCTTAATCATTGGTTCACTAACAACAAATGACACATATATAATTTACTTCCTATTCTGATTATGTGGTTCCTTTGGAAGGCTAGGAATGATTCTAAACATAATGAGATAAAGATGAATGCTAACCAAGTCATTACCAATGTTAGAAATAAAATTTTGCATTTTCAGTATGCCAATATTATTTTGATTAAAAACTTTAAAATTTGTCATCATATAGCTGTTCATTTTGGTTTTCCTTTTGATGGTTGTTCAATTGATAAAACTGAGCGTAGTATAAGGTGGCTCAAACCTTCCCCTCCTTATGATAAGCTCAACTCTGATGGGTCGGTTGGTTCTTTTGTTGCTGGTATGGGTGGTATCATCCGCGACCACCATGGTGGGTTATAGCTACTTTCTCTGGTCCTCTTATTTTATGTTCTATCATTACTGCTGAACTTATGGGTTTATCTCATGGTTTGAAGTTGTGTCAAAGATTGGGCATTGAGTATGTGGCTATTGAGGTTGACGCTAAACTTTTAATATATATCATTTAGAATGATAAAATTGGAAATCCTCATGACTTTTACACCATTAGAAAAATAAAATTTTATCTCTCTAATCTTAATTACTCTATTTCTCACATTTATCATAAGGGAAATGTCTGTGCGGATTGGTTGGCCAAATAAGGGCCACATTGACAGTTTACATAAATTTAATATGTCTGATATTCCATCTTTGTTAAGAGGTTTGATTAACCTGGATAAATTCAGCTTACCATATATTAGCAATGCCTGATTACCCTGATTTGTTATTTCCATTGTGTCTTGTCAGTTTTTGTCTCTAGTCCTACCTCTGCTTTTGTTCTTTATGTTTTGGTGGGTTTTTGTGGTTGGATTTCTAGGGGTGGCTGTTGCTGGAAGGCTTAGAAGTGTATTCTCTTCATGCTGTTTATCTGGATTACTATTTTTTTACTTTGATGCGGCAGGATTTTTTATTTCTGATTGTTGGAAGGCTGCATTTTGTGTTTAGGAGTACTATCGTTATGGCTTTTTTGACATATATGGGAAGCTGGGTTATGAAGCTTGCTCTGCTCCAGGTAATTGGAGAGTTTAGTGGGTCTGTGAGCATGCTGGATTCGTATTATTGCATATCCTTTACTCAATGCTTTACTGGTCATTCCTGCGACTTTTTGTTGATTACTAAGTCCCTTAATTTACTGTCTGGGATTGAGCTTCTTCTGGTTTTGGTTGGTGCCTTCATGGCTATGAGGTTTAATGAGAAGATCAATTGCCCTGTCTCTGTTAAGACTGATGCTCTTATCCAGGTTACGATTGGTGATGTCATGGGTGATACTTTACTGATTAATATGTTGCCCTGTATTTGTTTTGTCTTCTACACACTGTGGCTACTGTGTTTGATCTCATGGATGGGTTTGACACTTCTCTTCCTTTTTTTATTTGTCAAATGCTTAAATATTTAGTGCTCTTTCCAGTATACTTGCAAAATGACTTTTTGGTGTTGGAGTATTTTCTTTGTGCAGATTTGGTGCCCAGAACCTTGGCTAATTATCTAATGCAGGGTGTTTAAGAGGTCTGGTTATTGGAGGATAGACTTCTCTCTTTGCAGAAAGTTTGTGTTGATTGCTATTACTTTCTGCTTCCTTTTTTTGGATTCTGTCATCTTGCAGCCCTAGATTGTACTTAGATTTTTTTGTAATTCTTAGATTAAGGAACCACCAACTCTTAGAAATTTTTTGGTTTTCTCTTGTAGCTCTTTCGAGCATTAGCAAGCTGGAGGTTCCTTCTATGGACCTTGTAACCCCTTTTTTGAATTAACGTTTAGGCCCGTCAGAGGGTTTTAATAAAAAAAAAAAAGAAAAAAAAGAAAACCATCCCAAATGAAGCCAAAATCCTTGTTATGCCATTGGATCTTAGCTTCTTGTTGTGATCAATTAGTGAAAAATAGGTCTCATGCAGAAGGTATCGTCTTCTCGTCACGAGCAATAAGTCGAAAAAGTGGTAAGTCACAAACGAGTATAGATTGATTGAGCTCGGCGGCAAAATTGGTTAACAATACTATTAGCTAGCTACAATGATATATGTTTTAATCTTAAATTGTTTGTCCAATATTTTAATAGCAAGTGAAAAGCATCTTTATTATTATTCTTATTATTTTCCTTTGGAAATGAATCAACATTCATGGAGTACTAATAGTGCCCGTTTGATCATTGATGTGCCATGATTGGGATCACGGATGAACGTGAAAAGTTTTTTTTTTATTGGAGAAATTTGAGTAATTTGCCATTAGAAAATATAGATACAATTAAAAACAATTGCTCCCCCTTTTTATGTTAAAAAAAATCTCAGAAATAGCAAGAAATATCCTGCAATTAAGCAACAATAAGAAAGCCACCTCAAATGAAGCCTTAGGATTTTTATTGAACTCAAAATTTACATTGTTGATGGTTAATAGAGTTGGTTTACTTCAAATAGTATAATTAAATTATCAATTTCTACCTCTAAAACAATTGAAAGAGTCCACGTTAGAAATTCTCGGTCTTGCATTTTTTCATGGTAATGAAATTAATCTTACATCATGCTTAATGAGAGGATTTTGGAAGCATTAAGGATTTATATTCAAAGTAAGAAAAAGCGGCTGCAAATGTAATTAAAGTTGTGGTTTGACCGTGTCTTAACTGCATGAGGTCAATTAATTAGGTGGGAAATTTTGAGTAACAATTCTTTTATTTAAATTTAATTATGATAGTTTTGTAATTATTAAGTTTTTTAAGATGAAAGCAATGCCAATTTTAATTGATTAATTATTGCTTTTAGTGATCTCAATGTAAATGTAATAGCTATAAAATTAATTTTGACCATAAATTGTCTTATATTACGATAGTTGTTATAACATCATTATTTTTCATTATTGATTTATTTTATAGTAGACTATTCATATAGATAGAAATTTGGTAAAAAAAAATAAAATTATTTTAATGGCAAAGATATGATATTACACACTTTTTTCTTAAGCAAGGACAATTCATTAAATTAAAGCTAAAAAGATTACATGAGTTCAATCAAGGAAGAAGAATCAAAAGAAGCCTCCCACAACAAAATAGAGAGAAAAAAAAAAGAGAAACATAAAAGATTCCCAAACATGCAGACAATTAAAAAAATAAGAGATAAAAATTTGCAATTTTGTTGAAAATGTGATGAACACCTTAACGAGTGAAGTCCCCGCCAGTATCCTTCTTATGTTTCCTTGGTAGATTAGTAACTGGTCCAAAAAGCTGAAGTTCCTTAGCAACATGAGTCATAAATACTCTATCTTTCCTTGACCCAGATCTACTTGGATGCATGAGGAAAGCCTCGGTGGAAAATTTGAAATGATTGTTGGAGAGATCACCATTCTTAGATGAAGCAACTTGCTTGGAATGTTCACTAACTTCCCCATGTAAGATAGGGAGAGTAGCCTCCTACCCACCAATAAGAACCATGGAATTCTTCTTCTTCTGTCTCCTAGATTTTCTAGTAGTTACTAGACTCCAAGGCCCATAGCATTTAGTATTTTCCCCATCTTTCTCACTATGCTTGTTAGAAGAATGAGAGATGTGAGAGCATTCGTGCAAATCAGCAGAACAACTTTGAGGTTGATGAAAGGGCTGCTTGGAGGATTAAGGAGCATTTGGACATTGACTTATATTGTGGCCAGCAAAGCCATATTGGAAGCAAAGGTGAGTGATCCCGTCATATTCTGCCCTTTAGAAAAACAACCCAGAGGTCCAAACTCCGGGATGAAGCTTAGTACCAAGATCACTCCGTACGCAAACACTAGCAAAAGAAATTCTGCCCCAGGAGTAAGTTTGAGCTTTAAACCTTAGAGGTTATCCAAAGAACATTATCGGTAAAAAATATTTAGGTTGTTAGCACTATATAAATTGAGCCCCTCCTTGCCTTAATGTATTTGTAGTTGGTGTGCGGCTAGGGTGCTAGGGTGACTAGATTCCTTATACTGTAGGATACTTTCTAGATTGAGCTACATTTTCTATTCTATATTGGTAAGGTGCTGCACTAATTTTTGCAATACTAAGAAGCTAGGGTGAATTACCTTCTCCTTGTTATGTTATAGTAAGTAACCATTGTCCTCTTCATTTCTTTCATTTAAGTGTTGCATGAGCTCTAAATTCTTCCTATAAATTCAACATTTTATTCCATGCCCTCTTTATTTCAATTCGATCACCTGGTAGATTTATCATCCTAAAAGTTTACGGCAGTGACTGATGTGTCAAGCATGGATGTGGCTAGCTAAAAGCATGTATGAAAGAACATTCTTTGGGCCAATTAATACTTAGGTTTTCTTGGATATATATTGCCCGCTGCATACACAAGTGTACCTATCAATCAAGTAATAAGGTGATTGAGAGATTATCAATCCTATGAGGATATATTCTGGTAGATTGAAATCAAATTAGTATTGTCTACTATATATGTAGGCTTATCCTACTAAATGAAAATTGAGGGTTTGAGTTTCTATAAATTATAGAGAATAGAAAAGATGACAAGATACCAATATAAAAAATACATTTTGGACTAATATCTATTGAACATCATTGTTTTTCTACTAAGTCATAGTTGGTGATGTGGAGAAGAGAATATGCATGTAATTATTAAGTTTTTAAGATGAAAGCAATGTAAATTTTAATTTACTAGTTATTGATTTTTGTGATCTCACACTATAGGAAAGTCAATGATTTGTGGTGGATTTAAAGCGGCCTTTTTGTTGGAATATTTTTTCTGAGAAATTGTGACAGAAGTATTCATCATTTTATTTGTGATAGAACTACAGTAGATTTGTAGCAAAAATTCTTCCATAAATGTGTGATAGAATTTGCACAAAAAATTCAAGATAAATCCACCAAATATTTGAGGCAAAAAAACCTATCTAGCTGACTAAATGGGAATTTGTTTTATTCGCTTCTATTATATTCTAAATCATAACATTGCTCAGCACCACATTCCTCTGTGGAATCATCTCCTTTAATGATATTTCTTCCTAACGTATCCAAAGTCACACTCTCTCTTTCTTCTTCTTGGTCTTTGTAGTTGTCGTCTCCTTTGATCTCGACTTGTTCGGAAGTAGGGATGGGAGCTTGCTAATGAAGAAGATAACTAGTTTTCTACCTTTCATGTGTTTCATTATAAACTCCCTTAATCCACCAAACTCTTGGATTTAGTAGATCCCAGATTTATGACAAAAAGGGGGAAAAGAGGATTTATTATACCGTGAGATCAGCTAGTTGGTAGGATTTATCATAAATCCTTATCAAATCTTGGTACCAATCCCCCTTAGTAAATGCTTTTTGCTAATGATATTCTGCATTCCTACATATATTATCTTTGGATAGATGTTCTTACTATAACATTTGTATGAGGATGTACCTTGGTGTATGCTTTTTGCTAATGAAATTCTTCTTATTGATAAGATTGGAGAGGGAGTTAATGAAAAATATAAGTGATACTAGATCTAGCGGGGGGATTGTGATATTGGGTGATCAATTCATTACAAAGAGTGCATTTTTTAGCTATATTGGGTCTATTGTTCAATGAAAAGGTGAAATAGATGGGGATATTATTATTATATTTCAAGTTGGATGGCTGCCTATTGTGTGATAGAAAAGTACCCTTCAACACAAGAAATAATTCTATAAGATGGTCGTGAGATTTGTAATACTTTATAACGATTAACGTTGGGCATTATAAGATAAGCATAAAATTAAGTGTAGTAAAGATGAGTATGTTCAGGTGGATGAGTGACTTCTCAGTTAGATATAAAATAAATGAAAAGTTTGGAGTAGCTTTAGTGACAGATAAGATTAAAGAGAGTTATCTTAAATAGTTTGGTCTCATAGAAAGTGGGTTTTCTAATGACCCTATTAGGAGAGCAGATGTATTAGACTTGATCTATATTAAGAAATATATAAACAAACTTAAAAAAAAACTTGGGCATGTTATAAATCTTTATAATGGATAATATTGGCCCTTTTATAATGGGCATGTTGTATTATATCACTTAAATAATTTTTAAATTGATGCAAATATCATTATTTGGTCATAGGAATTTATTTCCCAAGTGTGTTATTATTATTCAAAACTATAAAATTTGGCTGTATAATTGATTGTTGCCTGGATGCAAGACATTAACAGATGAATTTCTAAATGGAGTGAATTATTTCATTAAGGTAGGCTATCAATTACTTTCCTTTATATCAGATAAAAGGTTTCATTATTCATGTTCCAAACCTAAAAAATCAATCCTACCTCACACCAAATGATATTACTATTGTTTTATATCACACATGATTTATTCTAGAATATTTGTATTGGACTTCACATGATGAGTATGAGCCTCATTTTGACTCTCAATACGACCCATCTACAAGTTTTAATATATTTAAGGAAGATAGAGTTAGTATGTTTGAGGACTTAATTTATGATGAAACTGGGCCACAATTTTAATAATATATAGAAAGGTCCCTAAACAAGGAGGCACAAAACTTTTATGATTTGTTGCATGTTGCACAACAACCAATTTGAAATGGGAGCTCTACTCACTCAGACACACTTATTCCTATGAAGATGCTGAGCATAAATAAAGTATATAATATTCCTAGAAATTACTTTAATCAATTTATTAGCCTACTTAAGGAGATCAACCTGGTAGATAACATAATTCCTGTTGATTTATACTGGACTAATACATTAGTTTCCAAACTTGGTTTGATAGATATAAAAATATATTGTTGTGTTAATGGATTCATTTCATACTATAAGAATAATTTTTTATTGCATATCATCATTATAAAGTATAATCTTCGTCCAAAATTGTGTATGACTATGCCAAATATGTTTCTAACATTTATTGTTCTAGGCCCATGCAATCCAAAGGCAAAGATAGATGTGTTCTTGTAACCTTTAATCAATGACTTAAAATTATTGTGGAATGGAGTTAATGCATAAGATATCTCCAAAAAAAAAAATTTTATATTGAGGGTAATATCACTTTGGATAATTTGGGACATTTTTAGCTTATTATATGCTTTTTGGATGGATCACTGTTGACAAGCTAGCTTATCCATATTGCATAGAAACTATAAAATCATTTACTTTGAAGCATTGGGGAAAAATACTTGGTTTCACTATCATTGTTTGTTCTTACATGCAATTCATCAATTTAAACAAAATAAGTATGGTTTCATTAAAAATAAATTAGAGATGAAACAACCTCCACCAAGCTTAGGTAGTGACAAAATATCTAAAAGAGTAAATTTCATACCCACGATAATTGAATCTCCATCATTAAATATTTACAAAGTGCATGGGTATGGGGTAATTCAAAATTGGATAAAGAACATCATTTTCTGACTTCGCTATATTAGAGAACAAACTTGATCAGAGATAAATTAGATGTGATGCAAATAAGGAAGAATATTTTAGATAATGTATTCAATACGATGATGGACATCAAGGGCAAATATAATTATAATGTAAAAGCTAGGATGGAATTTATGGATATTTGCTGGATGAAAAATCTTGAGTTAAAGGAAGGTAGAAATGATAAACTTCTAAAGCTAGAAGCTATATTTACCTTCAATTTAGAGTAGAGGCGAGCTATCTATGAATGGGTGTAGAGCTTAAACTCCATGATGGATATGATTTCAAGCTTAGTATATGTATTGATATGAGATCAGGGTGATTGTTTGGATTAAAAAATCATGATTGTCACATTTCCATGGAATGTTTGTTACCTATTGCTTTCAGTTCTCTTCCATATTCAATTATAAATCCCTTGATCTAACTAAGTATCTTCTTCAAGGAGATATAGTCATCAAGGCTAAGTGATGAAGCTTTGGTCCATATTGAGCATAATATACCTTTCATTTAGTTTAACCTTGAAAAGATATTTTCTTTAGGGGTTTTCAACTCCATAGAACATTTGCCCATACATTTACCATATGAATCTAGAGTTTGTGGACTTGTTCAATATTAGATGATGTATCCTTTTTTGAGGTAATTTTATGCAAACATAATATCAAATATTATAATTTATTAATTTAGAACCATAAATTATTCAGATATTTAAAGAAACTTAAGAAGAATGTAAATAATAAAACACATCACAAAGGTTCAATATGTGAAGTATACTTGATGTATAAGACTTCTCAATTTTGCTTATACTACTTTGACAAAAAGTTATAAATAATAAGGAATGATGTGCCTCAAAATTTGGGTAAACTAGATATACGTCAATCTACAAGTAACATATCAATATTCAAAAAATGTGGTGAAGCAGTAGGCGCATGTACTATGCACTATTTGACAAATAAGAAAACGAGAGTTGCCACATTGTACACATTTTTTAATTATGCTGAAGTTGAGCCATATCTCGACTATCTTAGGTAAAAATGTCATATATTTTGTAGACTAATAGATAGAGACCCTAAATTCAAAACTTTTGTAGGAAGTTTGTTAATGGTCTTATTACAACATCAGTATTAGAGCAAGAAAAGTGAGTGGAATTTGAATTTCCAAATTGGTTCAAAAAATGGTATGTATGTAGATAAGTCACTTAAACCTTATATATAATAATTAATTAACTAAGTAAAAATAATAATAATATAACTACACTTAATTTCTTCAGTAATTAGGTCCACAATGATGCTAGAGATTTATAAGAACAAGAACTAAAGAATCTAGCTTGGGGAATTATGAGAGCAGTAAAATATTAGCCAATTATTATTATCAATGATTAGAGATTCAAATAAAATTTTGGTGTGAAGGTAAGAAAATAAAAAATAATGGCATATGTGTGAAAGAGAATAATAATGTGGGTAATGCCTATGAGTATAGGGGTCTTACAAGAAGTACTATAGTTGGAATATCCTAATAAAGGGAATAACTTGTATATTTATAATTGCAATTAGTTTGATCCAGTGCAAAATAGAGGAATAAGAGTGCATCCACTTTATGGTATTACAGAAGTAAAATGAGAAAAAAAAGTTATGAAAATATAACCAATTTATGATAGCTAGCAATGATACCCAAGTCATCTTTACTAATTATCCATGTATACTATAGGGTATGCAAGATTTGCTTGTAGTTCTCAATACCTAACCTAGGGGGTCATTGAGAATACTGCTTCAATACCACCACCACATAAGGAAGAGTGTATGTCAAACTTCAAAGAGCCTACAAATGATGTAGATGATAAATTTGTAGCTAATGAGACCAAATTGTAGTTAGAGGAGATAAACATAGACCTTGAGGAAAATATTGAAGATGTTAGTTGTGATGAAGTGGACTCATCAAATGGAAGTGAATCACGTAATGATTAAAAGTTATGAGGTAAATATGAATCACTTAGTAATTTTTTGACAATATTTTAGTATACATAAATTAGTTCCTTTTTTTTTTTGTTATAGCATAGTATTAGTAAACACTTTTTTTTTGAAGTATAATAATAATTACTACTTATTTTATGTATTTAATTTACTTTTTTTAATATTTTTATAAATATATAAATTATAGCTACTTTTCTCTTTTATTATTTGCAGATGGATTCTACATGTGATAATCTCCCTAAGCGATCGATCACTAATATTTTAAAGAATATGAAGAGTATTGATGGATTATCTAGAAGGGGTGGAGGTAATGAGAGGAATTTCTCTTCATATCCTGCCACTCATACCAAGCCTAACCCTCCTTTTCTTACACCTACCATAGGGAGCCCTCCATTTTACTATGTATACCCCCACTTTCCATCAAGAAACCATATACATTTGATTCCCTTTTATCTGTACTACCCCCCCCCCCCCCCCATCTTCTCAGGGAGTCCCTTCTTCGTATCCCTATCCATCTTACATTCCATAAATTTACTACCCACCACCCCCTCAGCCCTCTACATCTGAACCTTCCACCTTGATTTTAGCTGGACCTTTCACACAGACTGTTATAGCACCAACTACAAAAGGGCACATGCTAATTTAGATTGAGGGTGACACGTATGTAAATGTGTATGTTTTATACTATGTGTGTGTGTTTGTGTGTATGTGTGTGTGTGTGTGTGTGTGTGTGTGTGTGTGTGTTTGTATATATATATATATATATATATATATATATATATATATATATATATATATATATATATATATATATATATATATATATATATATATATATATATATATATATATATATATATATATATATATATATATATATATATATATATATATATATATATGAAATAATATTATTCAACTAAAACTTTTTTAAGGTTTTACCCATCAAAGCATCCTATACACAAGATATGAGATATCAAACATAGTAGATTTGATGCTTCATATGTTTCTTGGAAGAAAATGCAAAAGAAAGTGTGTGACATGTGGTTTAGGGACTATTAGATTAGTAAGTTACAATATTGCTAATATATGTTCATAATTTATTAAGCTAAGAAAGAATATATATATATATATATATATATATATATATATATATATATATATATATATATATATATATATATATATATATATATATATATATATATATATATATATATTGTATACAACAAAATTTCTATTCGTTAACTAAGCATGGTACTCAAATCAAAAAACAATTTGACAAATGTAAAGCAACTCTTCTATGAGACAAGTTCAATCATATTAGGAGGACAAGCGAGTTATTATTTTAGATTAGAGAGTGTGAATGGGTAGAGCTCAGTAGTTCTTGGGGCAGCCCAAATTATACAAGAAGGAGAAAAATAAGAAAAATTGAGCTTTCCATGTCAAGGGACTGGGTAGCTCCCTTCATAATAGGGGCTCAATTCCACAAATTAAGTACAAATGATGATTGGTAAGCATTTTAATAAATTTTAATAATGTATTTAGTTATGCATGTTAATTTTAGTATATTATAAAAGGAGATGCTTTTTAAAGAACCCAATGTAGTTAAGTTACATAGTCACATTCATTAGTGCTAGGATGATAAGTTATTTATGTAAATGTAGTTCTAGTGTTTTTAACTTTTCTTGAGTAAAATGTAATAAAGTGGATCCTGATTCTAAGTGATCTTGCACACACACACACTTAGGGGGAGAAATTCTATAGGTTTCAGAGTTTTTGTATTTTTATTATATCGTACATGAAGATCCAAAATTGTTGTAAACGATTAACTAAAATTAAAAACCCTAATTAGGGTATCCTTAATAAGAAAATTGAATTAAGCAAATTGATCTGAAAAATATTAACATCATCCTGGATGATAGGCTCAAATTAGAATGAATTAGCTACCAAACTCTTTTAGGTATGTTATTATTTTTTTTATTCGTATAGGATGATCCCATATCATCCTAGATGATTCATTTCAATCATTTTAAATTAGTCAGGTGATTAAAGAAAGCAATTAAGATTTGATTGATCGATCATATCATCGATCATGGATGATCAAAGGATCGTCCTAGATGATTAGTTAGAAAAACCTTAGCCTTCTCCTAGATCACCTGGATGACCAGAACGATATGCTGGAGATCAATTATAATTCTCCAACATCTAGGTGTATCACCTATTCGACCAGAATGATGTTTTGGATGATAATTCTTATTTTTGAACTAATCGTATGAGATGATTTAAGAATCATCCTGGATGATAAGTTATATTTCTTCATCGTCCAACATAAATCTTTTAGATTACCATAATGATCTGCTAGATGATATGTTTGATTTTAAACCAATTGTGTAGGATGATGTCCTCATCATTTTAGATGATCATAACAAAGAAGGGTTCTAATCATCCAGCCCTCCTAGATCGTCCGGGCTGGATTGGCTGAAAATACACTTATCGTACAGGATGATCTGTCGTTCGTCTTAGAAAATATTTGACTGCAAGTTGCACATTTGAATAAAATTTAAGCCCTTCTTTATAAGATCTCTTATTTATTCAAGGGGAGATCTTTTTCTATTGTCCTGACCTGAGAGAGCCAAGAGAAGGAAAGGGGGAGCTTGAGAGAGAGAGAGAGAGAGAGAGAGAGAGAGAGAGAGAGAGAGAGAGAGAGAGAGAGAGAGAGAGAGGATCTTGTGAGGGGGAGTTTATGAGGGGTTTACAAAGGTTTCTCCAAGGAATGATCCAAGTTGTCTTCTCCAATCGTCATCCCTAGTTCCTTGGAGGCTCTAGGGAGGTCTTCTTCAGAAATTAATCAAGGTTCTTTGCCTGCTTCAGGAGGAAGCAAAAGGAGATCAGATTCTCTGCCTCATCGGGGTCGGTGGAAAGGAGATTTTAGAGGCTTTTCTACCTTACTATGGGAGTGAAAGGAGAGTCAATGTATTTTTGTGCAATACTCATAGGAGAGGCTCCGGTGGGTGGATGTAGGTCAAATTGACCGAACCACTATAAAATTTGGTTTTCTCTTTCTTATTATATTTTTGTTTTTAAATTTTTGCACTCTATTTTCATGTGGGTGATCATATGTTTTGTTCCATTTCATGTGGGTGATTGTGCTTTTTGTTTAAGAATTTTTAAAATTATCGATTCACCCCCCTTCTTGGTTAGCCTCGGGCTAGTTTATAAGGCTTAACAACTCTAACAAACTTTCAAGTTGTATTAAAGAGGGATTTATAAAATCTAGTTTTAAACAACTTTTAAATTTGATCCATGGATAACTTTGGTAACTATAATACTACATAAGGGTATTACGTTACCCAACCACCATTGTTTGATAATACACTTTTTGATTTTTTAAAAACTAACATGTCCAAATTTTTATAATCTATAGATTATCACATGTGGATGCTTGATAAAGAAGATTATTTTGCACCATCACGTGAAGTTAATGGCATCAAAATTGAACTTCTGTTTATTAAATGGTCTCTTAACGCTAGGGATTTAGCACAACTAAATGCAAAATATTTAAACTATTTTTTTTATGCACTAAAATCTGAAGACTACATATGTGTTTCAACTTGTACAGTTGGTAAAGAAATCTGGGATAAATTAGGTATTACTTATAAAGGCACATGTGAGGTTAAGCAATCTAGATTGAATATATTTCTTCATGACTACAAACTCTTTTGCATGAAATCTATTGAGTTAATATATAAAATGTATATTAAGTTTATACAAATTGTCACCTTCCTACATGTCTTTGGAAGAGAACTCACTAATTATGAGAAACTTAACAAAATCTTGAGATATTTACCCTCTTTTTATGATGCTAAGATAACTATTATCACTAAATCCATGGATTTTAATAATTATTCTATTGATAACTTACTTGGATCATTAATTACTTAAGAGTAAGGAGTGAACAAAAGATAACTTGATACATGTGAGAAAATGAAGGAGAAAATTATGGCGCTGAAGGGTAATGAAGGATATCGCCTCAATCCCTAGGAAATTCAAACGATTTCTAAGGAATAAATAAAAGCATCTTTAGAAATGGAACAAAAGTAAGAGTAGTAAGAATTTTAAAGGTTCTTCTGATATGGTTTTTACTTTGAATGCAAAATGTCAGGTCATGTAAGAGATAATTGTCTTACACTTAAGGCTCACCTAAGCAAGGAGAAGGGTGAGGAGAAAAGTGATGGAGGATATGTCACATATGGAGATAATGCAAAGGGAAAGAACTCTATATGTAAGAACTCTATTACTTTAGAAAAAGTCTTATTTGTTTCTGGTTTAAAACATAATTTAATATCAAATAGTCAATTATGTGATAATGGTTTAAATGTTTCCTTTTATGCTTCACATTGCATTATTAGAAATAATGAATCTATTTTGCTTATAGGAAATTATCCATTAATGTTAATTAATATAAAAAACATCATTAATTTTTTAAGCATCAGCTTTAAATTGATGCAATGGAAGTATTGTAATAACTTAGTTTATTTCCTCAGTACAATGTATGTGTGAGCTTCAGAGGCCGTAGTTGGTTTGAATAACCTGGTTTAAAATTTAAACTAGTACTGATGTACATATATACCATTTGAGCTAATATTTAAATCATTCGGACCCAGCTCTAGCTGGCTTTAGATCTCGATTATATAATTTAAATTTCAATATTAATAAACAAAGAGAAAATTAGCTCTATGCTGCAGCAGAAGTTGCCCAAGTCCCCATGCCACAAAACAAAACACCAGCCGAGAAGTTGACTGGTAACTGATCTTTGCAACCTTCTCTCTCTTCCTGGGTGTGTTATGAAAAATAAAATTAAAATGAAATCTAAATAATATAACAGAATTTCATGAATTTTATGTGGTTCTGGAAGATTAATCATTATGCACTTTAAAAATATGTAGACCAAATAGTAAACTATAGACATTAATAAAAATAAAGTTTTTAATTTTTAATATTTATTAAGCTATTATTGTTTCCTCATAAAAAAATTATTATCTAATTATAATTACATAAAATAATTGTTTTGATGTTATATATTTCGTCGAATTTTAAGACATTATTTGGGATAACTTTGTTGCTATATTCTAAATTAGTTTTTTAGTACAAAAAGTTAACGTTAAAAAATATTTTATACTAAAAAATAACTTTAAAAAATAGTAAAAAAGTTATGCCAAATAAAGCCTTAAATATATGACAAATGAAAATTTCTTTATCAACTTCTTACATCCCTAACCAACTTAGAAGAAACAAATTACTCTTATAACACAACTAATGATTGATGAAAAAAATGCGTCATGCAACATATGCAACGAAGGGATCTTTGATTCGAGTTTTGCATATATGATGTGTGTGTTAATTTGACATAATTGACTTTAATATCCTTAAAAAAACATATGCAACGAATAAGTAGTTGGTGGCATTGTTATGGAGCTCTTATCCCTCATATTATTCGGAGCTCTCTCTCTCTCTCCCAATCACATGCAGGATGACAACCTCTTTTTTAATAATTCTCCACTGCTAACAGTACCTATTTGATCTCTCGGCAGATCACATGCAGGGTAACAACTTCCATCTTTAATAAATCTCCTTTGATAGCACAAAATTGAATTATAATCATAATATTTCTCAAGATGTCATTAAATATTAAATTTTCTCATCTTTTAAAAAATATGACAAAATAATTTATTTATATTTTTTTTCTTGGGTAATATATATGACTCTTGTAGTATGATTAAAATTTTTTAATAATATCTTTCCTAAAAAATTAATAAAGTAAACATCATTATTAAAGTCATAATTAATTACATTATCAATGGTTTCTTTCCAAAAAAAGAATTATTATTAGTAAACCTAATTTCTTTTAAAAGAATAGTGAAATTTTTAGTCAATTTGCTTAGAAAACATGGCTATAACTTAATTAAAAAAATACATTTATGATCTCCTCTTTTCGAAGGAGTAGAAGAAGAGTCACGAGTTAAAGCATGATTTCTTTTGCTAGTAATATAATTTCCCACTCGAAAGTTTTGAATCCAATTTGGCTTTTGGCTTCTATTTACAAGTGGAGAACATGTGAAGCTGAGAGCCCCTTCATTCATCTTTGTCTCCTTCTTCTTACTTCTTTTGACAGGTTGTCTTCTTTCTGTTAACAAGTGATCAACCATGATATATCAGCTGCTAGCTTAAACAGTTGACCTCAGTTTGTTTCTATTCACTAAATAATTCTTGCAGACGTTATTGGGAATTTTCTATATTTCCCTGATCAACTGTTTATCTCTTCCACTATATATATATATATATATATGAGTCTCTTTGAGCCAATTTTATGAGGGCTAAGTATTGTGGGAGGATCCACCCTTCCAAGTGTTTTTATTCTAAAGGCCAGTCTAAGGTTTGGCATCGGCTTTGTTTGGTTAAGTGGAAAGTCGAGCCTTACTTAGCATGGGGGCTTGGAGAGGATAATATTTTCTTTTGAAAAGACCGTTGAATTAATGGTCATTCTCTTGAGTGGTTGCATAATACCAATTCTATTGCACTGTGAAGGTAAATTTTTTCTTTTCAGCCAATGGGTGGGATTTGGATAAGCTTGCCAATATTATTCTTGTTTCCTTAATTCATCTGATTATTAAGATTTCCCTTAACTGTAATTCTAAAGATGTCTTACTTTGTACTTTTTCTAAAGATGGTATTTTTAAAACAAAAGATGCTTGGCATGTTTTAAGAAGTAAGAATGAGACTTCTAAGCTTTTTAAAATGATCTGGAATAAGAGTATCCCCACTACGATTTCTGTTTTCATTTGGAGGATTCTTCACAAGTACACTCCTACGGATGACTTTCTTAGCAAGAGAGGTTTTTTTATTACTTATAAATGTCAATGTTGTTCTAATGGTGAAAACATGCATCACGTTTTTATATCTTCTCCCATTGCTGTCAAGGTTTGGAGTTATTTTGAGGATTTATTTCATCTTAATTTTTATAGTCCCCATACATCTGTTCATAACTTGTTTGATGGTTAGTTGGTGAGGTCTATGGGTCACATTTGTAATGTGGTCCCGACCCTTATTGTTTGGTTTATTTGGTTGGCGAGAAACGATTCTCGCTTTAATGGTAGTATTATGGATCATCAGTGTATCATTCATAAAGTAAAGGATAAGGTGAAGGCTCTTTTTTCTGCTAAATTACTTTCTATGAAGAATTTTGAGAAGGTCTTTTATACGTTGAAGGGTTTTGGGATTAAGTTGGAGGAGGTTAATTCCCCTGCTGAGCATAGATATACTTAATGGTTTAAACCTCAAGCTAACTTTATTAAGTTGAATATTGATAGTATCCTTGAGGGGAATGTCTCTTGTGTAGGTGGTGTCATTAGAGATCATTATGGTGCCTTTGTTTTGGGTTTTGCTGGTAATACCAAGGAAAAAGACAAGATTGGTGGCTTCTTAATTGCTGTTATTCATGATTTAAACCTGTGTGCTAGTATGGATATTCAGAATATCATTATGGAACTTAATCCTTACGTGGATTTAAATTCGCTGCTTAAGTTGGATGGTAGAAATTGCTATTTTTCTTTGTTTTACATTAGGAGGAATATCAGGGAGATTTTTGCGTCTGTTAACTGTTCTTTTGCGTACGTGTCTGATGTGGCTAATAGCTGTGCTCAGGATATGGCCAAGTTGGGTTGTAATTATCCTGCCATTACTGATTTCTCCCTTATGCAGCTGCCTGTCCCGATTCAAGGTTTGATTAAATTGGATCAACATGGTTTGCCTTATGTTAACTGATCTTCTCGTTTTGGGCTGTGCTTGGTGCCAGTTCTATGGTGTTTATGTCTCGGGGGAGAGTTTTGGTTCTCTTGCCTGGTTGGGACTCTTTTGGTGGTTTGTGGTGGAGAGTAAATCATGTGCTTCAATGATTGTTATTTTATATTGCTGCCCCATTCCATATTTGGTGGTCTGTGGGGGTTTTTCCTTTTCGGTGGCTTATCTTTTTCTTTGGTTTTACTGCAGGTGGTTTATGGATCTGCTGTGCATTTCATCTTATGGGGTTTATTTGGAGCTTCACAGGATGAATTCTAATTGGCGATATCCTTTTCTGAGTTTCTCTATATTATATACTAGGATTGCTTTTTGCCTTCAATTCTATTTCGTGCCTCTTGCGTATTTTTTGCGGTTGCAAGATTGGGTGATGAATTGGAACATTCTGGTGGAGTCTTGCTGCTGGGAGTTTTTCGGTTGTTTTTTTGCTTTCTCCCATTTTTTGGGTGCTTATTCTTAAGCACCGTAGAATGTTACTAGGTTGCTTTGTATTATTTTTTATGTGGGAAATTCAATCTCTTAGGTTTCATTTTTTTTTTAATTTTTTTATTGTAGCTCTTCGAGCGGTAGAGAGATTAAATTTCCCTTAAGGATCCTATAATTTTTCTCGAGTATTAACACGTAGGCCCCTTTACTGGGTTTCCCCTTGTTTTGATTAAAAAAAAATTTATCTTTAAGTATATATATATATATATATATAGTTTTGAAAATATATTAATTTTCTTTGAGAGAAATCAATTTTGAAATTTTTGTTTTGAAATCGAACGCAATATTAGGAACAACATATATCATCTCAAAAAGACAAGACTGTCGTTCATTAATAGGTTCAGATTACAAAGTTTTAAAGGATCATTAATTTTATAATCAAAATCAGGATAATAAAATGATATATCTCTCCAAGGAAAGAGGATATCATTTATTATCAATCCTTTGAATATAACGGTAATGATCGTTTAATTAAAATTTCCCAAAGATAATTAATTAGAATTTTTGAAAATTTCAATTTTGAAAATTAAATCTGGGTTACTAAATCTCCTACAAGCGCAAGCCCTCGTAGTTAATTACATCGTAGGAAATCGAAATTTCCTACGAAAAACTCTCGATTAAAATAGCGGTGTAAATTTCATTTAGATTTTCAAAGATCGATATCAAAGGAGAAAAAGTGTAGGAATTTTCAATAGGGATTGGTTCAAGTTTGAGCAGTTATTTTCAGAGTCAAAGGAAGAGGAGTATGGAGTGTTTTTAAGATTCTGAATTACTTCAGAAAACACTCCAACTAATTCTAATTGTTAGGCTTGTATTTGATTGAAAGCGATATTTAGTTTAAGTGATCAATTTTATTAGAAAGTTGGGATTCAATTCCCGAAAATTGAAGTCTTATGGCCCGAGCCAGCCTCAGAACCTAAGTCTAAATTGGGCATTGAAAGTTAGCACCCTGAACCTAGCTAGTGCAATGCGAATCTGGTCTTACC
This sequence comes from Dendrobium huoshanense, assembly GCA_016618105.1. NCBI lineage: Eukaryota > Viridiplantae > Streptophyta > Magnoliopsida > Asparagales > Orchidaceae > Dendrobium > Dendrobium huoshanense. The sequence continues at coordinate 69,236,983 of CM028359.1, read as the reverse complement.
CCGGCCTGGATTGGGGAGCCAGCTAAACCACCTAAACGATTTAAAATTATGAGTCCGGTCTTTTAATGTTGAGTGGTAGGGACGTTATTTAGAAAAGTATAAAGGAACGGGGTCGACATCTAGAGCAGATCCTTAATTGACCCCTTAGACTTATGTTGAGTATTTGATGCCTAAGTAATGCAATTAAATATTAGACTCTTTTAAATTTGTTGCTAATGCGATGCATGCTAATTGACTCGATTGAATGCAGAATTTGTATGTAGCAGTTTAAAAATTTTAGCTTAGAAAATAGGTTTTTCCCTAGAGATTGCATAACATCTCCTTGACAGATCGGCACCCTCATAGGCCAGGTGGTCTGCCAGAACCCGCAGGCGGGGAGATGCCTAACAAGGTTGAGAAAGTACAATATGAATGCATGAAAAACCCTCGGTGAGTCCGAGCTTACTTCTTAAGACCGTTTAGAGTTTCTATCTTATCTTAAAAATTTTATTTAATTAAAGTAGAAGAATTTTTTTGACAGACCCCTAAGAGCCTAAATTCAAATTCCAGGCTAAATCAAACACGGCATGCAAATAAAAAGACTAGAAAAATAGGAGTTCTAATGCGCAATCAATTAAATAAATCAATTAAATATATCAAATTCAATGTCCATATGGCTAGTGCCACTCATTATTACATCTCAAAAATTACAAGGAATTAAAGTGGCTGGGCACCACTGACTACAACCCGGATTTCTAATCCTAAATCAAATGATTTTAAGACTTGGGATTCTTCTCGTTGTCCAATCCTTCATCTTCTCACGAACATCTCGATTCGTCGGTTCAGGATATCCAAATGGAAAGAAACTCCCTCTTGATCGAGGTGTTATCTTTCCCCTTTGGATATTTGCAAAGTATCCTAATTTGAATTCCAAATGGAAGAAGACTCTCCCCTTTAGGGATGTCTTCACCTCTTTGGGATTCAAATTGGATATTTATATCCCAATCTCAAACCATTTTAAATAAATACAACCATATCAAATCAAATTTACATTAATAATAAAAAAAATCTAGACTCGATCCTGCAAGGTTATCCTAATAATCAACAGTTGTATATTCAATCCCAAGCAGTTATAATATGAAAATTTAAAATGCATTTTTTTTAGCCACACTTGGCCATGCTCTTTTATTCAAAGGGGGTCTTAAGCGCGGCAGGTACCTGTGCAAAGAGTATATATGCATTTTTTATTAACTGCCCCCTTTAATTTTAGCTCCTTGTATGAGCATGGCCACCTGCATAAGAATGCACAAGTATAATTCGCTCCTAATATAGGGGTAAATCTAACGTACAATCAATCATAGAATGCAGAAAGTAAGTAAATAAACACATCAATTCTACACTAGCAAACAACATGCAGTAAAAGCTCAAAAACTCGGCACACAACTGCAGAAAGTAAAACACCGGCCTATCCTAAAACTAGAGTCGGTGATCCTAGCAAACCATCTAAAGTGTGTAAGGTAGGTCGTGTGGTTTTGATGTGTCCTAATTAGGATTATTAGTTAAAGTTGTCTAAAGTTTGATTGGTTGGAAGGTTTAAGGGATTTAAGTTTGAATTCAAATATTAATGGATTAAGATTAATTTTAAGATTTATTTAATTATTTGTTGGATATCACCTTTGTTTCACACCGAGGCCGTGAAGTTTATTTCACCTTCCTTGGGGCTAAGTTAATAACCTCGTAGGCCTGGGTTACCCAATGGTACCCGGTATAATTAAGTGAGTTAGATTGATTAAGGGTTAAGGGTTGATGGATTTTATTAGAAATGTTTGGTTGCTGATTTTTAAAATTGATTAATTTAAGTTTGCCATTAATCGATTCGTGGCGTTGTGCCACCAGGCTCGAGGAACCAGCCTCCTTAGGACACTTAGCCCCACAGCCCGGAGTAGTCCAGCCGATAAACCAAATTAATGTAATTAAATTAGAAGTTTTAAAAGGTTAGATAATTAATAATTAATCTATTTTTAAGGTTTAACACCCCTTAGAATCCATTCGTGGCGTTGTGCCACCAGGCTCGAGGAACCAGCCTCCTTAGGACACTTAGCCCCGCAGCCTGGAGTAGTCCAGCCGATAAACCAAATTAATATAATTAAATTAGAAGTTTTAAAAGGTTAGATAATTAATAATTAATCTATTTTTAAGGTTTAACACCCCTTGGAATCCATTCGTGGCGTTGTGCCACCAGGCTCGAGGAACCAGCCTCCTTAGGACACTTAGCCCCGCAGCCCGGAGTAGTCCAGCCAATAAACTTCATCTTTAGGATGGTTGTTGTGTTTTAAAAGGTTTGTTGAATGTTTTAAACATTAAGTTAACATTTTCTGGAATTTTAGAATAATTTTGAATTTTATGAATTTTTGAATATTTTAATCATTTAATTAAAGGGTCGAAAATTGACTTTTTGATTAAGCTTAAATTCTGGACAGCTAGAATTTTATTAAAATACTAGACCTTACTACGATCAATTAGACAGTAAGTACATTGAAAACGGATTTTTCTACATTTTATTACAAAGGTTTGAAGTTTTGAACTAGTTTTAACTACGGTTTGACCAATTTGTTGACTTTTTGAAATATTACAGATTTCTGGAATTTAATATTTTTAGTAAATATTAGACCTTATTAGGAGTTGAATGCAAGTGAGTTTGGGTGATTTGGATTTTTCTAGAATTAATTATGAAGGTTTGAAGTTTGAGTAATTATTGAATTTTTTGAAATTATTTAATTAGAGGGCCATTTTATGATTTTTCTCCAAATGAGTCCCAAACTCCTTGAAATCAACTCCAAAGATCAGAAATGACCTAAGGAGAGATTCCCAAGTGTTTGGGAAATTTTTGGAATTTTTTAATAATAATTAATTAATTATATTAATTAAATATTGATTTTCACTTCAAATTAGATTAAGGTTTAAATTGCTGTCAAATAATTTTGGTTTTAATTTTCATTGGTTAAGGGTTTAATTATGGTCCTTTAGAGGGGTTAAACATATTTTTTGGATTTAAAATGGATTTATTACAATTTTGGGAAGGTTTAAAGGCTTAATTAAGGCTTAAACTTAGGAAAATTAATTAAGGGTCTTAATGATTTCCAAATTCAGTGAAAATTTTCCATAAGGCTAAGAATATCACTATGTTTGAAATGTTCAAGTTTCGAGTTCAAATGAGGTGTATCCTAACCACAATGCATTTTCTAAGTTGTCTAACCAAAGTCCTTAATTATTGTCCTTAACGGTGTCGCTAAATTTAATAGGCTTGAATCAAAGTTTTGACTAACCCTTGACTAAACATATAAGAGGAAATGCATAACAACACAATCAAGTCCTTGAAACTAGGAGAGCTTAGGCTAGGTGGTGTGTGCACAACCTAAGCATACAAGTTAACTTAAAGCTTAATTAAGTAAGAGATTAATCAATGAATAATTAGCAAAATAATTATTCATTGATTAATCAATATTCCCCAAGAATTTATATTCAATCATTCAATCCGTGTTTAGAATCCCAAGGGATCTCTCAAACTTATAAGATTTAAATATATATATGTTTTAAAATATATTTGAAAATATATTAATATATTCAATCCTATATATGTAAACATATATTTTAAAATAAAATAATTTAAAATATCATTAGAATAAATTTTAAAGAGCATGGAGATCCACTGATTTTTCAAGGTTATTTGAAAATAATATTAAGTTTTAAAATAATTAGTATAATATATAATTAAATATTAATTAAATATCTTAAATATTTAAATAACTTAAATTATAAAAATAAACAAGAATTTAAATCTTGAAATTAATTTTAAATCAAAGTATTCAAAATTTCAAATTTTTTGATATATTATTCACATTTTTCTAGTTTAAATTGAATTTGTATGAAATTTTTAAAATTTTAAAGCAATTAAATGAATTTAAATAATTCAAAATTAATTAGTATTTAAAATAATATTTAAATTAAGTTTAATTAAATATTGGCTGTTTTCTGAAATTTTAGAATTATTTAAAATAATTTTCACTTAATAACTTTTAAATTATTTAAAATTAAGTTTAATTAAATGTTAATTAAATATTTTAAATAAGTTTAAATTAATTTAAATATATATATATATATATATATATATATATATATATATATATATATATATATATATATATATATATATATATATATATATATATATATATATATATATATATATATATATATATATATATATCTCAAATTAACCTTAATTTAAAAACAATAATCTCTGATTATATTGAAAATAATATTAATATTTTGATATTTTGAAATGATTTAAATTAAATGTAATATTTAATAAGTTTTAATTTATCAATATTTAATAATTAAAATAATTTAAAATATAATTAATATTTTAAATTAATTCTGATTTTAAATTAAAATGTTTCATTTTCTAAACATATTAATATAAAATAAGTATATATATATATCTTTAAAATTAATTTTTATAATTTTTTAAAATTTTTCTGGGCCTAAAAATGATTTAAAAAGGAATTTTAAATCAATTTTAGGTATCTGGCGGCGGAACGGGACACGTGGCGGCCTCTCGTTCGCAGAGTCAGACCGCGCGGCGGCGCCAATGATTGGCGGCGGCGGTCTGACACGCGTCGCTCGCCGGCCGCTTCATGCGGTTTACTTAAACAGCTAAGCAAAGCGCGGCAGCCGTTGGATCGAGCGTCGTCTGCGATAAACGGCCAGGATTGCGTTAAACGGCTAGATCGAGCGAAGGTTAGGATCCGGAGTCGGATCGAGCCGCGGAATGGCTGAATCCGAACCGTTGATCCTTAGATCAACGGTTCCAATTCAGCCTCGCTGGAGAGCTGCACGAACCGAGCGTTATAGGCATTTTTTGGCTCGTTCTTTCGATACAGTTAACCAAAACGTTTGAAATTTTAAATATGGATAAACTAGATGAACAGAAATGATGGGCAACTAATTTCTCAGTGTAATATTCATTAAATTTAACGTTATTTAACTTAAGTAACTTAGACTAGGGTTAGGTTTTTCACCTTGGTTTTTGGACGGATTAATCCGTTTAAAGATTTGTTGCATTTGTTGGCTGTCCACGCTCCTTTTTGTAGAAGATCCCTTGCCTTGAAAACGCTTGGATCGAGCGGTAGAAGCGATTGAACGGGAAATGCTTCGGTTGGCCGGAAACTCGCCGGCGGCAGCCTTCAACCGCCGGGTTTTGACGTGGGAAATGAAGAGAGATATCTAGGGAGTTCAAACGAAATGTTTTTGAGCTCTAGGATGGCCGGGATAAAGAGAGAGAGCTAGATCAAGAATCAGGGCTCAAATGCTTCATTTGCCCTATTCAAATGTCCATAGGATCAATGGACGGGTGGGATTGAATTTGGGAGCTCCTAGATAGCTGCCATCTGTCCTAGGGGTGGTTGGAAAGATGGGAGCAAGGACATGGCAAGGACAGTGAGGTGGAAAGCCTTTTTTGTTCTTACTTGAGCACATGGGTTTGATTCAAGCCATTGGATCTTAATCCAAGGGTTAAGAACAGCTGTAGGAAGGTTCTAGAGAGTCTTCAAACAGCTGGAGAAGGATTAAATGGGTTGGATTAGCTTAAGGAGTTTGCTTAATCACCCTTGCCTCATTTAAAACCTCATGTTGACTGTTTGACTGGTCAAATAGTCAAACATGGGTGGGGTGGCAGTCAAGGGGAGAGCTTAAGTGTTGGTTAGAATGAACCAAAGCCAAGGTCAAGTAAAGGGCTTGAGGTTAGAGTTTGATATGAGGCTTGGAATGAATTTGACCCAACCTTAGAGTTGACTTGGTCAACCCTAATTGGATTTGATTGGCCAACATCCTAAAGCATGGTTAGGTCATGTTAGGAGTTGATTTGAAGCTTAAAATGGATTCAATGGATTAAATGGGTTAAAATAAACCATTAAGGCCTTAAAGGAATTTTGAGTCAACCTAGGTTGACTGGGTCAACTAGGTTGACCCAAGGGGTGGGTTTAGGCTAGGCAGGTTTGAAATGATATTTGAAGTCTGGTAGAGGTAGTTTTAGGGATTGAATAGGCCAATTGGGTCAAATATGCCTATTGGGCCTTTAATGGGCCTTGAATCAATTATGGGCGATTTGATCAATCAGGTGGGTCAATGATCTGGAAATGGGTTCAATCAATTTTGAAATGACATATTGAATATATTGGGTATGGTTCTAGGGTCTGGGGAGATCAATTGGTTCAAAATGCATGTTTGGACCCTTAAAGGGCCTTTTGGGTCAACTAGGTTGACCCAAGGCCTGGGAATGGGTCCAACAGGTTTGAAATGACATTTAAAACTTGCTGCAAGTGATTGCATTCAATTCGGAGTTCATTTGGTTTAAAATCAGCATTTGAGCCCTATAGGGGTATTTTGGTCATTTTGACCCCTAGTCAACTGGGGGTCAAAATGGATCAACCAAAATGTAGTTTAAAGTTCAACATATCAAGATTAAAGGTCTGGAAGTGACTAGAGGCTTTGGTGAAGGCTCTAAGGTCAGAATCTTCAAAGTGACAGGTCCAGTGGCATAGGCTGTAAATATTTGAAGGTTTTACAGCCTTTGGGTTTCAATTTAGTTTTTGGGGTCAGAGACCTCAGAATGGGCTCAAATTTGGAGGGTTACCTCCAAAGACATGTCCCATCAGTATGCAACTGACAGACTCTGAATCGGAGGTCATTTAACTGGGTTTCAAAGTATTTGAAAATTCAACGGAAAAGGCCTTTAGGACAAAATCTTTGGACCTTGGATTTGGCTTGATTGACCTAAGATCTAGGTAGATCCTAAGGTCTGAATATATCTTAAAGTTAGGAATCTAGAAGGATTCTAGAGCCTAAGAAATTCTTAGAACTTGGAATCTAGAAGAAGTTTAGGATCTAGAGTAGCTCCTAAGGTCTAAGCTCTAGAAGAATCCTAGCATAGATCCTAGGGTCAGGATTCTAGGAGGATCCTAGAATTTAAATTGATTTGAAAATTAAATTGATTTAGGGTCAAGAGTAGTCCAAGTGACCTCATACAAAAATGAGGTCAACACCCCTATATATATATATATATATATATATATATATATATATATATATATATATATATATATATATATATATATATATATATATATATATATATATATATATATATATATATATATATATATATATATATATATATATATATATATATATATATATATATATATATCAATTGACATAAATGAACTTTTTTCAAAAAATATTTCAACATTATTTCTAACGCTGTTGTAAAATTAGGAGGTTCCCCTCCCAACATTCCTACTATGGATGATTTTAATAGTATAATTTTAAATTATGGCTTAACTTGGCATTGAATTCATTCGCTCTAATTATACCATAGTAGCAATGTTGTTCAATAATTTAGAACTCCACTGTCAATCATTTTTGAATTCTAAAGAAAAAAAGGAATTGATTCAAAAAGTCAAGCAAAATATTTGCAATTTGTATTTGATGTAATTACAACACATACAAAAGATAACAAAACAATGAAAAAAAATATTGGAATTAGAATAGAAGAAGCCAGTAAAAAGGTTTCTCGATGGTCCCACAAATTAACCGAGAATTTGGAAGAAGAGGAAGAAGAAAATGGAGAAGAATTGGAGGAAGATGATCATGAGATTCATTCAAGAAGAGCCAAACTTGTGATAATTTATAACGATAATGATCAGAATAGCAATTCTATTTCTATTTCTAGTATTCATAATACTAGTAACAATGATAAAAACGATGATCCAATGGAAGAGGGAGAGGTGGCTTTGATATGTTACTGATCACAACAATCGGATTTTTGTCGCAATCTAATCAAAGTATCCATGCGCGCTCAAAGACGTAAAATAGTTATTTGGGACCTCTTTCAAGTAAATGTACATTCCTCACTTTTTTTTGGATCGTCAATACAAAATGTTTTTTTTTTTTTTGTCTTTTGATATCAATGAAATGAAGAATCTAATTTTTAGAAATTCGATGGGTAGAGAACATAAATCAGAATTAAAAATTTCCTATTTTGAAAATGACCATAAAAAAGAAGAAAAGAAGAAAAGAAGAAAGAGGAAAAAAGATATAAAAATGAACAGATAGAAATATCAGATTATATCTCAGAAGCTTGGGATGTTTTTAATGATTGAATTCTAAAGAAGAAAAAGGAATTAGCTTGGGATGCCTTTCCCAAATGTAGTCTAATAACTACATTTGGGAAAGGCTTGATAAAATCTAGTTCAATAAAGATTTGATGTCTTCTATTTCTATTACTTTTGTGGATCATTTAAGCAGAACTGCATCTAATCATGTTTCTTTGTCAGCCAAAATTTAACAATTTAGCTATAATGGTTATTTTCCCTTTATTTTTTAGAATATGTGGTTTCAAACTCCAAATTTTTTTTAAATATAGTTAAGAATAATTGAATGGCTCCCATTACTTATTATGATGGTACGAATGATACAATTATCCTATCTTTAAACTTACAAAGACTTAAGCAAATGCTTAAGTTGTGGAATACTTTTTGTCAATAATTTTCACAATATCACTAAAGCTGAGCCAGATGTTTTTTTTTTTTTAAATTAAAACCCACAAAGGGGCCTACGTGTTAATATCAAAAAAGAGGTTACATAGTCCTTAAAAGGATCCACAGACTCTCTAATGCTCGAATGAGCTACAATAAAAAAGTAAAAAAGACCTACGAGCCCGTGATTCCTTATCCTAATAATACACTGTAAAAAAAAGAAGAGGCTACTAATGGTGTTGTGAGTAACCAACACCCAAAAAAGGAATCTCTGAAGATAAGAGTTCAGCATCCACTTCCTGCAAAAATGAGATGGCAAGAGAAAAAGCACAAAAAGAACCAACCAGAGAAATACCTGGATAATAAAGCAGGTAGAGCGCACATGAGTTGAAATTAACCTGCACAGGACTCTCCAAGAAACCAAATAAGAGGATATGAAATAACACAGAGAAGAGAAATAGAAAAAATGATTGTTGCAGCCATCCAGAATAGAAGCAACCAGAGACATGGTGAAGCAAGAAGAAGAAATGCTCGTGATGCAATAAAATAGAGCCATATAATTATTAAGAAACCTCTGCTCCTCCGCAAAAAACCAAAAAGACACAGAAGAAAGAGCAGCCTGAGAGAAACAAACCAACGCTACAAGATATTAAATAGACCAGTAAGGAGAGGGATAGTAGCTAGTATTCATCCAAATGCAAACCAGAAACAAATTAATAGAGAAACAGCCCAGATCAGCACGTTCCGCAAACACAGCAGAGTGAAAAGAATCCCTAACGGTATGATCCCAATTGAAGTAGAACATAGAGCAAATAAGAAACACAGGAACCAACACAGAAATCCAAACATTAACCATACTTGATATAGGGTAAAACCAGTATTATCTAACATGATCATACCTTGATGTAAAGGATGCATATCCGAAGGATTTAATTCTTCATAATGCAAAGTATTGCAACCCCGCTTAGCTAACCAATCGGCACACACATTCTCTTCACGAAAAATGTGAGAGATAAAATAATGAAAATTGGATAGAGAAAGCTTTAGCTTTCTAATAAGATAAAAGTTTTCAGGATTACCAGAAACTATATTCTTAATAATCTGAATAAGAAGCAAAGCATCAACTTCAATCCAAATAAAACTAATACCTAAGTTAGTGCAAATATTCAGCCCAAGGAGAAGAGCAAAAATCTCAGCAGTAATCGCAGAATTACATTTAATAGGGGCCGAGTAAGCAGCTAACACCTTACCAACCTCATCTATAATAATACCTCCAGCACCAGCATCGTTAGGGCCAAGAGAACCGTCAGTATTAAGCTTAATGTAAGGTGGTTTGGGTTTGATCCACTTCACCATTTTATCAACAACAATAGTGTAAATATCAACAAAATTAATGCCCAAAGAATTGGCCAAATGAAAGCAGTTTTTGAAATTCTTCTTTGAAATAAGCTTGTAAGAATGCATTTGAAGAATTTTGTGTTTAACATTAGAAATAATTGTAGTTGCATCCATCCCAATATTATTGTGTTTAGCATCATTACGAGACTTCCATATAAACCAAACAATAAGAATAGGAATAAGATTTAAAATGTGACCTTTAGAAATTTGGAACCAACCCTTGATGACATCAATAAAATCATCATTCAAAGCAATCAAAGGTCTGTTAGCAATATTAACAAAGTAATTCCAAACAGTTTGAGCAATGACACCAAACACAAAGAGGTGATCAATAGTTTCAATATCTGAGCAGCAAACACATTTAGAGGCTAGCTGGAAGCCTTTCATTTGAAGCCTAAAATCCACAGGAATATAACCTTTGATACATCTCCAAATTAAAATAGAATAAGATAAAGGAAAGTTCATGTGCCAAATAGCAGAGTAAATAGTGGAGCTATCCTTTTTAACTCTGAAAGAATTCCAAACATCCTTTAAAATAAAATTGCCAGAAGAAGACAGAGAGAATAAAATTAAGTCTTTATCTTGCAGTTGAAGAGGAACCTCTAAAATTTTATCAACAATGAAGGGAGGAACCATCTCTCTAAGTTTAGTAATATCCCAAAAGCCGTTGTTAAAAAACTGAGAAACTTTAATACTACTAATAGAATGCGTATTAAGCAAAGTGTCAATAGAAGAATACCCTAGCCAATTGTCTTGCCAAAAGAAAATATCTCCTTTTCTAAGACCCCATTGTATGAACTGATCAGCTTCCCACTTAATATTGCACAGCCTCTTCCAAATAAAAGAGTCGGTATTTCTATGAAAGCATAAAGAAGGATGAGTATTAGGGCAGTACTTAGTATTCATGAAGCGAGCCAAAAGACTGACTTTAGATCTAAAACAAAACCATAATTTAAAAGAAAAAGCTTTAGCCGAATCAGTAACAGATTTGCAACCAAGGCCACCTTCAGAAAGCACACCACAATTTCTATCCCAAGAGGACCAAAGAATGCCTTTATTGTTAAAAGAGGAGCCCAAAAAAAAACTTGTTTAAAATTCTCTTTAATTTGGAACATATGGAAGTAGAGGGAAATAAGGTATGAAAAAGATAAATAGGCATCGTGTTTAAAACAGACTTTATCTGAGTGAGCCTACCACCATAGGATAAAAATTTAGAGGACCAATTGTTGAGCTTCTTTTCAATTTTAACAAAATTATTATTAAAAAGTAAATTCCTTTTTTTACCTTTATAGATGGGGGTGCCAAGGTACGTAATAGGTAAAGCTTTAGGAAGAAGACCACATAATCTTTGAATGCTTTGAATTCTATTCTGATTAACAGAATTGCTAACAATAAAAGTGCTTTTATCTTTGTTAATAGATAAACCACTATGATTATAAAAACTAATAAGGAAATTCAACAGTAAAGAAATGTTATTAATAGAACCATTAGTGAACAGAATGAAATCATCAACAAAGCTAAGGTGAGATATAGGTAAACCTCTAATAGTACGATAATTCAATTTAGGATGTCTCAAGTATAAATCATTGAACCTCTAGAAAGAAATTCCATAGCAATAATGAAGAGAGCAGGAGACATAGTATCACCTTGTCTTAACCCTTTGGAGGATTTGAAAAAACCATTATGCTTGTCATTTATAATAACCGAGAAAAAACAGTTCTCAATACTATTCTTGATAAGAGAAATAAAAGAGCTGCTGAAACCAAAAAGAGAAAGAACAATATAGAGGAAATTTCAGTTGAGATTGTCATAGGCTTTAGAAACATCAAGCTTAAAAATCACATTGCCACCTTTAATTTTAACATTGATATCATGAGTGATTTCTTGAGCTAACAAAATATTATCAAAAATGCTACGACCTTTCACATAGCCCGTTTGATTCAAAGAAATAATGTTGGGCAAAATATTAATAAGTCTATTAGCAATGATCTTAGAGTTCAACTTATTGAGAAACGTACACAAACTAATAGGTCTAAAATCATGCCAGTGATTAGGGCCCTCAATTTTAGGAATGAGCACAATATAAGTAGAAGAGAAAAATTTAGGGTAGGGGTTACCAGCAAAGAAGTCCACCACCGCATTAATAACATCCTCTTTGATAATATTCCAATTGTCTTGAAAGAATTTAGTAGTAAAACTATCAGGCCCCGCAACTGCATTGCTATTGAGATCCTTGATAACTCTAAAAATCTCATCTTAAGAAGGAGTTTGGCAAAGCATATTATTATCATCCTCACAAATAATTTTGGGAATAATATGAGAGTTAGTAATAGGCAAACAAGAAGACAAGGAGGTAAAAATATTCTTAAAGTAAGCCACACCAGAGTTGCAAAAAGACTCATCAGAATTAAGAACAGAACCATCAGCATAAAAAATCTTATGAATGTGGCTTCTAGATTTCTTCTTGTTGGCTAAAGAATGAAAAAAATTAGTGTTTTTATCACCTTCCACAATAAATTTAGCATTGGAATTTTGATTCCAATAACATTCTTCTTGACGTTGAAGAAGAAGAAGAGAGTCTTTAGCTTGATTAAGGGAGATCATGTTATCAGAAATAGGATTGCATTGGAAGATAGTATCCAAATAAGAAACTTTATCTTCAACATCTTTAATATTTGCAAATAAGTTTTTGAAAATTATTCCACCACCTTAAGCACTTCTTGAATCTAGAGAGCTTAGACCAGAGTCTTAACATGCTAGAAATCTTATTATCGGGAAAAACTGGAGCATTCAAGTTAGTAGAGAGAAGATTAGAGAATTCAGCATGTAACATCCACATATTTTGAAATCTAAAAGATAAAACATTGTGATGTAAAATTTTGTTAACATTCAAACGAAGTGGAGAATGGTCAGAGAGAGTTCTACTAAGATGCTCAATGCTAGAAGAGGGTAAATCAGCAATCCATTTATCATTAAAAAGAAATCTGTCTAATCTTTGCCACAAATTGGCTCTATACCACGTGAAGGGACTACCAAAATAACCAATATCATTAAGGTTGCAATCAGTTATCATAGAATTAAAATCATCCATCACATTAACATTGGGGGCATTACCACCAAGTCTCTCCGAGGAGTTGGAAATAATATTAAAATCACCACCAATGCACCAATGATCATTAATAATAGAGGCAAATTGTCTTTATTGATTCCAAAGAGGTAAACGATTGGTTATGGTACAAGCAGCATAAACAAAGGAAGCATAACAGTTGACATTAAAAAGAGAAATGTAACAGTGGCAAACTTGAGGAAGATCATCAATAACATTTAAAGAGATAACATTATTCCAGAAAATCCAGATTTTGTTGGAACAATTAGTATAACAATTAGAAAAACCTAATATCTTAGCAGTAGAAGCAATGTTGATATTCTTAATTAAAGGCTCAATCAAAACAAGCAACTGAATATTATGAATTCTACACAAATTACGAACTCGAAGCTTGGAGTCCTTACCACCAATACCTCTAACATTCCATAAAAGGGATTTAATCATTGCAATGTTATGAGGAATTTTGAGCTCTATTAGATTTGGTTTTAGGTGGTAAAAAATGTTTGGACTGCTTACCCTTTTTTTTAGAAACCTATATGAAATTGTCCTCAGGAGTACTATTAGAAGTAACTTTGCAAACATCAGATCTAGATTTCTCGGTGCTAGAGCCAGGCACAACATTCCCTGAAAGAGGAGGGATGAATTCCCCCTCTTCATGATCCTCACTAACATTGTTATTAGGAAGAAGAACATTTTTATCTAAAACTACAGGAGGCAAACAATTTTCAAAAGAAACTTCATTATCCCCTTCATTGAACATGGAAGCAATAGAAACAAAAAAATTCGGTTCATTTATAGCAACACAATCATTAACATGAACGTTCTTTGCCGTGGTATCATGATCAGGAATATCATCTAAAACAGGATTATTAGTTAACTGTAAAGCATTAATAGTGGAAACATCATTGATTAAGATGTTGTCAGACTGATTCAAATAATTAGTATCTAAGTTATGAATAATGGGTTGCGGTTCCAACAGTTTCTCAGCATTATCGTTTTCTTTGTCGATCAGGACATAAATTTTATGAGAATCGCTAGAGCCAAGCTTCCCGTTAGACATAACTTTAGATTTTTTGAGTTCAGGGTGAAGATTAAAGCATTCATTCTGTGCGTGCCCATGCATTTTGCAATGAGAACAGAAAACCGGCACATTATCAAATTCCATTTTTTGAAAATAACCGAAAGCTTTAGATCCAACCCAAATTTCTTTGGGGTGAGTTTTCGAAACATCAATCTCAACAAGAATACGGTCAACAGAAGGTCTAGTACGAGAAGCAATAGCTTGATCCGTTTGCAACGGTCTTCCAAAAATTAAGCCTAAAGCATGCAAAACTTGTTGATTGAAAAAATGAAGACGAAGGTTAGGGAATGAAATCCAAACAGGCACGATGGGGGATTCCTCTTTGATATCAAAAAAAGGTATCCATTTCAAAATACGCATTTGATAGTTGAAGATGAAATACGAACGCCTAGCAAAAATCTGACAAAAATTAAGATCATTCGATAATTGAATAGCAACATGCCTTGAATCAAGCAAACTAACCGAATAAAAACCTGACAGTTTTAAAGAAGCAAAAAATTGGCGTATTGCATCTATATTAGGTCTACGAAGAACAAATTTACCGACAAGAGTGAACTTGAAAGGAGACGCTAACTTCAAAACCTCTTCATCGGACAGTAAAATCGCAGGAACACCATTAAAAATAGTTTGAGTTAGAGATGGAAGCTCATCACCTGCAGAAGCTTTACCGGTAAGCACCTCTTTGAAAGATCTAGATCTAGAAGGAGATTTCGGAGAATCGTCAACCAGGTTGAAGAAACCCTTACTATTTTGCATCACTGGCTCCGAAACCTTCCCCCAAGAGGAGGCAGGAGCAGTCTCAGCCATAAGAACTAGGCCCAGAAGGGGCAGAGAGCGCAAAATGGAGCCAAGGCACAACGATCGCTCAAGAAAACACAAGGAAAGCAGAGGAAAACAGGGCCGATATGAGCGGAAGGAGGGGAACCCTAAATCGCCAGAGCGGCTAGGGCGAATGAAGAGAGAGAAGGAACGATCAATTGTTATTAATATTCAAATACTTTATTCCAATGTCTACTTTGAGGAGAATTGGATTCAAGTTTGCAATTCTAAACAACATCTTATCATATTACAAAATTATAAGGAAATCTATTATAAACAAAAAGTTGTTTCTAAACATCTTTGTGATGGGGAGAGATATACCAAATATTTTCATGCTTTCGTTAGCTAAAATAAGAATAAGAATTTTCTAGAAAGTTCAAATTAATTTCTGGTTACTGGTGTGATGATCAAGAAGTTATAGGTGATTCTTCCATCTTCTTTTTCAATGATTTACTTGGGCATTAGAAGAGAGCTGATCCATTCTCCTTTCCCCATATTATCCATCTTCTTATATCTTATGTTGATAATGTTTATCTTTCTAAAGCCCAAATGAATTTGAAATTTATTATACTCTTATGGATATGAATAAAGACTCTGTGATTTCCCTAATGGTTTCACAACAATTTTTTTTCAAAAATGTTGGCAAATTATCAAAGAGGACCTTTACAAAGCTATTCTTGCATTCTTCAATAAATAAAATATTCCTATTTTTTTCTAGCACTTTTATCATTCTTATTCATAAAACTAAAAATCCTTAATATTTGAATGACTTTAGACCCATTAATCTTTGTACTACATTTCATAAACTTGTTTCTAAAATTATGGCTTCTAGATTGACTTCTATCCTGCCTAAAATTATTTCTAAAAATCAAACAAGCTTTGGAAAAGGGAGAAGCATTGTTCATAATGTTCTACTTGCTCAAGTGCTTATTCATGATATAATCAAGAAGATTATTGGGAATAACTTAATCTTTAAATTGGATATTTTCAAAGCATATGAAAATATTAATTGAAATTTTATATTCAATATGCTGGGCATATTTGGGTTTGATATAAATTTTATTAATCTCATAAAGAACATTATTGATAATGTCTTGTTTTCTATCATTATAAATGGTAAATCTTGGGGTGTTTCAAAGTTCCTCAAGGGAATAGACAAGGGGATCCTACATCTCCTATTTTATACATCATTGCAATTGAATATTTATTGAGAGGATTGATTCAAAACTTTACATACCATAAAAGTATTTTTTATAAAAATCTAGTGGTTTTAATATTTCTCACCTTTCTTATGCTGATGATATGATCTTAATTTGTAATGGGTCCTTAAGTAGGATTAAAATAATTAATAAATTTTTTAATATCTTTGAGAAAGAGAGTGGTTTGAGCTTCAATAAATCTAAAGTAATTTTTTTGTAGAAAAGGCATCTCCATTTTGCAATGCAATAATATCAATAGGATTATTAGTATTTAGTAAGCAATCCCTCCCAATTAATTATTTGGGTACTCCTGTTCATAAAGGGCATAAAAAATCCTTCTTGTTTGATAGGTTCTTTTCATGCATTTATGATAAACTATAAGCTTGGGTATACAAGCTTCTTTCTATAGGGGATAGACATGTGCTTATCAAGAGTATTTTATATTCCATGTCTTTTTATTTATTTTATACTATTAATCATATGGTAGTGATTTGTAAAAGACTAGAAAATTTAATAACAATTTTTTGGGGGTTAATCCTTGAACCACAAAAATTTCATTAGTGTAGTTGGGTTTCTTGTATTGGTACTTACAAGTTACAAGGAAGGGGGCTTGAGTTACAAATCTATGGCTGATATGTCTAAAGGTTTTTCCTTCAAGCTTTGGTGGAAATTTAGATCTAATGAGTCTCTATGGGCCAATTTCATGAAATTAAAATATTGCAAGAACACTTACCCTACTTTATTTTCATTCGAGAAGGCCAATCTACTTTTTGGAATAGTCTTTATAAGAATAAATGGCTCAGTGAATCTACCGTCCATTGCGGATTAAAAAATGGTTCTTCCGGCCATTTCTTGAAGGATGAATAGATTAGAGCTAGGTCTCTTAACTCATTTTTCAATAAACATTCTACCTCCCCATTTCAAGGTTTCTAATTTCAGTTTGAATTAAAAGTGGTGTGTTAATCTGTTATTGGTACTAATGTTGTTGAGACTATTTTTGTTATTGCTCAACATTTCCTATCATTTCATATAAATAAGGGTTTTGTTTCTTCTATTTTTCTTTCTATACTTCATGGTCTCCCTTATTACTATTTTTTACTCGCTTTGATATGGATCCTTTGGTTGTTCTCTTAGTACTCCTCTTTCCATCTTTTGGCTCTGTTTTTTTTGCAGATGCACTAGTTGTCTTTTTGGGTGAGGAATTTCTATTGGGTACTCATTTATGTGGTCTGGATTGTATAATTTTCTCTTTTCTTCCTATCCAAAGTTTTGGATGTAGAATAGCTTTTGTGACTTGAATGAAGAATATACATACTGTCTTTTGAAGAATATTATTGTGGTCTTTTCTACTCTCATTTCAAAATTTCTTTTTATAGATTTTTATGTTGATCTATCTTCACGTTTAGATTGGTGCTTCTCCTATCTAACATTATTTATAACATTTATCATTTCTTATCTATCAATTATGTTTCTTTAGAACATTACTCTATACCTATCTAACTCATCTTTCCATACTATTGTAGACTCATGAGGCATGCTGCTAATTTGTTGTAGATTGTTGTATGTTCTATGTTCATCTATATTTATGGCTTTTCTGTGCTCCCACTCATTTTTACTACTCTAGGTGTTTGTCTCTTTAGTTTTATATCTTTTTGCAGGTGGTTTCTGCTACTGATTCTTTTGACCTCAGCTTCAGACTATTGTTGTTTCCTCTATTTTCTTGTGCTTGGCTTCATGCCTACCATAATTTCTATGTTTCATTTTTATAATTCTATATTGGGGATCCTGTACTCCATAGGTTTTTTTGTATTTTTTTTCTTTTTTTTTTTTCTTTTTATGAATGCAGCTATTTGAGTAGTAACTAGCTTTGGATTCCTTTTAATGAACTTGTACATCAGTTTTTTGAAGGAATATCAAAACAAAAATTTCTCTGTAAAAATATCTTATTCAATTACGCCATTAAGAAATTTACTTTTGGCAGCCATAAAGTTGAACCCTTTTTCTCTTAAAACTGGATGCATGGTAAGAACTCTATTTTATTTAAACCCAACATTATCTTACTATGTAATTCTTTGTTTACATCTCTATCATAGTAACAAAACAATTTTCTTAAATCAATCCTATATATATATATATATATATATATATATATATATATATATATATATATATATATATATATATAGACACACACACATTATAATCATTTATTTAATTGGTGATTTAAAACTTAGTGTCAAATATTGAAGGGTAATGTTACCAAAATGATTATATTATTTTATTTAGAAATCACCATTTTCCTATGTTTTCATTTAAAAATTTTTAGGTTATAATCTAAAAATCTTTTGTTTTTCAGACTGTTTCCAAGAAAAAAAATATTTCTGCTTTATTTGCATTTGTATAAAAATACTTTCCATTTTAAAACGCCAAATTAGAAGAGACCATCAACAATTGGTTACTCCGATATAATACTAAAATATTTGACCACTCTTAATCTAAAATAACTCATCAGCTTATATGTCACCGTCCTTCTGAGAATAATTAGACGAGCTAAAGACATAAGCATAAGGTGGTTGAACATATGATTTTTTTTAATATATAATTATTATATATGTTATCGTTGAATACTCTCTCTCTCTCTCTCTCTCTCTCTCTCTCTCTCTCTCTCTCTCTCTCTCTCTCTCTCTCTTTCTGATCTGACATAACAGCGCAGAGAAAGGAAGGAGTTATTAATTAAAAGCATGCATTCTGCAAGTTGTTCACCGGATCACACGAGGATGGCCCATGCATGCATGTAGTCGTGGAATGCCCATGCAAAGTTGGACTAAGTTATTAGCTTGAAAAATATTTTATGCTTTATATTCTAAATTTCATTCAAAGATTTATATTATATGAAAGACATATTTTTTAATTCTTATGTGTGGTTGTAAACAACTCAAAATAATTTAATTTTATGTCAAATAGAGTTAGGCCTAAGAATAATGTGCTTTAACCAATCAAAAGTTGAAGTTAACTTGTACTCATTTAATTTTGACTCTATCTTATTAACTCTTTCCTCAACCTATAAATAAACAACCACAATATATATAAAAAGTATTTTAGCCTTCTATCGAGGCTTTTTTATAAATGAGCTTTCCTTAGGTTTAGAGCAAAGATCCTATATGCCACTTCCCCTCGTGGTGTCATACAAAATTTAATGTTATCGATAAGGAAGTTGTTTTATTGATATTTAGTAATGGATACAAGTTAATTTAAATAGAAATTTACTTGAGAAAGATAAACATATACTTACCACTAGAAGAAAAGATTAAACTAGTGTCTATTAGTATGAATTCAATTGGAAGTGTTACTTGTAAAAGGTAGTTCATCTAATATGATAGGAAGTGTGATTGTCTCAAAATTTTTTGTAGTGTCTTCTCTAAAATCATGAATATAATAAGGATGTGGTTGGAGTTCGATGTGGCTTAGTCCAATCTTTTTTGGAGATAGTCAGAAAATGAATATACATTGCACTAGTTTCTCTCTGGTTTTTGATTTTTCTCCCCAGTTTCTCTCCTGCTTTTGTGTCCTGGTGTCGTTTCAGTCCTTCCACCCTGGTTGGGGCCTTTTGATTAGCGGGGATGTCTTCTTCCAATCCTTGGGGGAAGGTATCCAGCCCGATCCACGAAAAAAGCAAGGGTTTCTTTAACCTAGATGGTGATGAGCATAAATCTCCATCTCGTTTCTTTAAAGATGTTCTCTCTGGTAACCCGTTGCAAGGTGATAACATTCCTAAATTTACTCAATCGGTTGTTAATGGTGTGCCAGTAGTTCTTATCTCTGATGAGGATATTCTTAAGCTTGCTTCACCTTTTCATTTACTTTAGTAGGGAAGTTCAATTTATGTAGACCAAATCTTGATACCATTTGTAGTTTTTTTGGTAATCTCAAACTTTTTGGTTTTTTCTCCATGGGTTTATTGGATTCACGGCATGTTGCGATTCAACATTCGAACGATCTTGATTATAGTTCAGTTTTTGCGAGAAGGTCTTACTTCATTAATAATTGTTAGATGAGGATTTTAAAATGGACCCCTTTTTTCGATATTCGAGAGGAATCCCCCATAGTCCCGATTTGGATTTCTTTCTCGAATTTACGTTTACATTTTTTTCATCATAAAGTCCTGCATGCTCTTGGATTTATTTTTGGAAGGCCGCTGCAAACCGACCAGGCAACTGCTTCTAGGACCCGACCGTCTATGGCTAGGGTTCTGGTTGAAGTTAATGTCTCTAAAAACATGCAAAAGAGATTTGGGTTGGATCCAAGGATTTTGGGTATTTGCAAAAAGTGGAATTTGAGAAAGTCTTTGAATTTTGCTCTCATTGTAAAATGCACGGTCATGCTTTATCAGAATGTTTTATACTGCATCCTGACTTGAAAAAAGTTATTAAACCTAGTTTAGAAAAGGTTTATTTACCGGTTAAGATATCTATTTCTTTGGATGATGATGTGGTGTCGATGTTGGTTCCTTCAAATATAATACAGGAAACTAATGAGGATACTAATGTTGTTTTGCCGGATAACAGCACTGCCCTCATTGCGAAAACGGTTATGGAAGGTATTACTTTGGGTAATGAAAAGGATAAACTCTCAAATTTTTATGTTTCTATTGATTCTATGCTTCAAAATACTAGTGATGTTCCTTTACCTGTAACTATTACGAATTTAGCTGTGAATGTTGAATCTGAAATTAGTGAGAAGGAGGGTTGTGAAGTAGGGGAATTTATCTCCTTTTTGGATATGGAAATTGATAAAGAGATTCATGTGCATAATAGTGAAAAAGGGGAATCCGTTTTTGAGGGATCTATGTCTAAACAGTGTGAGGAGGAGGGTTCTATCTCTAAAAATGATGAGGAGGAAAATTTTACCAAGGTTGATAGAAAGAAAGGGAAAAAGAGTAAAGAAACTATATCATCCACGCCTCGTTCCACTAGAGCACAAGCTGTTTCTAAAGGTTGTAATGGTTAAGTCCCTTATTTAGAATGTGAGAGGTGTTGGGGGGAAGGTTTCTAGAACTAGAGTTCGAAATCTTTGTAGAATTCATAACATTCACTTGTTGGTTTTACTTGAGCCAATCATTAATTCTGATAAACTTGACGATATTGCTTCTAAATTGGGTTTTTCTAATAAATTTGCTAACTGTTAGAATAAGATTTGGATTATGTGGAATAATATGATTAAGATTAATATTCTTAAAGATTATTTCCAGGTTGTGCATGTACAAATTTAGATGTTTAATTTCAAGAGTAATGCTTCTTTTGTTTATGCAGCTTGGTCTAGAGTGGGATCAACTAATCACCTTTGCTTCCAATTCTAATGGGCCGTGGTGTGTGGGAGGTGACTTTAATATTATTGATAATGCTAACGAGAGATTGGGAGGAAATCAACCTAATATTAATGCTATGGAAGATTTCAATTCCATGATAGCTAATTGTGATTTATAAGACATTAGTTTTTTTTGGAGGTGCTTTCACTTGGAGTAGAGGTAATCTTTGGCAAAGACTTGATAGGATTTTATTTAATAATGATTACATTGCTAATTTTCACATGACTCATGTTGAACATTTAAGTAGAACTGCTTTTGATCATGCCCCTTTACTTTTAACTATTAATGCTAACAGGAATTTTTTTTCCTTCTGCTTTTATATTTCAGAATATGTGGTTATCTCATCATGACTTTTTAAATGTGGTTCATAATATCTAGCATGCCCCTGTGTTCCTGATAATAATATTTCAGGTATGGCTAAGTTGTGGAACAAGATTAGTAGGCTGAAATAGGTGATAATATGGTGGAATAAAAATATTTTCAAAATAAATTTTTATAATATTAAAGTGGCTGAGAATGATGTGATTGAATTAAAAAGTAAGTATTTGCTTAATCCTGATAGTAATAATCTTTCTGAACTTAAAAATACTAAAATTAAACATTTTGCCCTTTATGATCAGGAAGAAATTTATTCGCAGCAGAAAGCTACGACCAAATTTGTGGTTGAGGTTGATAGAAATACCAGATTTTTCCATGCTATGGCTAACAAGAAAAAAATTAGGAACCATATTTTTAAAATTATGAACAAGGAGGGTACGGTTTAGGAGGATGAGGATTCTATTGTTAACTCTGGGTGGAGCATTTCAAGAAAATTTTCAATAATAATTTTCAAACTTGCGCCAGTGTTAATCCGCATATTGTCCCATATTGTATTTCTGATATTGATAATCTAATGTTGACTCAACCTCCGTTGGAGGAGGAAGTCTGGAATATTATGCAAAATTTGAATGGTGACTCGGTTGTTGGTTCTGATGGTTTTACCACTAAATTTTTTGTTAAAACTTGGCATATTACCAAGTTGGATATTTTGGAAGCTGTTAATGAATTTTTTTCGGGTAAACCTTACATCAAATTTTTTTTCTTCTACTAATATTAATTTAATTCCCAAAAAGGAGCTCACCAATAATTGGAATGACTTTAGACCTATTAGTCTATGTTCTTTTTTTAACAAGTTTATTTCTAAAATCATTTCTACTAGACTTATTAATATTTTACCAAGAATTATCTCCCACAATTAAACTGGTTTTGTGAAAGGTAGAAGTATTTTTGATAATGTTTTGCTTACTCAAGAGATTACACATGACATTAATGCTAAATTTAAAGGTTGCAACATCATTTTTAAACTGGACATTACTAAAGCTTATGATAATTTGAGTTGGACTTTTTTATATAAGGTGTTATCCTTATTTCGTTTTAGCCAAGATTTTATTTTACTTGTTAAAAATAGTATTGAACATTGTTTCTTTTCTGTTATTATTAATGGGAGGAATCATGGTTTCTTTAATTCCACTCAAGGTTTGCATCAAGGTGATCCTTTGTCGTCTGCTTTGTTCATTATTGCTTTGATTATTTATCCAGGGGTTTGGAGGAATTATATAAAAGGCATCCGAGTCTGCTATACCGTACTATGGGTTGTACTCCTATTACCCATCTTAGTTTTGTTGATTTTTTATCATTTTCTCCAATGGTTCTCTAAATAATATTAAAATATTAGTCAAGTTTTTAGATGGTTTTCAAAATATGAGTGGACTTTCGATTAACAAGAATAAAAGTAATTTTATTATCTCGAATTCTGCTAACCAAGGCAAGAAAAATAATATCAAAAGTTTATTTGATTTTAATTTTTCTTCTTTGTCGATCAAGTATTTGGGTACCCCTATTTTTAAAGGTAGGAAAAAGGTTCAAATTTATGAGGAGATTTTCAATGCTTTTCAAAGCAAGATTTCCAGCCGGACTTCAAATTTTCTATCTTTTGGAGGTAGACTTGTGCTGATTAAAAACGTGTTAAACTTTAATCCTATTTTTTATTTCATACTCTTCATCGTACTCTTTCTGTTTGTCTTAGATTGGAGAGATTGATTAATAAGTTCTTTTGGGGTTCTAAAAACAATAGTTCTTGCATTTATTGGGCCTCTTGGCATAAAATGTGTGGTCCTATAAATGAAGGTGGTTTAGGTTGCAAAATTATTTTGGATATGGTTCGTGTTTTTTCTCATAAATTATGGTTCTCTTTTAAAGCTAAAAATAGTTTATGGGCTCAATTTATGCACATTAAGTATTGCAAAGATGTTCATCCTATTTTAGGTGTTTTCAAAAAAACTGATTCCTTGGTTTGGAAAGGTTGTGCAATATTAGTTGGAAGCTGAACAATTTATTTAATGGGGTATGGGAAAAGGAGATATTTTTTTTGGCAAGATAATTGGCTGGGGAGTGGCTCTATTGATAGTTTGCTTAATTTGCATACTTTGCTCAACACAAAGGTTAATTATTACATTGATAATGGTAACTGGAATATTAATAAACTTAGTGAAATTTTACCTAATGAGCTTGTGAACTGTATTTTGAGCATTCCATTACAAGTGTATGAAAATGACCATAGTCTTTTTAATAGCTCCTAAAATGGGATTTTTAAGCTAAAAATGTGTGGGATATGATTAGAGTTAAGGTTGCTAGCTCTACTATTTATGCGGCTATTTGGCACAATAGTATTCCTGTGTCTTATTCCATTCTTGCTTGGAGATGTATTAAAGGTTACTTGCTGGCTGACAATCGTCTCTGGAATAAAGGTATTTATCTTCCCTTTAAATGCTAGTGTTGTTTTAATACTGAAAGTATTAATCATGTTTTCGTCAATAGTATCATTGCTCAAAAAGTTTGGAGGTACTTTGCAAATTCTGTTAACAAAGTGTTCTCTATTTTTGCTGATTGCAATATTTTCTCTATACTTAGTGATTGGATGATTAATTCTAAAGGTCACATTTTAAATTTAGTGCCCATCCTTATTTTGTGGTTCATTTAGAAGGCTAGGAATGATGCTAAACATAATGGGGTTAGAATGGATGCCAATATTATTATTGCTAATGTTAAAAATAAAATTATTCAAATTTTTTCTGCCAATCTTATTTTGGGTAAAAATTTCAAGAATTGTGAATGTTTGGGTTCTAAACTCAGCATTTCTTTTTTAATCGAGAATTTGGTGAGAACTGATAGGGTGGTCAGATGGTTAAAACCCGTGCAGCCTTTCCTTAAGCTTAATACAGATGGTTCTGTGGGAGTTTCTGTTGCAGGGATGGGGGGGGGGGGATTATTCGTGACAGTTTTGGTGGCTTATGCAATCCCTTTATATCCGTGTAAAGTCATTTTTGCTGAAATGATGGGTTTATTAAGGGGTTGGAGATTTGCCAGAGTAGAGGTTATGCTAATGTCAAAATTGAAGTGGATGCTCTTCTGTTAATTCAAATTATTAAGAATGACAGTGTGTTTTGCCCTCAGTTTTTCTATCTCATTAGAAGAATTCGTATGACTCTCTCTAATCTCAATTATTCTATAAATCATGTTTTTTGGGAAGGTAATGCTTATGCGGATTGGTTGGTCAAATTTGGTTGTAATCTTGAGAATGATGTGGAGTTTGGTAGTGCTAATTTTCCACGTCTGTTAAGTGGTTTGGTTAAGCTTGACAAAATTGGTTTACCCTATATCATGATGGGTTGATGTGCATTTTTTCTATTTAGTGCTGGGTAATGTTTTTTGTTGGTCTGTTTTTATGTTGCTGCATTTGGTTGGTTGGGTTGGTGGTGCCTGGTTTACTTTGGTGTGGTTTCTGGTTATTTGTGATGCAGTTGTTTCTCCTTTAGGTGTGTGGGTTGCGTGTGGAGCAATGCTTTTTTTCTATGGATTAGGTTCTGGGGTTTTTACACTATGTCGGAACCTTACTTCAAGGTTCTTCGTTTAGTGGCTAGTAAATTTACTTGTTCTAATGGCTGGTGTTGTCATCAGATTTGTCTATTTACTTCTTTAATAAATTTTAGTGGTGTTTCTAACTGGATTGTAGTGGTTTTCTGTGTTAGCCTAAACTTTATTAGACAAGCATGGGAATGTTTGCAGAATTTCTGCTCGGGTAAGGATTATCATCAATTGCCTTTTGTGATTTTCTTATTTACTAACGTGACTACTTTTCCTGCATAATTCTTTGGTTTTTTTTTTTTTTTTTTATCTTTTGCAGGTTTTCTGTCTCTTCCATGCTTTGTTTTTGTTGAGAGACTAGGCTGAACACTTATGATTTGTTCTTTTTTTTTTGGACGCTTCTTCAGCGTCGCCTTAGATTGTATCTAGGCAATTTTGCAATTGAGTTAGTAGGGGACAATTGGCTCTTAGATTTTTGCTTTTCTATATATTTTGTAGCTCTTTTGAGCATTAGTGAGCTGAATGTCCCCTTAAGGACTTGTAATTTTGAATTATATCAACGCGTAGGCCCCTCCGTGGGTTTCCCCTAAAAAAATGATTTTTATTCAATGAATCTTACAATCTCCTCTATTTTTATGAGATATAGATTGCTATAATTTATATGCATTTCTCCTTAGTGAATCAAACATTCAACATGTTCACTTAGATTAATACGTTTTTATGTTTAAAGTCCACTTGAATGATTTGGCACTAACATTTGGTTTTTTAGATGCATTAGCAATACTATTTAAAATTCTATATCTTTCATAAGATATTAGCTCTATGTATGTTTAACAAGGTATTAGTAGATGATTCATGCTGAATTGATGAAAAAAATGCCTTTGGTCTTTTGACTACTATGATTATCTTTATTGAGATATTTATGCAATCTTTTCTTGATTGCCATTTTATTTGCTAGAGAATTATTCAAATTACTTTTGATTGAAACTAATAGATTTATTATTAGTATTTTTTTGATGTAATTGATGATCAAGGTTAGTGTTGAAGTGCATTTTTTATCACATAAGTGAGGAATAGGAATGGCCATGGAAGAAACATCTAGGAAGAAAATTATTATATTAACTTAAGTTTTACTCACAAGATTTGATTAGCATCCTATGAAAATCTTTTAAGTACTCAGTAAAAGTCTCTCCTTTATCTTAGTGAATCCAAAAAGATGAAAAATTATTGATTATCATTTGATTTACAATAAATTACTTATTAAAAAGCCTTTAGATTTTTCCAAGTTATGGATAGCCCTTCCTATGAAAGAGTAGAACTACACATAGGCATGATCCTTAAGAGTGGCGAAGAAGACCTTCAAAAAGAGTGCATCTAAACCCTATAAAATGTGCGTGACAACCCAATAATGATTAATATGTTGACAAGGATCACGAAATCCATCTAAAAGATATACTATATATAACTAAAACCCCATGAAAATGAGATGCCCGCTATAGTAAAAGAGTTGATTTTTGATGTATTTTTCATAAAAAATGGTCAATATCCGTTAGAATAACACATTCCTGATATATTTTTTTGATGAAAAAAATTTCACCAGTAAACACTCGTAGGAAAATAAATACTGACAAAAAAATCCGCTAGAAATTTTTTTGATAGAATATCAACTGCCTACTGCCCGCGATCTCCTACATGCTCACTCATGCCCCTAATTGCCCAACATTAGCGTGCACCTGCCCGCAGTTCACGCATGTCGCCACAACTTCTCGCTACTTGTGGCTACATGAGGGTTTGAACCCCTCTGGTTTAAGTGGATATCTAGTGCCCATCTAGTTGAGCACAAAGTAAAATTTGTTAAAATTATTAATCTTTTTTATTTTAATTATAACTCATTGAATATTAAAAAGAATAAATAGTTAATTCTAGGTCTAGTATCTATGAAAAACATAAAAATAGTAAACTCAAAGGAATTAGAATCAACTCTAGGTCTAGTATTTATAGAAAATATAAAAGTAGCAGAATCCAATGTCAATCAAAAAGTCAAGAAGAGGACCCTATGCTTAATGCATAAAAATGTTCTATAAAATATAAAAATCAATAAATCATTAAAATTTTAGTAAATAATCAAATAAATGAAATTAAATCAGTAAACAATATTAAATAAATTACTAATATTCATGTTAATGAAGCCTTTAGACTGGACTACCACGAGATGTAGGGCAATGTGTCCTTTGGATGCCCTAAGTGCTCGTGCTCATTTTGACAATGCCACAAATGAATTTAATAGAAAATAAATACTAAAATATAAATTAAATTAAATTAGTAATAATAAACTAAATTTAAATAAAGACCATTAATAAAACATATAGACATTATTATTTTTTATACCCTTATGCTTGATTCATTTCAAGAGGGTAAAAGTTTATTGGATTGAGAAAGCTTTAAAGATCAAAACATTTTATCAAAATGAAGGATGCTATGCTATTCATCTAGTCTAATCTTGGATGAATGGTAACATTAAAAATATAAGCCTAGGACTTACTAATCAATAGCTTTTAGTACTTAGGAGTTGTTGAACGATATGTTGTTTAAAATTTAAAGATAAATAACTTAAACAATAAAAAAATCTTTAAAAGAAATTTAAAATCTTTAAGTCTTTAATAATTAAATTCAAACCATCCTTTAAAGACCTTAAATAAATAAATTTATTTATAGACAACTCTAAATCAATAAGTCGTAGGAACTATCCAAGCCTTACAACCTTTCTACACACAATTAGATGGATTATTAGGACAACAATCTCTAACCTAGGCTAGGCTGATGATTTGAATTTCTTGCCATGTGCTTTACTTAAAGAGAAGCTTATATATGTTTATTGTTTTCAACAATCTTGATTTCATAAAATTTAAATTTATGTTTGTGCACTTAGGCTCTTTAAGGACTTCATTAGAAGCATCAAGATATTTCACAATTTCTCTGCACCTTCATATCCTTTTATATGCTATTATTTTGCCTTTAAATTTATAAAAAAGTCAAAGTAGAATGTACATAAGAAAGATGTTTACATGTATTAGTAATTATAAAATTAAAATGTATATAAGTTGAGTTGTACAGTGCCATGAGTTGTGAAAAAAAAATTAAATATACTTGGTTATATGTATATAAATGGGGCTCCAAAAGATGATATTCTTGCCTTTGGGGGATACTCACTTATGGAATTCTGTATAATACCTAGAGCTTCCAGACCATAAGCAAGTATATTCAAATCAATATGTATAATAGGCTTAGAAATCCAAGCTTATTGTGGTGGAGCCTAGCCACCTTTATTTTCAACAAAGTCTCAAACAATGAATAAATAAATTATTATTTATATTTAATTATTTTCATTTCTTATATTGCATCATGCATTGCATCTTATGGGAGGTAGTTGACAAGAGAGGGTATAAGATTTCCTAGGTTTCTATTAGTGTATATATTTTGGACTTTGTGGGAACAAGTATACTAGTTCTAGGATGATATGGTACTGGGTATCATATACACAACCCCTTTACCCAATCATACATACATACATGCATTTTAAATTTCTACAATTATACGCTTGAGCCCAATACTTTTATGCCCACCATGGGCAGGCTCGTGAGGTCCTGATTACTCTCAGGGGATGCTACACTTTTCCTTCTCATAGGGTCATTAAACTGTAAAAAATTCTTAAAATTTTTGAAGTTAGAAAATTATCAAGATAAATTAAATAAGTTAAAATATAGAGTTCTTTATGAGTTTTTTCTTTGTTTTCATTGAAATTAAATGTTAAAATTACACATCATGAGTCATAAATTTGGTAGTCAGATTCATCCTTTGATCTCTTAGGCTAGAGCTTAGCCTATCCTGCATTACATCTAAGAGGATTGATTGTACATTAGGATAGTTAGCTGGGCACTCACTATATGCATGAATAAGTTCCAAACACCTCTTTAGTCTTTGCACATTTCTATTCAATTCTTCTAATTTTTTTTTAAGTCTAAATCTAAATTTAGAGGACAACTAAAGAATTTATAATCTAAAGCTTATACATTAAATCTTTTTAGCCCAAATATTTCATTAGATCTATATATATTTGAAAATCTTTAGTCTTTGCTTTAATCAAGAGTATTCTCTTAGGAGATGTAATTAACTATAGGGGCTTGCCTCTTTAAGGACTCTACAACCTAGAATAAAATAAACCCTATCTTTATTTCTTTTTATTGTAGGGGAAAGATTTGTAGAACGCATACTAAAGCTTTAAATATTGGATTAATTTCATAATTGAAATGATAGGTAAATTTTTTTTTTATCTTTTGGGACTTATTAAATATTTCATAAGCAATGTTCATTCATCAATGGAAAGTTTTCTCTTCTCAAATATGTAGTGAAACATTAGTCTATCCTAAGGGATGGTATAATGTCTATCAATGTAGATTTGACTATGGAAACTAAAATATAAATCTAAATCAAATTGTGTGTGATATTTTATTAAATTAAAATTTTCCACAAAATCCATTAATGCTATAAAAAAATTAAGGGTTAATCATGCATCAAGAAAAGGATGAATTGATAGATAGAATTCAAGGAATCCTCATGAGCCTTTAATGAAAGAGGAACTATAGCATCGTGTGATGGGCACTTTTTGGGTGCCATTTATTTTTTTTATCCCTAACTTATTATTTATTTCAATCTTAGCATGATGGTGATTGTTATTGTGTAGTCTCCCTTAAGATGGGTTCATGTAGCTATGCCACATAGAGGGATACATGCTTAATGTTGTTATTGTTTTGTTCTTGTTGATGTTTTTCTCTCCCCTAAGAAATAAAGGACTTAAGTTTGAAGCTCATCTTTCCAATTTTCATGTTCCTCCACATTCATGGTTGGGTGTTTTTCACCTACTAGATTATATTATTTTTAATTAAGATATTGGTTGTCAATCATTGAAGAAGTGCCTGTAGATCACTAGGAATATTATTCATATGTTGCATCAAACTATTACTAAGAAGAACATTCATGGAGGTAGAGTTAAAGATAAACATCATTGCTTTTCTTAATAATTTAATACACAAAAATAGGAAAAATAAAGGATAATAGGAGACGCCAAAATTTTTTTATATTAAAAATATAAAATAAAAAGAAAAAAATTATATCTTAGCCACTAGAATAAATCCTATTATTTTGAGCGGAATTATCACCTAAAAAAGCTAGGAATTCCACCAAAAATTATTATTTCCAGCAAATTTCTGACGCATAATGTCCATCAGTAAAATGAGCATCAAAAAGATATTTGAGATGGATTTTTTCTGATGGAAATGATTCTTATGAATTTTCTATAGATTTCTAATAGGTTCACGAAAAAAAACTATTATGTTTTGGGGAATAATCACCGAATTATTTTATCAAAATCCTCATTCAAAATTCATAGTATTGAATTTTTGATGGAAAGTCCACTAGAAATCTACTAGAAACCTATAACATAGATAAAAAACACCCTATCCTATTAACTATTCTATGGAAGAAGTCATAAAGCAAATATTAAACACATGAATATGATGTTCAAATAGTTCATTATAAAAATTATGTTATCCTACTTTCATTATATGATGATTAAATAGCTCTTAAACATTACAAACAGCAAAAATAAGCTAACAATTTTTAAAATAATCCTACAATTCTTAAACATTAAAGAGCCAATAAAATAATTACAACCATAAATGATCTACTCCAACTCTATCTCCTCACTCTCTTCAGACACTGCAAGTAATTTTTCACTAAACTTATTCTTGATTATCTGAAGCTATCCCACAAAGGATCCCTCACTAGCTGCAAGTTGGATATCTAGAAGCCATGTATACTTCTCCTAAAAATATAATATAAATATAATCATAGTATATGTGTCACTTAAAATATTGTTATTAATTTAAAAATTTTAGAGGCACATAATGGATAACCTCACTCACTCATCTACACTTTATTTGTCCTCCTGGTACTGGTGGGTGCAAGCGTGCAGCTTAATAGCACTATATTCCATACCTAGCATTTTCATATGTATTATACTTTGATTAGTATTCACAACTAAACCAATTATTCAAATATGAGATGATATGATTATATCTAAAATTTCTTATAAAGCATCATCATTGCACTAAATATGTGGTTTTGCAATACAAGATCCCATGCTTATGATTTTTATGATAAAAAATATTATTGTTTGTCTCTTTATTTCTCCTAGTTCATGTATTGCATATCTAATTTTGTATGTACTAAGTATCATGCACATCATACTCCATGCAATGAAGATTCAGGGCTCAAGACTGGGTAGAATATGTAAATTGTAATTCTTTATTTTTATATTAATTGAGTTAAAGTCTAATAAAAGGTATATGCCAGCTTAGAGACTATACACACACCCATTAGGGAGTGAAAACTAAAATTTTTGAATTTGTATCGATAAAATTTGAACAACCTAGTCAAACCATGATTTACTGAATTAATCATATAGTACGATAGAAATTGTGCTGGACAATTGACATGGATGATGTTTAATCATCTCAAAAATCAACCTATGCAATCTTAAGAAGAATGAACTAATTGTACCATACAATCTAAGTAACGTATAATAATATCATTATATTATTTTTAATTAGATTGTACTATAAATCGATGGTAATAACAAATGAATTAGGATTCCTTCAACTAATAATAATATATGATCCACCATCATACTATATGAACATAAATGGCTAACATGAATTTTTTTTTAATTCGTGCCTTTGTTTAAATATCATTCCTAATTCATCTTTGGGATTATTTTACCCCTTTTTTTAGGGAGAGCTCTGTGAGTAAGGTTTGAAGAGGGAGGATTACATTGGAGTGAGAGGTGAGGCCTTTAGGGAGAAGATTCTTATGGGATAAGAGAGTGTGCGAGAGGGGTTTCTATACATGGGTTCTCGGTGATCATGCACCTTGTTCCTCCAATGTCAATATCTTTGATTGAGGGAAACTCTGTGAACCATCTCATTATTGGAAAGATCCTACTGCTCCACTCCACTAGGAAGGTGAAAGGGATTTGGCTTATCGTCGCACAGAGGAGGTGAAAGATATTCATTTACTCTAATGCTTTAAGAATTTAAAAGAGATTCAGCCATTCCGCCACACCAAGGAGGTGGAAGTTATTTGTAAGGGATTCTCTGCCTTGCTTGGGGGAAATAAGGAGAGTCACTAGTCCTTATGTAATTCTAAGAGTGCAGGAATTCAAAGAGTGGACTAAGGTAAAAGTTGACTGAATCACTATAAATATCTAGTGTGTTTATTCCTATGTTTACCTTTACTTTTCTATATTTTTATTTATTACATCTTACTTTTTTCATATATGTTATCTATGAGTTTTTTATTTAAAAATTTGAATATATTGTTTTTGCTCAAAAATTAAAAAAAAAAAAATTCAAAACTTATGAACCGAGAAAAAAAAATATTCTTTGTAAGAATTCATTAAAGTCAAAATAAAATTTTGTGTAGATTGATGTTGTCGAATTATTCACTAAATCAAAAACTTTTCAAAAGGATATTTTTTAAAGGGAATTCTATAAACACCAATCCATCTCCCTCTTGGAATGTATTTGTAGTTCAATTCAGTCTAACAAACTAATTTGAACATTCAATTTGTCATAGTTCAACCCGACCAGGATAGGTCCTATTGTATTGAGCCGTGATAGGCAAACCCCAAGTTCTAATTTTAGAATTATTTTAGATTTTTTTGCAGATATTCATTAAAATAAATGACAGACTACTGAGCTACTAAAATATTCAAATATTGAAAAACTCATACATAAAATTTTGTTTATTTATCAAAATAAATATCTACAGTATAGTACATGGAAATAGGTAAGAGCTACAGAACTGAAAATTAAACTAGTCATGACTATACAAAAATTCAAAATAACAAAATACCTATGACCACAGATCTGATCTTGAACCGCTAGTCCACAACCTATTTCTCCTTCCCAGATCTTGAAAGCCAGAAGTAAAATCACCGTGAGCTACACCAACCCAACAAGCCACACAAACCAATCTAAATTTTTAAATATTATTTTATCAAATATTTTGTTGAATATTTAAAAGTAATTAATTAAAATTTAAATAAATCACTGAACTAAGAATCATAAAACTAGGAAATGTAATAAATGTATAAAAGTTATTCTATGATTAAAATAATAGTATATAAAAAATGAATTAATTGAAATTCATATTACAAAATAGTTCATATCATATTTCGAACCCAAAAAAATCTCAAAGGATTCTGGCCCCTTATGACTCCCTGTTTAATTATGCTTATAGCATCAGAACATATCAGAGATCCCTATCTCAGACATAATCTTAAAGGATTCTAGCCCCTTATATCTCCCAGAAATGTTTTGACAAAAATAGAATCTAAAAGAATTCTAGCTCCGAATGGCTCCCAAAAGATATAATTTATTCACATATGCACATTTATCATTACATTATAATAATTAAAGAGCAATTGAGTATATATCAAAATTTCATAGTATTGTATAATGATAGACATAAGAAAATCCAACTAAGCAAAAATACATATTTTCAGAAAATTAACAAATTACGAGGGATTATGCAAAGTAATATTTTAAGACTTTTATTATACTATAGTACTATTTTTTTACATCATGATAATTTTCTATTATATAAAAACCGCAAAAATTTAAAAACTCCCCATGAAAGTTTTTTAAAAAATATTTAAAATGTCCATAATCAAAATCTCTATAACATATAAAAAGTTACGCCGTGAAAGTTTTAACGGTGTAAAGTTATCCCTATTTTTCGCTAATGGATAAAAAATTTTAATCTAAATAATTTCTAAAACTTACACATTTTTGAAAATTAAGATGGGTATTATGTGCCTTATCTAGAGACAAACAAGTTTCTCAACAAGGCTGACGATAAAAACGGCCCAAAATCTGGGTTTTCTCTTTCACTCTCTATCTTTCTTTCCAAAAATCCTAATTTCCTTCTCTATTTGGATAAAAAATGAAATGCCATAAAATGGAATTTAATAATAAGGCATTGCTTTTAGATAATTTATTAAAATATTAATTATTATAATTATTTAATATTAAAATATTAATTTTGTTCATATTCTTTTATAATTTTAAATCCAAAAATCTAAAAATTATAGAAAATATAAATAAATTAGCTAATCATATTAAAAAGACTCTGGTGAAATCAGATTGTAAAACTGACACCTAATGGTCCCCAAAACTCCACTTTTTACCGATAGGTGCAGATTTCTTAAGAAATTTTTATAGTGCCAAAAATTATGAAAAAATTAGGGAAGCTAAAATTATTATTATAAATATTATATCAAAGAAAGTTTATGGTTTGGATTACTCTAGGTCAACAAAAAAAAATCTTGAAAATTTAAAGGGTTTCACACAATTGGTATTAGAGATGGTCTAAAAAATTATATTTTTAAAAACCTTGAGAAAAATATATCTGACATGCCTTGTGAATGAAAATATAGTGGATGGTTATTCTTTAATTCATCCACCTTTATTTGATCACATTCTCTTTAATGTTTAGAAAATCCATATTTCTATATTTTTACAATCGATTGACTATCTTAAGTGGCATATGATACAAGAAGGATATTATGCACTATTTAAATTTGTAAACAACATCAAAACTAAAATATGCTTTAATGAATGGAGCAATTAGGATAGAGACCTTTCATAACTAAATGCTAAGAGCCTGAATATTTTTTTGAGCACTTAAATTAGAAGACTATTTGAGAGTCTCTACTTGTACTTTTAACAAGGAGATCAGGGATAGATTGTTCATTACTTACAAGGGTACTAATGAAGTCAAATAATCTCATTTAAATATATTATTTAATTATTTAAAACTATTTAACATGAAACCAAATGAGACTATATTTGACGTGAACATTAGATTTACTCAGATAGTGACATCCTAGTATGTGTATGGTAGAGAACTATCAAACTCTATAATGGTTAATAAAATACTTTGTTATCTGCCTGATAGTTTTCATGCAAAAATTATTGTTATCTGTGAAATAAAATATTTGAAGGTTTACACAATTGATAATCTTTTTGAATCCCTAATTACATATGAACAAAATTTAAGCAAAAGATTGCAAGATACATGAGAGAAAAAGAAAGAGAAGACCTTAGCTCTGAAGGATTGTAACTCAAATAGCGATAGCTCAGGATCATATGGTGATGATGGCATAACCCTTATGATGAGGCAATTAAAAGCTTCTTAAAGTAAAGATAGAAGCACCATTTTGAATGTGGCAAAGGTAAAGGAGGAGGATTTAATAAAAGTTCATATGATGTGATTTATTTTGAATGCATGATGCTAAGACACTTAAGATCTGAATGCCCAACTTGAAAACACACCCTACCAAGGAGAAGGGTGAAGAGAAGACAAACTAAAGAAAGGGGAAGCAAAGGACACAAAAGGCTTTTTAGGTAGATTTTTCTTCAGGCTCTTCATAACAAGAACCTAAGAAAGAAGTAACAATTTTATGTTTAATGGCTGATAAATATACTATTAAACCTGGCCATGAAGAGGTATGTGAGATTACCTATGATGATTTATTTTCTATTGATATATATATATATATATATATATATATATATATATATATATATATATATATATATATATATATATATATATATATATATATATATATATATATATATATATATATATATATATATATATATATATAGGAAGTTAAAGAAACATCATGCATTATTAAATAATAATACTTTTAATTTAGAAAAGGAGCATGATATTCTTAGAACTGAACACATTACATTAGTTAATGAGCATGCTTCTTTACATGATGAATATGATGAACTAAACAAGAAGCATCTAGAATTAAACAAATCTCACAAATCCTAAAAAATAGAGCATGTTGAACTAGAGAACGCATTTAAGGAGTTAGAGACACTTGCGTCACAATTGGATTGTAAAGAGAATGAATTACTAGTTGAACTAAGAGTTGAAAATAGTGCAAATGGTTATTTACTTCAAAAAATAAATTCACTTTGATAGAGCAAACACAGGCCTATTCATACAATTCCATAGCCCAAAACATAACATTCAACTTATATCTTTTAAAGGAGGTACTACCACCCACATAAGTTATTGAATCCATTTGTAGGTATTAGGTGTTATTCATATGGCATGATAAGACACATAACCCGCACTTGTACTATACATTGTAGAACACATCTAGTGTGAAGGTCAAACTTATTTGTATCACAACAGAGCATGCATTTATCTCATCCATTAAGGTATAGGTGGAACCAAAACTCACTTGGATTTCCAAATTTAACCTTTGATGACTTTGTAGGGATTCTCTTGCAAAATTCCTAATAAGAGCATTTGGTACCTGTATAGAGGTTATTCATGGCACATGACTTAAGACTTAAAGCAATTTATCATTTTGTTGGCTAGGGTAGGAGGTAAGGTAACATTGGGAGATAACACCACTTGGAAAGTGTGTGTGTGTGTGTGTGGGGGGGGGGGGGGGGGGGGGGGGGGTGTTATATTTGATTGGTAACTAAAAAAATTTATTATAGAAAATATTTTTCTAGGAAAAGGATTAAAATATAATTTTCTTAGCATCAGTGAGCTCGATTATTATGGGTTTGAAATAAAATCTTTTTATACCAAATGCATTATTAGTCTAAATCGAAAAATTATTTTAGAAGGAAAAAGGTTTAATAATGTTTACAAGCTTAATTTGTCTTGTATTGATAATTCAAATCATTCATGTCTCCAAACTTTTGTTGATTAATCATGGCAATGACATAGGTGACTATGTCATGCAAGCATGAAAACCCTTAGAAAGATAACTTGAAAGGACCTAGTTAAAGGCATACCCAAGTTAGATTTCTCTAAGGATCACCTAATAAATGTATGCAATTAGGAAAGAAATTTAAATCATCGTTTCATTCCATCAAGGACATCACCGCCATTAGACCACTAAAAATCTTACATGTGAATTTGTTTAGTACTGTTAGTACAACTAGCTTAGGTGGAAAACCTTTGGGTACGTGATTATTGACAATTATTCAAGATTTAACTGGTTAGAGTTTTTTCTCATAAATGTGAAACATTTTAGGAGTTTAGAATATTCTCCATTTGGATTTAAAGAAAATTAGGATGTGAGATCCCTACTATCTATAGAGTTCATGGTGGAGAATTTGAAGATGATTTGAATCTTTCTGTAAGGAGTTTTGAATTGAACATAATTTTTTGTCACTAAGACACTTCAATAGAATGGGATAGCTAAAAGGAAAAAAATAGAATTTAAGTGGAAGCAACTAGAGCTGTATTAGCTAATTACTCACTCACTAAATATTTTTGGGTAGAATTAGTGAATACGACTTGTTATATTTTGAAGAGGGTAAAGGTTAGACCAAAATTGAATAAGATACCTTATGAGTTTATTTAGAGTAGGACACCAAATCTTTCACATCTTTATATCTTTGGATGTAAATGATTAATCATTATCAATGGAAAATCTCTTATAGGAAAATTTGATCCTAAGCTCGATGAAGGAATCTTCTTTGGCTATTCCTATATAAGTAAAGCCCATTAGATATTTAATAAGAGGAATTGAGTTATAGAGGAGTCCACCCATATGGTGTTTTATGAATATGATAAATATGGTGAGCTTAGGTTAGAAGAAGAAGAAGAGGTAAAGGTTACCAAAGGAGTAGAATCTATTGACCTAGGAGATAGAGAAGAACCTCAGGAGTCATTACTTAAAGAATGGATATACTCATCTAGCTATCCTAGAAGGATCATATTAGGAGATCCATTTGTAGGAGTTAGAATTAGGCATGGACTTAAGAAGGAGGTTAGTCATTCAATGTTCATCTTTTTGGTAGAACCCATAAATTTAGCCTATGCCTTTTTTGATGAATCCTTGATCCTAGTTATGCAAGAAGAGTTAAACCAATTTTTTTTATTAAAATGATGTATGGGAGTTGGTTAGCATACCAATGAACTAGAGTATAATATGTACCAAGTGGGTATTCAAGAATAAGATTAATGATTTTGGAGTTGTGGTTAGGAATAAGGCAAGATTATTAGCTAAGGGGTATAATAAAATTAAAGGCATTGATTTTAAGGAGACCTTTTCCCCTATAGTTAGATTAGAAGCTATTAGAGTATTGTTATCTTTTACATATTTAGAGGCTACAAGTTCTATCAAATAGATGTAAAGAGTGATGTCCTAAATGGGGTTATCAAGGAAGATGTTTATGTAGAACAACCACGTGGATTTAAAAATTTAACCTTTCCCAATTATGTATGCAAATTGAAAAAGAAATTATATGGGTTGAAATATGTACCTAGGGTATGATAAGAAAGGCTTAGTTCATTTTTCCTAGATATATTATTTATTAAGGGTAGTATAGATACCACCCTATTCCTAAAGAAAGTAAGAGATGATCTATTTATTACTCGGATCTATGTGGATGATACACTTTCTGGATTAATAAATGAAAACATTTATAATGATTTTTTAGAGATCATGAGTAGAGAGTTTAAGATGAGTATGATAGGGGTGCTAAGATACTTTCTTGGATTTAGTGTGAAGCATAGGGATGATGGTACCTTTCTTATTCAAGAAAATTCTAAATAGGTATGAGATGGAAGGTGCTAAAGTAAGTAATACCTCCACCAGCTCTACCATTTTATTAGTAAAGAATGCAAATGGAAAATTAATAGATAAAAAAGTATAGTTGATTAAAAGGATCACTTCTATATTTGTCTGCTAGTAGACCTAATACAATATTTAGTGTTTGTCTTGGAACTAGAATCCTTGATGATCCAAAAGAATCCCATATGAGAGTAGTTAAGAGAATCCTTAGATACTTTCTGCAAACTTAAATATAGGTATTTGATATCTTATACATAGTTCTTCATTTGAAATCATAGGATATTCAAACTCAAACTTTGTAGGGTATATAATACACAGAAAAAGTACTTCTGGAAGTTATCAATTCATAGGGCAATTATTAGTTTTTTGGTCCAGTAGAAAGAAAAAACTCAGTAACTTTATCCACCATTGAGATAGAATATATAGTTATAAGAAGTTATGTTACTCAAGTTTTATAGCTAAAATAATAAATCCTTATCCTTTAACTCTTTGTAGGTCTTATACCAATCACGTGTGATAATACTAGTGTCATATGCATTTCCAAAAATCTAATTCAACACTCCAAAATAATGCATATAGAAATTAGACATCATTTCATTAGAGATCATATAAACAAGAGAGATATATAACTATATCATGTAGCAACTGAGAATCAATTAGCAGACATTTTAACTAAACCCCTAAGCTGTGACACCTTTATCACACTAAGGACTAGATTAGGTGTTACTTACATTCATGCTTAATTCAAAGTTGAAGTGAAATCAACATCATATGTAGTTACATGATTTATGTGTTTTCATGTTTGTTATATTTTCTAATTTAAATTTGTTTTTGTTAATTATTTTGGTTTCTTTGTTTGATGTTACTAGTTAGTAAAATCCTTCCTTGATCATCACTCACTAAATAAAATTTAAAAAATAATTAAAAAAATTTAATGAACCTTATTCATATTTTACAATCCACACACCTCTACACATCCTAGCCCCTCATGAAATCAACAACCCATATGTGAACAATAATTGATTATCATATTGTACGACAACCTCTTCGTATTATATGATCCACATGTCTGTAACCATTGGTTGAATTTAATAGGTTAGCATGAAATTTGAAACATCTTCATACTGAATGAACACCTATTTTTACTATATAAATCTTTAATCAAAGTTTGTACCAGATGATTCCTCAAGATGAACACTTTTATAAAGATTATCTTGTATGATCTTGATAGTATTGAATGATTTGACTACTTTTATATCATATCATACAAATGAGTTAATGTCATCTGATCTTCTAGTATGAACCATAATCATATTGTACAATCTATTGAAAACTGTATTTAAGAAGAGGATTTTTTAATTTTTTTAATCACTCAAATCCTTTCTACTATTACGCACTTCTATTCTTAGCTTCCACTTTCCTTATGGCCAGTAGCAAGAGAACTCATATGCTTCAAGGGAGCTCCTCTATATACTACCAATTCAAGGAAGCCCACATTACACCTTCTTATATCATAAACCAAGTAGTTCTTAACTATCAGGTTATGGACCCCTTTGCATCCATCACCCTGTAATTTCACTTAACCCACATTTTTTCCCTTGAAATCTGAACTACTCTTTGAATTCTTTGCGAGCCTTAGAGTGAATGATGATTTTGTCTCTATGAAACCCCTATATCTATAGGCGTCCTATGAAATAACCAAATAGGACCTTATTAAATATTTATATCTTTCTATAGAAGGAGTTCAACTACATAAATTAGCAACAAAGAGTAATTATGATTGGACCACTTTAATTTTGACCCTTCATAATACTTCCTCAAATCAACATCAGCCTCTCCTCCAATCAGTTAACCATAATGCCCGTATCATCCACCATGTTCTCCACACTTCCATTCCTCAAAAGGCTAGACATAGAGTAAATATCACCCACTTCTTTCTATCATCACTTATTTATTCATGTCTGGTACTATATTTGATGAATCCCATATGATCAATAGGTATTTTTAAAATCTTAATTCCATTCTTTGCCTATCAACCTAACATAAGCAGAATATCGCTTAAGGATGCATAGACACCTACATCCGAGATTAGAAATACTAACTTCTATATCCAACATAAGTAAATACATTCTCGGTCTTCTACTTTGATGTTTCCTTCCACATTTTTTTTTCGTCACCAAGCGGATGATTCCTAATAATAGCTCAAGCTCAACAAGGTAGAGGTGACCCCTAGAACTAGTGGCAACACCTTCTCACTGGTTCTAGCCCAACGACTCAATCATGGAACATCTTGATTGCATGGAATTACAATCAACTACATAGTATTAGGAGACTACTTAGTATTGGGAGATGCTTCAATAATAGCATGAGCTTCTCCAGAGTAGCTTGAGATGCTTCAAT
Organism: Dendrobium huoshanense; assembly: GCA_016618105.1. Taxonomy (NCBI): domain Eukaryota; kingdom Viridiplantae; phylum Streptophyta; class Magnoliopsida; order Asparagales; family Orchidaceae; genus Dendrobium; species Dendrobium huoshanense. The sequence goes on along the minus strand of CM028359.1, from coordinate 69,195,392 downwards.
ACTAACACCAAGAGATATAATAGACATATTTGATACAATAGCATGACTTTCTCTAGTAGTACTACCAGCAGATCCAACAATAATATGAGGCAGATCGAGCTTAGTTTAGTGACCAATTTTCTTCTCTTTACTAGTATGTCAAGCTACCACCACCACCACCTGATCTCATACTCTCTTAGTTTTAATCTTTGTGTTTTTTTATTGGTTTTGTATTAAATTTTTTGGCTTTTGATTATACTTTCTTTTATGTTTATGTATCTCTACTTTTTGGTATTGTGAAAAGGGGGAGTAGTTGTTTGGTTGTGCTTATTGATATTTTACTTTGTTTAATTTTGATTTTTTTATGCTTCAACTTTTTTTCTTTATTATTTAGCATTTAAAATTTTAAAACTTAAATTATAAAAAATTCCACTAATTTTAAAATAATTCAGTGAGGGGAAGATTAGGAGAAAATGTAATTAACTTGAAAATTCAACCAATAATATTTGTCAACATTAAAGAGGAAGATATTATTGTAATTTTGGATACCAAACTTGCAATTTTGATGATAACAAATATTATTAATTACCTCTTTATTTCTCCTAATACTTGTATTACATGTCTACTTTTGTGTGTACTAAATTTCAGGTACATCATACACCATTCAGGGCTCAAGAGTGGCTAGAATAAATTTGATATGTTTGTTAGAGGCTATAATTTTTAATTCTTTATTTTTATATTTCTTGAGTCAAAGTCCTATAAAAGGTGATGCCAGCTTAACGAACACACACACACACATTAAGGAGTGGAAAAAAATTAATTTGCGTAGATCATATTGTATGATCTATTGATCAAAAATTAATTATAAAGGCTAATTAAGTAATTAATATTTTTAAGTAATCATACTGTACGAACCAGATTATAAAGGTTGATTAGTTTAAATATAAACCCTAGTCGCAAATAAGATTTAGGTAAGCTTTTTAATTTGTTATTTTTGAACTAACCGTATTGTATGAGATGGTTCATACTATACGATATTTAAACTATTACTTAAATTAATCCTTGTGTTTAGTTAATCAAATCAAGGTTTAATTAATATGAGAAATTATACAGTATAATGCTGATCATACAAGACGATTAGCAAAGACAATATTTTATCATCCTGGATGAACCTTGATTTATTAAACTAATCATATTGTATGATGTCAATCATACTAGATGATTGACAGAGACTATGTTTGATAACCTCAAAAATTATCATGTATAATCATAAAAATAATGAACTAATCATGCCGTATAATCCAAGTATCATACCGCATCTTTGATATATCATAATTGAACAGATCCTATTGTGACTTATCCATCATACAAAATGAACTCAAATTTCTTGAACTAATCATATTGTATGTTCCTTGATAGCACTGCATGAATAGAAATGGCTGACTTGAATTTTAGGATTAATTTGAGCCTTTCTTTAAATATCATCCCTAATTCATCTTTGGGATTTTATTGCCACTTTTCTGAGGGAGAGCTTTTATGAGAAGGAATTGCTTTGGAGAGTGAGAGAGAGGTGAGGTCATGAGGGAGAAAATTCCTATGGGATAAGAGTGTGTTATGGGATTTCTATATACAATTTCTTGGTGATCATGCACGCTCTTCCACCAAGATTAATGTATTTTCTTTAGGGAAACTTTAAAAAGTGTCTTATTTTAATAAAGATCTAACTGTTTTGTCGCAACGGGAAGATGAATGGGATTTGGCTTCTCTGCCTCATAAAGGATGTGAAAAAAATTAAGCTACTCTGCCATTTAGGAAGGTGAACGCAATTTGACTACTCTGCCTCATCGAGGAGGAATAAGTGATTTATAAGAACTTCTCTGCCTTACCATGGGGGAAAAAGGAGAGTCACTAGTATTAGTATAATACTCAGAGTAGTGGAATATAGGTAGTGGACATAAGTTAGGATTGCCCAAACAACAGTTAATCTCAGGTGTGTTTGTAATTTTTGTTTACCTTTATTTTCTTGCTTTTTTATTTATTGCATATATGTGATCTATGAGTTTTTTATTTCACAAATTGAATATATTATTTTTTTCTCAAAAATAAAAATAACAAAAAAATTCAAAAATTAAGAACTAAGAATTTTTTTTTTCATCTTTGCTAGTGTTATTTAAAGTCAAAACATTTTTTTATTGGTTTTGTATAATTATTCATTAAATCATAAACTTTTAAAAAGGATATAATTTTAAAGGGAATTTTAAAAACACCAATTCACCCCCCCCCCCCCCCCCATTTCTTGGTGCTCATTTGTAGTTCAAGTCAATCTAACAACCTAATTTGAACTTTCATATGGAATTGTGCCCCAAATATGGAGGGCACTACCATGCCGCATTGTCTAAAACTAGCTCTGCCTCTTTTGGTCATACATCTTAGTATAATATGGGTTGCACCAAGCTCTAGTCAAGTCATCCCACACACTCTCATCAATACAAAGTGGCCTCTCACTTGACTTCATCATATCTATGAACTTATCTCACACGCAAGTCGATCTCCACACTTTTCAAAATTTTAATATTTACATTATGCCACAACAACTAATAGAAATCTCTTTGCATATTAATATTAAAACATAGAATTATTTGTGTTAGACTAATTAAAATGCAAGTATATTAGAATTATTGTTAATAACTAACCTCGAAAACTCAAAACCACTTGTCTAAAACTTCTAAATAGATTTTCTTACATGATATATATGTGCATCAAACATTCTTTGTATGATGACATATATTTTATTTGTTGTCTTCTTTGACAGATGAAAGCTGCATAAAATATAAATAGAAAATTTACTCCTTAAAATACCTAAATAAACTAAAGCATGCATTACTTACATGTTACCCTCAAGCTCTATAAGCATGCATCCATCTATCATCAGTGATGCTGTAGTCTTTGGTCATTGCTCAATAAATTTGGATGGTCCTCCTAGAAATGGTTAAGGAACTGGTAGGGAGTAGAATGCCTAGGTATATGGAAGATATAAGTAGGTGGATAAGACTCCCTGAATGATGGTGAGGAATGTAAGGGTATAAAGGAGTGTTATGCATATGGTTTGGAGAAGGAAATTAGGAATCTATGGAATGAAATAAAGTACTAGCAGTTGGAGGTGTAGGCTGGGTTTGACTCGAATGGTTATGGATGGAAGGAAGTTAAGAAGAGGTCTCCTTAGCTGCTCTAGCCATACTAAATGGGTCACTACTCACCTTCTTCTACCTACCAAAGAAATTCATGATAGACTTATGAGAATCTACAAAATTAAAAAGAAATGCTTAGTTCTAAAAACAACTTATTATTTAAAATACTAAATAAAATTAAGCATGCAAAAATATATATTAAAAACTACCTAATGTTATGATATAAAGAACAAAGATACAAGAAGAACTACTAAAAACTAAATATAATAAATGTAGTAAGAAACCTGCTTATAAAGTGAAATGTAGAAAACTAACTTAGGAAATGTCGTAACAAAACATGCTAGAAGAAGAACTTTAAAAATGAGAGGCATTAACCTTTCAATTACTATCTGTCACTTGATTGGCTTCCATCAGATGATGCCACAGCACCCTAACTATTTTTTTGAATATAATTGTCTACCTCTAACTATAACTCACTCTCATTTTCCTTAGATGCAATTTAATCATAAACATCATTAGCAAGTTCTTCAATGTTTGAACTACATTCTTCTTAATGTGCTACTAGTAATGTACTACTCTCAATAACCCCCACCCCCCACCCCACATATATTTTATCTTGATAACTGCAAGCCAATCTTGTTTAGCCTGCACTCTACATAGATAGATAACAAAGTAGACATTACTTATCTAGCTAGCAATGACAAATAGGTCATACTTTGTGTATCTCCTACCTCATTTTACTTCTATGATACCATATAGTGGATATAGCCTTATATCTTTATTCTATACTGAATTAAACCACATTAATTAAAAAGATTAAGTTGTTTCCTTATTCCCTTGAATACTATAACTGTAAGACTTCCTATAAGACCACATAGTATTCATAGTCATCACTCGATAATTAGTCCCTATAATATAGAGACTACATCATTTTTTTCTTTCAACCTTCACACTAAGAGTTTTTTATGAAATCTATAAATATTTATAAAAACATTGGCTAGCATTTCAGCTGTCTCATTGGTCCCTAAGCTAGCTTTATTAATCCTTAACATCACTGCCTTGAATATGGACCTAAATAGGGAAATAAGTTTAACTTTCTGATTACAATGTTCAATAGTTTTATTATTTTCCACATATCACTACAAAATGAATTTTAACAAATGCACATTAGATTTAAACAAATTTAAAAAGTCATCTTTGATCCTATTATCAACTTTTAATGTTAAAGATATACTCAAAGTATTAACAAATGTCTTGAAAGTTATGTATATCACTAATCAATTTATCACAAAATTAATGAAATATTTAATCATACTTACTCAAGATACGGATCAACTTCTTCACAATTAAGTAGCTTTTATAATATAGTAACTCTAATCTTCCAATCATTCAAACAGTATGAGATACAAGCTCCTGCTAGCTCACCATGTACATTGAATACATACATAGTTGAAGATTGACCATGATATGGTATACTAAGATTTTGTGGTACATTTGTCATTGTTAATTGCAATTTTTGGACAAAGTAGTAGGATAATAATTAGGTTGCATGATATGATATCTATTCTTTACAGATCGATCTTTCAGGACATGCCTTATTCTTAACAATCTTTTTATGCTTATTTAGATGCCTGCATAGTGTATGGATATTATTTATAATTTGTTAATACTTCAAAAGTCGAAAGAGAAAATTTGTAAGATGGAAAGCTTCCTCTCAAATTGATATATCCAATGATACTGAATTGAACCACTATCTCTAGAATCATATAGTAAATGCACAAGCAGTTGGTCCATTGAGTTAAAAAATCTTGGAGGGAATATCTTCTCAAGTTTGCACAAAATGAATAGAATATTCTACTCACTAAGGAACAAAGCCTCATCACTCAATCTGTATGAGCATAAAATTTTAAAAAATATACTTAGTTTAACTAAAGGATTTAAAATTGAATTTGGCAAATAGTAGAAGGGAGTGGGCATAAGACATTCCATGAAGATACGACAATCATGACTTTTCAGTATAAATAATTTCACTGATTTCATCTTAAAACACTTATAGAGGCTGGAAGCATATCTATTAGGTAGCTTTAGGCTTTACACCCATTTACAAACTTATCGCTTGTATTATAAATTTAAGGTAAAAGGTGCTTTTGGCTTTCAAAGTTGTTCATTTCCACCATCCCTCAACTCTAAATTTTTTCTCTTGCAAATATCTTTCAAGTCCATCCTTTCTTTCACATTTTCTTTTAATTTGGCCTTGATATCCATGATTATGTTGAAGTTATTATCAAAAACATTCTTGTTAATATGCATGACATCTAAGTTATATCATATCAAGTTTTTTTTCCCAATATGAAAATAACCAAAAAATACTCTTTGTGATCCTATTGTGATTCAATCCATACCACAACACTCTGTAATCTGCTAATGTATGAGAGTCAATTATCGTGGGTATCAACTTTACATTTTCAAACATTTGATCATTGGATAGCTTTCGTGGAGGTTGTGCTAGCTCAACTTTATTTTTAGTGAAAGCTTCCTTATTTCACTTAAATGGGTAGTTGGAAGGTAAGAATATATGGTGACAATCAAACCAAGTGTTCTTACCTCTACATTTTAAAGTGAATGATTTAGTAAATTCCATGCAATATAGGCAAGCTACCATGCCTATAGTGCTCTAACTTAATAGCATGTCATATGCTAAAAAGTCATCAATTGCCCAAACTAATTTTGTCATCATGAAAAAAATTTGTTTGGTGGAAATATCATATGTAGTCATGCCTTCTTCTTATAATAATTTAATATCATCAATTAAAGGTTGCAATAACAAACCTATCTTTACATTTTGATTATGTGAGCTTAAAATGATAAATGTAAGAATCATGTATGGTATTTTCATACATAATTCTAGTGAAATATTTTAGGAGATGATTATCATTGTCCATTATGAGTAAAGTCGCTTAGTTTGACTAAATGGAGTGAAGCCATTTGTACATAACCAAAATCTTACATTTTTTTGTTCTATGACAAAAATAGGATGTGAATGATCAAAGTACTTCCAGGCCTCAACTTCTTACGGATGAGTTAAAATACCTTTGTGAGATGTGTGTTATATCATCTCATATGTGCAGTCATGCTCATTGAAGTATATAAACATTACAGTATGGGAAAAAGGTAAGTAAATAAATTAACTATCTGTCACATCCTTTTGTTTTCTATATTTTCTAGATTTTGATTTGAAACTTGGCATGCTGCAATGCCAACATATTTTCTCTAACAAATCATCCATGTTGTATAACATGCATCCATTAACACAACAATCTTTTTTGTACCTGTCAAACCTAATTTGGAAACCAATTTTTTGGTCATATATCAATCTGCTACAATTATATTATCTGTAGGGTTTGTCTTCTTAAGCAGCCCAATGAATTTATTATAATGTTCATGGGGGACATTATATTCTTTATTTATGGTCAACGTTTTAACTGTGATAGATAACTCTAACAGAATAATGTACCCATCCCAAATTTCTTTTTGTGTAGCATGCAATAAATCATATATGTTTTATTCTTCCGTATTTGGTGAATCTTCCGTATATGGTTAAACTTGTGGCCCAATAGCATCATAAATCAAATCTTCATATGTCCTAATATTTTCTTTCTCAACTACGTTGAAACTTGTTGATGGGCCACATTGATAGTCAAAATGTGATTTGTACTAAAAAATGTGAAGTCCAATACTAATATTATGCCATGAATCCTCTATGATATAGATCAATAATAACCTTATCTATTGTAAGGTACATTTGATTTTTGTACTTTGAATAAGGACAAACCTCCCATATGATATAAGTGAAGGTAGGTGATAGTCCATCTTGATGAAAAAATTCACCCCATTGATGAAATCATTTGTTAATGTCATCCATCTAAGAAATAATCAATTATACATCAAATATGTTTTATTTTGAATATCCATATCAGATTTGAGCTATAAAGTCCTACACAAAAACATTAGGATTTTTTAAGATAGAATAATATTATATGTTTATGTCATTATATGATGGTTATTGAATTTATTGGATGGAATTAATGTTTTTCCAAAGCATAATTTGGCTCTCTTTTTTTGGCCAAAGGTTAATTAAGCTTAATTTATCTTAATCTTGTCATGTTAGCTACAATCTTGTCTTGAAAGCTACAATTTTATTTAGCTTATTATGGTCTAGATGGGGATAATGTTTTACTACTACAAATATCAGTATATCATAGGCCATAATAAATTTAATTTTATTTTATTTAAAAAAAAAGCATTAAACCCTAAATTTAATAACCCTAAATTTACTACTACAAATATCATAATAATTTGCATAGTATGAACAATTTACCTTGGCTAGTGGGTCGTGATTTTAACATGATTTATAACCCTTCTAAGCGTATGGGGGGATCTACTCCTAATTATCATTCTATGGAGGATTTCAACAACATGATTATGGATTGCAATTTGATTGATATTGGTTTTTTTGTTAATAAATTCACTTGGAATTGTGGTAACTTATGGCTTGAATAATGATAATTGGATTAATGCTTTTAATGCTACTTCCATTGAGCATCTTAGTAGAATTATTTTTGATAATTCTCCTTTGTTGATTATGGTTCAAGCTAGACATATGAACTTTGTGCCTCAATTTAGATTTCAAAATATGTGGCTACTTTATGATTCTTTTTTGGATATGGTTTAGGAAAATTTGCATGTGCCCTTACATCCTGATAATTTTGTTCATGGTATGAAGAGATTTTGGTTCAGACTAAAAAGACTGAAACAAATTATTAATTGGTGGAACCACAATGTTTTTAAAAATATTTTCTATAGTATTGCGATGGCTAAAAACAAAGTTCTTTTTATTGAGAATATCTGTCAACACTCTCCTTCTGATGTTAATTTTAATTTACTTAAGGAGGCTAAAGTTTGTTTGTTGAATTTACTGTGTTAGTAAACACCCATCTATCTGCAATTTTAATCAAGGTGACTCTAAAGTATAGAAGAGACTTCGCAAAGTGAAGTGGATGGTTGAACTGTACTTATCATGGGGGTTGGGTGATGGAAATATTTTCTTTTGGCAAGATCGCTGGTTACGTAAGCATTCTATTGAATCTATCATTAATTCCTCTTCCATTTTGATAGTTAAGGTTAATTTTTTCATTATGGATAACTGTTGGGATTACGATAAAATTGCAAATGTTATTCCAAATGAGATTATTCATATTATCTTTAATCTTCCTTTGAACACGAAAGCTGAAGAATTACTTTTATGTAATTTTCCTAGAGATGGTACTTTTAAATTAAAGGTTGTTTGGCATGATTTTTAAAACAAGAAGGAGAATTCTAGTATTTTATCTATGATTTGGCAATGGAGTATTCCATCTACTATTATTATTTTTATATGGATGATTGTGCATAAGTTCATCCCTACTGATGATAGTTTAATTCATAGAGGTTTCATTTTGCCTTCCAAATTCCAATATTGCTATCATGTAGAGAATATGCACCATGTTTTTCTTTCTGATCCTATAGCTATCACGATTTAGACCTATTTTGATGATATTTTCAAATTAAATTGTTTCAATGCTAAATTGTCTATTTATGCCAATCTTATGTTTTGGTTTGTCAAGTCTAAGGTGCATATTAGAAATGATATTCCTTCTCTTATTTTATGGTATTTATGGTTGGATCAGAACAATTCTCTTTTTAATGGTATTGACATGAATCACCACAAGATTATTAATAATGTGAAAGACAAAGTTATGAAACTCTTTGCTGCTAATCTTTTTTTTTAGTAAGAATTTTAAAAACTACTTTTTTTTGGTTGATGATTTCGGCATTAATCTGGATGGTGGTTCTCACCCTCCTGCTGGTTCTGGAGTAATCTACTAGGTTAACCCCCCCCCCCCTGTTGAATCTAGTAATTAGGTTGTTAAGCCTAAGTTAATGTCCCAAGGCTACCAAGAGGGGGGTGAATTGGTAGTTTAAAAATTTAATCCCTCTTTGAAGATTAAGTTGAACCGAAATGAAAATTTTTCTTTTAAAGTTTTTCTAGAAAATATTTTTCAACCACAGAGTTGTTAAAAATTAAAATAAAATGCGGAAACATAAAAAACTGTAAATGACACAAGATTTATAGTGGTTCGGTCTATAACCAGACCTACATCCACTCATCAGAGGCACCCTCTGAGTATTGCACTAAAACCAATAGTGACTCTCCTTTTGCACCCACAGCAAGGCGGAGAAGCCTTTACAACACACTCTTTTCACCACTACCCGGTGCGGCAGAGAACTGTCGTCCTTTTACACAATCCCTAATGTTGGCAGAGAACCGTCCGTCCTTTCACACTCTCCTAGTGTGGGCAGAGAACCCTTTCGTCCTTTCACACTCTCCTAGTGTGGGCAGAGAACCTTTCCAGCTGTTCACACTCTCCAAGTGTAGGAAGCGATCCTTTCGGCTATTCACACTCTCTAAGTGTCGGCAGCAAACCGGATCTCCTTGACTGATCTTCTCACACGAAATCTAGAAGGAAGAAAGAAAAGAGTGAAGTAATCCCAATTCACAAGTAGAGATTCTTACCTTTGAACTCCAAGTGAAGCCTTCACGCTCCAATGGTAGGAATCCTCCTTTGAATGCACTCTTCCACTCTCTCCTTAGCTATTCTCTCAGGAGGCACGAAGATCAAATGATAAAAAGATTGGGTGGCAATCTAATTTGGACTATATATACAAAAGACAAGAAAAACCGCCCAAAAACTGCAAATTTTCAATTCTGTACGCAGTGGATCGTCCCGTACGATCGTGGATCGTCCTGGACGATTTTACTTAAATGTTTTGAAACGACCCTATTTGTATATGTGTATGAACTGTCTTCATACACACTGATCGTCCCGTATGAACTAAGTTTGTCCGGTATGAACGGTTATTACTAGGTCGGTCTAGAAAACTGCTGAAAACCGTTCTAAGTTGGTTAATCGTCAGGACAAAAATTTGTTCGTCTGGACGAAATTTTTACAGAGAGCAGATCATTTTCTGACGATAATTAATTTCGTCTGGACAAAAATTTTACAGAGACTAGATCGTCCTGGACGATAATTAATTTCGTATGGACGAAATTTTTATAGAGAGCAGATCGTTTTCTGACGATAATTAATTTCGTCTGAACGGAAATTTTACAGCGATCAGATCGTCCTGGACGATAAGTTTTTCGTCCCGGACGAATAGGACTTAGAAAATTTTTCAAGCCAGTTCCTATTCGTTCTATGTGCTCAATAGGAGATAACTGTCTGATCGTCCCGTACGATCGTATATCGTCCCGTACGATCAGTATAACTTGTATATGATCTTCTTATGTGTGTATGTGTGTTTTTATTCACTCAATTACAATCACTCCCTTTCAAATTCAATTCAAAGAAAAATATAAGCTTCAAATTCACAAAATATCTCATGTTGAATTTGATTTGAAGTTTTCGTAGTCTGGAGTCTGATTTTTCTGAAATGTTAGTACACACAAGAGCAAGTACAAATCTTCTAAAATTGTTAGGAGATAACTACACATTTGAACAATAATATTTGGAATCATCAAAACTATACAAGTTGCAAAAATGTAAAGCATGCAAATAGCAACTATTTTAACAATCTCCCCCTTTTTGATGATGGCAAAACAATTATTATTTGTATGATTTCAATTTAAATAAATCTTCTAAACTCCCCTTGAATTTATGAATACATGAAAATAAGGAGCCATTTTGAACCACAGAAAAAAAAAATGTGTTTTTCAAAAAAAAAATTAACAAAATTTCAAAGTTAAACATAAAACCAAAATACAAACAAAAACTAAACATACAAACACAAGAATTTCTCCCCCTTTTTGACTACAACAAAAAGTGAAGAAGAAATAGACAAGAAATGTAAGTAATTATATGAAATTCATTTGAAAATTTAATCTAAATGGTGATTGTGATAAGTTATGCAATCTAAAACTAATAACATTAGGTCAATTATAGAAATTCATAAAATTTAAGAAGTGATATAACATTGTAAATAAGAAGAATTTATTAAAGATATGATTCAATTTAGACATTCGAATATAGAAAATCATTACAAGATAGATGCATAAAAATTCTATATTTCAAAGTTCAATAGAATATAAATGAACATAAGATCAATTTGAATTAAGAGATTGAAAGAATTTGGAAAGAAAAGAATTACCACATGTGTCACTTTGCGCATCTTTTTCAATTTTTTTTTTGGCACATTTTTGTGCATCTTTTGACATTGGGCTAATTTTGTGCCTCTTTTTCATATTTGTGAATCTTTGCGCATTCATTTTGATTTTTGTACTCTTTGTACAATTTTCAAGAGTAATTGAGACTAAATCTTTCCAAAATCAATAATCTAAAATTTCAAATATTTCGAAGTGCATAAATATCACTTGAGCATAGAAATATAAAGTAAGAAAACATCTATATTGCAATAATAATATTAACTTTTATGTAGTCTAAATGAATAGACATGAATTTAAAAGTTCTAATTATAACAAGTTATAAACAACTTTTAAATTTAGAAAGACGATTTTCTAATGTAATTAATCTCAAATTACAATCTAATTTAAGCACAATTAAGATTAAATAAGACTAATGAAATTCATAAAAATTAACCACATTCCAAAAACAAACCAAATTTGAATCAAGTACAACATGCATTGATATTAATGAAAAGGATTAAATATTCTTTTCATAATATTAAAACAACTAAGAAAATACACTTAACGTTTTAATAAAGACAATTAAAATAATAAAAAAAAATAAACACTAACACAACAAAACATTTAAAACAAAACACTAGTACAACAAACACAAAGAAATTCATCTCTCATTTTCTATTCTTATGGAGGAGGAGGAGGAATGCCACTAAACAGATTGAAGTAGGAGGCCATCATCATAACATTGGTATTGATTTCATGAACTTCATTTCTGATAATATCAATGTCCTGTTGCTGCTGCAGGAGTTGAGCATCAATTAGATCAAATCTTTGATCAACATGAGTCTCAAGTCTGTCAAATTTCTCAATCAAATTCTGATAATCTGATTGAGGTGCAGAAGTTTGCTCTCCTTCTTCTTCTTCTTCTTCAGAAGCACTGACATGTGCTTTCCCTTTTTCCTCCTTAAAAATTGCTCTGAAAGAAGCATCATTGTAGTAGACTGGCTCTTCGTATTCATCATCAGAATGCACTAAGTTGTATTTCTTTTCCAAAATATATGTAACTAAGTGTCCTAATGAGATGTTCCTTTTTCTCTTCTGCTCTGCATGTCCTATTTTTGAAAGCCCATAGAGATAATCTATGATAAGTTGGGCTTCATCGATAGGCTTATCATCCATAATCAAAAAGGTCAAAACATAAAGGAGTGGGGTAATATTGATCCTATCACCAGCTTTAGGAATGATTGAAGATCGAAGAATATGCTGGATTATTCGAGCATTTCTAGTCATTCCTGAAACTCTAGCAACATGATATGTTAGGCCAATTTCTCTAATCACCCTATTGACTTGATACCATTCGAATTTATTTTCACTCATTAGGGTGTGGGCTCTATATCCTTCAGTTCTTAAGTTCAAAAAGGCACCCATGTCGTGCTTGGTGATTTCAATTTTTTGTTTGAAAACAAAAGAACTTATGCAGGAGTGGTCGGAATTAAAACTCATGTTGGCTAGAAAGTAGAGAAAGGTTTGTTTGTTATAAAGGTGGACGAGAGAAAGAATGAATTAAAACTGGGTGGAGGCAAAAAGGTGCATTACCTTAAAGTTTATCTCGCTTTGAATCAGAATGTGAGAAGGTGTGATTTTGGCAGATGCAAAACGAGGAAAAGATTCCTCATTTTCTTTTTGATAGGAAGTTTTCAGAGTTATTCCTGTGAGGTTTCTTTACCAACACCTTTTATCTTTTGCTTGAGGAGGCCATTGTCGATTTAAGGTCGAAAGAGATTGAAAGTGAAGTTTGGAGATGTGATTGTTGAGTTAAAATTCGTTCATATTTAAAGAAAACGATATGTTCGTCCTGGACGAAAATAGTTCGTCCTGGACAAAAATTATCGTTCATCTGGACAAAAAAAGTTCGTACAGACGATCCATTTCGTCCAAAATGAAACAACTTTTCGTAATCAACACAATTTACGATGCGTCCTTTCGTACAGACTTTTGACTTGACCGATCGTACAGAAGAAAAAATTTTGTACAGACGATCAAAAGTTAATTCGTTTTAATGTCAGTTGAAAATCGTCCCCTATAATGAATTGACGTCTGTTCGTCTGGACGAACAAAAAGTTTGTACGGATGAACTTCACATTTAAAACTGACTTATCCGCTCAACCGCTGCATTCAAACGTCCCGACGTTTGAGAAAAAAAATAAATATTTCGTCCTGAACGATCATTAGATTGTACAGACGAACTACATTAAAAACTGCTCCCAAAACGTTTCATATCACGCAAACTGAATTTAACACACATCGTCCAGTACAACAAATTTCGTCCCGGACGATTTCCACACATTTTTTTATTTTTGAATTTTTTAATGAAGAATAACAAACAAAACATTCAAAACACAGAAAACAAAGACAAAACCACAGACTCTAAAATAAACTCAATCAAAACACTCAAAAATCACAAAATTCAAAATAAAAAAATCAAAGACAAATAAACTAAGAAAACATAAATATCAATGTTGCAAAAAATATTTTTATTTAAGCATTCAAATCAATAACACCAAGCCTTGTTCTTAATGTACCGAAGGTATAAAAGGCTAAAGGTTTTGTAAAAATGTCTGCAAGTTAATTTTCAGTTGAAACATATGTGAGTTCAATTTTTCCCTTGGATAGATGATCCATTATGAAATGATGCCTTATGTCAATGTGTTTGGTTCTAGAATGTTGAATAGAATTTTTGGAAATGCAAATAGCACTAGTATTGTCACAATAAATTGGAATAGTGCCTATAGTTAATCCTAAATCAATCAACTGTTGTTTTAACCAAAGTACTTGTGCCACACAACTTCCTAATGCAATCTATTCTGCTTCTACAGTAGATAGTGCCACTAAATTTTGTTTTCTACTAGACCATGAAACTAATGAATTTCCAATGAATTGATATGTTCCAGAAGTGCTTTTCCTATCCACTCTACAGCCTGCAAAGTTAGAATCTGAGTAACCAATAATTTCAAATGAAGAGCTAAACTTAGGATACCAAATCCCTAAGTTTTGAGTTCCTAGTAAATATCTTAATATCCTTTTCACTGCTGTCAAATGTGATTTTTTTGGATCTGATTGAAATCTAGCACATAAGCAAACACTGAATATAATATCTGGTCAGCTAGCAGTCAAGTAAAGTAAAGATCCAATTATCCCTCTAAATTTCTTTTGATCAACAGATTTTCCCTTAAGGTCTTTATCCAACTGAACTGAGGAACTCATTGGTGTACTAACAGGTTTAGCATTGTCCATTTCATATTTTTTGAGGATGTCCTTAATATATTTAGTTTGACTAAGAAAAGTACATTCCTCAAGTTGCTTTATGCTAAATCCTAGAAAGTAATTTAAATCTCTCATTAGACTCATTTCAAATTCACTACTCATTGTTTTAAAAAAATCATCACAAAGATTTTTATTTGAAGATCCAAAGATGATGTCATCCACATAAATTTGAACAATAAATATATCCTTTCCAATTTTCCTTAAAAAGAGAGTTGTATCCATACTTCCTTTTTCAAAAGATCTTTCAAGTAGGAAGGTGCTCAACCTCTCATACCAAGCCCTAGGTGCCTGTTTCAATCCATATAATGCCTTTTTTAACTTGAAAACATGATTTGGAAATTTAGAATTTTTAAAACCTGGAGGTTGTTCTACAAAAACATCTTCCTCAATTACCCCATTTAAAAAGGCACTCTTGATATCCATTTGAAATAATTTAAAACCTTTAAAACAGGCAAAGACTAGTAAAACCCTAATTGCTTCAAGTCTAGCTACAGGGGCAAAAGTCTCCTCAAAATCAATTCCTTCAATTTGATTATACCCCTTAGCAACTAATCTAGCCTTATTTCTAATGACTACTCCTGAGTCATTCATTTTATTTTTGAACACCCACTTGATTCCAACAACACTTTGATCTTTTGGCCTTGTAGTTTGTTCCCAAATTTTATTTCTTACAAATTGATTTAACTCTTCTTGCATGACCAATATCCAAAATTCATCAGAAAGTGCTTGATAGATGTTAGTGGGTTCAATAGTTGAAATAAAGGCTGAATGATTGACTTCCTTATTTAATCCACGCCTAGTTCTAACACCCTCATTTGGTTCACCTATAATCAATTCCTTTGGGTTGTTTTTAGAAAATCTCAAATCTCTAGGCAAAGGGTTTTCTCTTTCCAAATTCTCTTCCACATTTTCTTCCAAATTTAATCTATCAATCTTTTGAGAGTTTTCTTCAATCTCTTCTTCAACAATATTTGGCTCTTCCAAATTTCCAGATTCATCAAATATAACATGTGTGGTTTCTTCAATGACTAAAGTTCTTTTGTTGAATACCCTATAAGATTTTCCAACACTTGAATATTCAATAAAAATTCCTTCATCTGATTTTGGATCAAATTTTCCTAAGGCAGATTTTCCATTATTATGTATGAACACCTTGCAACCAAATACATGCAAATGAGACAAATTAGGTGTCCTACCTTTTAGCAACTCATAGGGTGTTTTATTCAAATTTGATCTCACATTCACCCTGTTCAGAACATAACATACAGTGTTAACCGCCTTAGCCCAAAAATATCTAGGAAGTGAGTATTCTGCTAACATTGCTCGGGCGGCTTCTATTAATGTTATGTTTTTCCTTTCAACTACCCCATTTTGTTGAGGGGTTCTAGGTGCAGAAAAATTGTGATCAATCCCTTTTTCTTTATAGAAATTTTCAAATCTTTTATTTTCAAATTCTCCTCCATGGTCATTTTGTATAGAAATTATTTCACTTCCTATTTTCCTTTAAATCCAAGTAGAAAAATTTATGAATTCCTCAAACGATTCACTCTTATGTAAAAGAAATCTAACCCAAGTGAATCTTGAGAAATCATCCACTATAACAAATCCGTATACCTTCCCTCCTAGACTTACAGTGCTTACAGGTCCAAAAAGATCCATGTGTAGAATTTCTAAAGGTTTACTAGTCCTAAGATCTTTATTGGACTTAAAAGAGGACTTCACTTATTTTCCTAATTGACATGCATCACAAAGCTGGTCCTTAGTAAAGTCTAGTTTTGGTATACCTCTCACTAAGTTCTTTTGGGTAATTCTCTTAAAGTTTTTTATACTAGAATGACAAAGTCTCCTATGCCAAAGCCATGATTCATCAGAAAAAGTTTTCAAACAAAAAGCAGTAGGAGATTGAATACAATTTAAATCTAGCATGTAGTCATTGTTTACCCTTTTTCCATTTAAAACATTTTTTCCATTTAGGCTTATTATGCAGCTAGTAGGTAAAAATTTTACATTATAGCCCTTATCACATAGCTGACTTATGCTTAGCAAATTATGTTTTAAGCCTTCAACTAATAACACATTATCTATGAAAAAGTTTTTCAAATTTCCAATCATACCTGATCCAACCACTTTCTTTGTGGTATTATCTCCAAGTGTAACCTTGCCTCCACTCCTGGCTTCCAGCGTTATGAATTGAGTAGTATCTCTAGTCATATGCTTTGAACATCCGCTGTCCAGGTACCATATGCTCTCACGAGGTCTTGTGTGAGAGCACTCCTCTTCTTGATCTGATTGTTCAACATTATCTGCCATCAAGTAAAGGTTGGTGACTTCTTCTTCTATTTCAGTCTCAGATGAGTCTGAAGCTGAGTCCGCCTAGAAAGCTCTTTGAAACTTCTTTTTGCCCTTCTTTACCATTGGTTTCTACTCTACCTTCTCCTTGCTAGGAGTGGCTTTGAGTTTTGGACAATCAGTCTTTATATGACCTGGTTTCCTGCATTCATAACAAATCACTTCATTAGAAACCTTGCCATTTCTGTTATACTTACATCTATTCCATTACTGGCGTCTCTTCTACTTCCTCTTTAAAAAGCTTCTGAATTGTCTAGTCATCAATGCAATATCGTCTTCATCCTCAGGTTGTGAGTGTTCACTCTCTGACTCTTCCACATTTAGTGCAATATTCTTGTCCTTTCATGATTCACCTGCATCAATCTTTCTTTGACTTACTCCTTGCTTATAAGCAATGAGTGAACCAAGAAGATTGTCAATATAATAAATGTTCAGATCTTTAGACTCTGTAATTGTAATAATTTTAGCATCATAAGCAGTAGGTAAACAACGAAGAATCTTATTGACCATTTCAGCATTAGTTAATTCTCTACCAAGTGCATGCAAAGAAGTGACAATTTGTGTGAATCTTGTGTACATGTATGAAATAGATTCATTAGGTTTCATGCGAAACAATTCATAGTCATGTAATAAGATATTGAGTCTTGATTGCTTAGCTTCATTTGTCCCTTCATAAGTTGTACAAAGTCTATTCCATATGTCCTTTCCGCTTTTGCAAGTGGAAACTCGCATGTAGTCTTCAGATTTTAAAGCACAAAAGAAACTATTTAAACATTTGGCATTTAATTGTGCTAAGTCATGTTCTTCTATAGTCCAATCTGCATAAGGTGTTTCTACCCTAACTCCATCAACTAATCTAGTTGGTTTTGTGTAACCTTCCTGGACTAGCATCCACATGCGATAATCAAGTGACTGTAAGAAAGTAGACATGCGTGTTTTCCAAAAATCAAAAGGAATATTGTCAAACAGTGGAGGTCTAGTGATAGAGTAACCCTCAGGTGTGTTTCGGTTTCCAAATGTAGCCATCTACGTTAATCAAAAAGTAGTTCAAACTTATGATTTTGAAACGAGGCTCTGATACCACCTGTTGAATCTAGTAATTAGGTTGTTAAGCCTAAGTTAATGTCCCAAGGCTACCAAGAGACGGGGGGGGGGGTGAATTGGTAGTTTAAAAATTTAATCCCTCTTTGAAGATTAAGTTGAACCGAAATGAAAATTTTTCTTTTAAAGTTTTTCTAGAAAATATTTTTCAACCACAGAGTTATTAAATATTAAAATAAAATGCGGAAACATAAAAAACTGTAAATGACACGAGATTTATAGTGGTTCGGTCTATAACCAGACCTACTTCCACTCCTCAGAGGCACCCTCTGAGTATTGCACTAAAACCAATAGTGACTCTTCTTTTGCACCCACAGCAAGGTGGAGAAGCCTTTACAACACACTCTTTTCACCACTACTCGGTGCGGCAGAGAACCGTCGTCCTTTTACACAATCACCAATGTTGGCAGAGAACTGTCCGTCCTTTCACACTCTCCTAGTGTGGGCAGAGAACCCTTTCATCCTTTCACACTCTCCTAGTATGGACAGAGAACTTTTTCGGTTGTTCACACTCTCAAAGTGTATGAAGCGATCCTTTTGGCTATTCACACTCTCCAAGTGTTGGCAGCGAACCGGATCTCCTTGACTGATCTTCTCACAAGAAATCTAGAAGGAAGAAAGAAAAGAGTGAAGTAATCCCAATTCACAAGTAGAGATTCTTACCTTTGAACTCCAAGTGAAGGCTTCACGCTCCAATGGTAGGAATCCTCCTTTGAATGCACTCTTCCACTCTCTCCTTAGCTATTCTCTCAAAAGGCACGAAGATCAAATGACAAAAATATTGGGTGGCAGTCTAATTTGGACTATATATACAAAAGATAAGAAAAACCGCCCAAAAATTGCAAATTTTCAATTTTGTATACGTAGTGGATCGTCCCGTACGATCGTGGATCGTCCTGGACGATTTTACTTAAATAATTTGAAATGACCCTATTTGTATATGTGTACGAAATGTATTCGTACACACTGATTGTCCCGTACGAACTAAGTTTGTACGGTACGAACTGTTATTACTAGGCCAGTCTAGAAAACTGCTGAAAATCTTTCTAAGTCGGTTAATCGTCAGGACAAAAATTTGTTCGTCTGGATGAAATTTTTACAGAGAGCAGATCATTTTCTGACGATAATTAATTTTTTCTGGACGAAAATTTTACAGAGACCAGATCGTCCTAGACGATAATTAATTTCGTCTGGATGAAATTTTAATAGAGAGTAGATCGTTTTCTAACGATAATTAATTTTGTCTGGACGAAAATTTTATAGAGACAAGATCGTCCTGGACGATAATTATTTCGTCCCGGACGAATAGGACTTAGAAAAGTTTTCAAGCCAATTCCTATTCGTTCTATGTGCTCAATAGGAGATAACTGTCCGATTGTCTCGTACGATCGTATATCGTCCCGTACGATCAGTATAACTTGTATATGATCTCCTTATGTGTGTATGTGTGTTTTTATTCTCTCAATTACAATCACTCCCTTTCAAATTCAATTCAAAGAAAAATACAAGCTTCAAATTCACAAAGTATCTCATGTTGAATTTGATTTAAAGTTTTCGTAGTCTGGAGTCTGATTTTCTTGAAATGTTAGTACACACAAGAGCAAGTACAAATCTTCTAAAATTGTTAGGAGATAACTACACATTTGAATAATAATATTTGGAATCATCAAAACTATATAAGTTGCAAAAATGTAAAGCATGCAAATAGCAACTATTTTAACACCCCCCCCCCCCCTCCCGCGGTAACACTTATAAGCTCAATGTGAAGGGTATCTTTAAACATCATTCATCGGGTTGTGGTAGGACTATTAGGGATAGTTATGGTAACTTTATCATGGCTTTTATAGGTCCCTCACAATTGCATGATGAGAATTATGCTGAGCTATCAGCTATTCATTATGGTATTAAATTATGTATTTCCTAGGATATTATTAATATTAGTATTGAAGTTGACTCTACTTACTCTATTCAATGTTTAAATTGCTTGGAGGATACGACCTGCAATCCTAATCTTTTTTACCTAGTGAGGGACATTAAGCAATTCATGGTTTTTACTAATGCATCCTTTTCTCGGGTTCTTAGGGAGGGAAATTTTGCTGCCTCTTGACTGGCAAATTGGGAGTGCAACTTGAACCAGTTCATGATTTTTTGGCTATTAATCTTCTTGCCCCTATTAAAGGGATTATTAAAATAGATAAAATTGGTACCCCTTATGTTAGAATTTGATGTGGTTGGTGTTTTTGGTTTTGGTTTCTACTTTGTTTTTATCTAGTTGCTGGCCTACTAGTGGATTTTGATGGACTGTTCTGGCGAGTTGTGTTTGTTTTTGTTGGTCCTCTTTATGGTTGTTCGTCTAGTTTGTGTTGTGTTCAGGTTTTCTAGAGTTTGGATAGCTAGTGGTGTTCCAGCTGGGTGTTTTTTGTTTAGATTCTCTTATTTTCTCTTTGGAGATCATATTAATGGTTTGGTTGTTTTTTTGGGCTGAGCCTTTAATATGGAATCTTTATGAAGGGGTTTTGTCTTTGTGGTATGTTGGGAGTCGGTGTTGTACAATCTATTGTATGGTGGGTGATGTGATGATTTTCAATTCTTGTGTTTGCTTTGGCCTTTGTTATGACTTTCCCTTATACGTTAATAATCTTTTTTGGTGTTGTTTGGGGGTGTATTGGAGGTGTTCGATGGTTGTTGGCCTATGCATGCAGTCATTTAATGAGCTTGTGCACGAGTTTCATTGGTGTTTTCTTTGGTCTGGGTGATTGTTTTGGGATTTGGCTTGGTGTGTTTCTTTGTGGGTCTCTTGTGGCATGGTTTCTCTCGGTTTGCTTATTCACTTTTGTTTTGATGGTCGGTGGCTTAACTACCAGATATGATTTGTTGCCTATTTATTCTCATCCGTGCATTTGTGATTCCAATTGCTGGATGCCTGGGCCCACTAGCTTTAACAGGGAGTTAGAATTTGGATGGCATCCTCCCTTCCCTAATTTATATGTTGAGTTGTTATTTTTTACATTGATTATAATATGGAGTTGCAAGTTGTTTTGAGTGCAGGTACCTCGGTTGATGGTTTTTGGGATAAGAAGCTTGAGCTGTATGTTGCTTGCTTTATCTTTTTTTGGGTGCTCTCTCTTGAGCACCGTAGAATGTACCTACGTATTTTGTACTTATGCCTAGTAGGGACCTCGAGCTCTTAGATTTTTTTGACTTTAATTTTGTAGCTTTTCGGAGTAGTAGTGAGCTTGAGGGCCCTTTAAGGACCCTTTATCTTTTGAATATATTAAAGCGTAGGCCCCTCAATGGGTTTCCCGAAAAAAAAAAAGACCTTTCATAATTACTTTCTATATTTTTATCTACTAAATAAAATTCTAGCAATTCTTAAAAACATATTTTAAATCCTTAAAAACTAAATAAGCCCTTACTTATTGTGCTAACATTGTTTTCTAATATAACAAATACTGAAATAGATGACTAAACTATCAAAGTAAGCTTTTGATCGTATAATCATCAATTAACCACCATAAAGGAATAACAAATATTTATGGTAGGAAATCTTTTCCATCAAGTCATATTTGAGAATGTAAAATGATTTTTGAAGCTTACCAAATGCATCTGGGAATGGTGATAAGAGATGATCAATGGAGGAATCCTGGACTTCAAGAGAACGTGTTCATGAATGGAGGTAAATCTATCCCAGAACGATTAATGGGAATGATTGGGACTGAGGAGAAGGTTGTAGCTCCATTTTATGTGAAAATACACTTTACAATCTTGTTTCACATGTATTAGCTGAGTAAGGGACAAAATGGAGGAAATAAGGTACTTTTCGGTGGATTTTTCTACAAAATATTTACCGAAAAATCTATCGATATATTTAAAACTTGCTATTTTTCGACAAAAAGTTCCACCAAAAAATCTGCCAGAAATACTTCAGTAAACATTCTGTCGCCGCATCCGTCGGTGTTTTTGAGGACTGGTATTCCTTCAAAAATTCGTCAAAAATTATTATTTTTCCTGCAGTGATCCAAAGTGCGATGTTCCACTATTTAAGTTAGGTTACAAAAGTCCTCTCCTTTCAACATTTGGAGAAGACCTTATTTTAAAGTTGAGAACATTTGGTCTCCTTTGTTTGTAGTGGAGAATACTTGAGAAGTAGTGGACAGTGATGATGATGGCCCCGAGATGTTGAATGGATAATGAGGACCAAATGATGGCGATACAGAGGCATCAAGTCTGTGATGAAAGTTTGATGACAATAAATCGAAGATGGTGATCAAATTACGATTGTCATGTGACAACAATTAGACATTGATGATCAGGTGAAAAATTTCGGGTTAAGCTAGTTAGGAAAGGGTGGTAATGCAATGGTGGGCGGGCAACAATGGTCATTGGGAACCGTCTTTGGCATCAATGTTCAAGCAAAGCTCTCTCCAATTCCAAATTTAAGTTTTGTTCAGAGATCTAATCGTATTTTCATGTAAATAATGTGGTCTATTTACTATTTTCTAGTGGCATTTTGATAAATTTAATCAAAATTCCAAAACACTAAAACAAAGGTTTGCTTAGTCCTTCAATTAATGTTACAAACTTTTCAATTATATATATATATATATATATATATATATATATATATATATATATATATATATATATATATATATATATATATATATACATTAATTTTTATATCAGCCGGCTCTAAATTAAAAAAAGTTTTATTTTCTGTTGAATTTATTGTTTGAATCAAATGCAGAACTTTGATTATGATGTTGATTTTATTAATATTTGAATCCTTGGTTTTTATATCAGTGTTAACGTTATCGTTCGAGAAAGACCCGTCCTCATATTTAAATTACACCAGTGTTGCAGTGTTATTGGCTCGCCGCAACTCCATGAAACTTCACAATTTGGCATCACAGACTCACAAATCTTCACGGCTCACCAGCTACAGGTTAAAGAGGCATTTCCCTTTATTTACAGAAAGATGTTGAGAGAGAGAGAGAGAGAGAGAGAGAGAGAGAGAGAGGGATAGAGAGAGAATAGGCAATGGGTCGGGTAAAATGTCATTATCTTCATTAATTAGAGCTTAAGCAGAATAATTATAGAGGAAAGAGAGAATGGGCAACGGTAGCAATATATTCCATGCTTTTTATTGAATTCCTGTTCATATGACGAAAATTCTTGCTTGGATGGTAATAAACAATATTTTTAGGTACGTCAA
The DNA here is from genome assembly GCA_016618105.1 of Dendrobium huoshanense. NCBI lineage: Eukaryota > Viridiplantae > Streptophyta > Magnoliopsida > Asparagales > Orchidaceae > Dendrobium > Dendrobium huoshanense. Next base: position 69,172,000 of record CM028359.1, on the reverse strand, counting down.
CCTCTTCAAACTTTAAGACTAATGATCGAATTGATGATAGAGACCTGATGACATAATATTCATCATAATCAAAATGTAATCTCTGTGATTTTACAATTGGTGCGTTTGAAATACGAATAACTCAGTTAAATAGACAAATTTTGAAGGAAAGGTTGAATAAGTCTATATATTCTCCAATTAGATGGTTTGGTAATAATTTTTTCATATGGAGTTTTAATAGTAATTTCAAACGAGTTGTTAAGGACAGTATATAGATTAATAGAAAATTCTGTAGTGTGATACACTTGTAATATATTTGTAAAATTCCTTTTACGAATTTTTTACTTAAATGGTAATACAATATTGTAAAAGAAATGTTGACTTAGCCTTTATTTTAAAAAAAATATTTATCGCTAATAGCAATAATTTAACAACTATTTTAAAGATATTGATTATTAATTATGCTGTTTAGAAAATTAATCAGTATCTTTTATATAAGAGAGGGAGATTGAAAAACACCAACCTAGTTAGTAGTCAACCTCATTTTTTTGGCGCAATTCACACATGCTAAAAAATTTAAATCTACTCAAAAGAAGAAAACATTCTATAAATGTTAGCTTAAAATTTTTTTTCCTTGGACCACATGGACTCCACAAATTCAAATTTAAAGATCCAATGATGAGCTTGTCTATCTCATATTTCATGAAATTCGATCATGTTTAGAACATGAGAAAGTCAAATTGGATTGATTTGAATCATGCAGTAGTCTTGATCTCTACTCCTTCATCTGGCATATAGTTCTTTTGGGGTTACCAATTAAGGCAAACTCATACATACATTGCATGCACAAGACTCAAACCCAAGACATCATAGTTGGTAGCTTAGGTTCCCAACCAACAGACTAAGGTGAGTTGTGTCATCTGGCATATAATTAACATTGCTCATTGAGTTGTGGGGAACATCGCTACCTCTGAACCCACACACTAGTGTTAGATCATTCCCAATAACCATCAACTAACTACTAAACCTAATGTCATCCAATCAAGAAACTGAGTTGGCCTAACGATGGAACCATGTTTTCTATCTTAGAATAGGTAAGGGCCCATACTATTACATCTACCAAATATAATTATGAATATTGTAGTCTATTTCTAGATAAGGATGGAATTATCCTCTTCAAATTATATAAATAAATTATAATATCAATCCATAAGCTAATTTAAATAATGAGTACTTATATTTATGATAATATTCATATTTGTTTATTTGCTTATTTCGCAAATTTAATGATTATAGGATAGATAAGATGCAAAGATTTGAATGGTTAATTTAATAAAATTTAAAGGCATGATTTATTGACTATAAAGTATTGAAAATTTCTTCAACCTTAGAGAAAATTGAAAACATATAATATTAAGCTTTGATTAAGTTATAACTTTTGGTTTGATTAAGCTATTGCAAAATTTTCGAATTCTATGAATCTGAATACATGCTTGCTATAAATATCATTGAAAACTATCAAAAACTTGCATTGAACCATAAGTTAAATATATAGCCTTATGTAAATGGCCTAAGGGCTTAGTTTCTACATATGATTGAGTTCATACAAATGATTATTTAGTTGTCCACCCATTGCCCAATTTTATCTAACTCATTATATCTATTAGGAATTAATTATCATATAATCTTTTGACAATAACCTCTAATACAACAACAACAACAACAACAACAACAAGCCTTTATCCCACTACGTGGGGTCGGCTACATGAATCTTTTTTCTCCATTGTGTCCTATTAAAATTCAAATTCTCGTTTAAATCTAATAAACAAAGGTCATTCCTAATATTTTCTAACCAAGTCTTTTTATGTCTACCCCTACCTTTCTTAACACAAGTCAAATCTAATACCTCTACTCTCCTAACCGGGTCATCGAAAGGCGGCCTTTTTATATGACCAAACCATCTAAGGCGACTCTCTCTAATCTTATCTTCAACTGGAGCTACTCCAACCTTTTCTTGTATATGCTCATTTCGTATCCTATCTCTAAGGGTAAAGCCAGTCATTCATCTGAGCATCCTCATCTCTGCCACACTTAACTTAGTGTTATGCTTCTCTTTTAATGGCCAACATTCGGCACAATAAAGCATTGCAGGCCTCACTACCATCTTATAAAATTTTCCCTTAAGTTTGAGGGGTACATTTTTATCACATAACAAGCCCGATGCATTCCTCCACTTCAACCATCCAACTTGAATTCTGCTGATAATATCCCCATCTATTTCACCATCACTCTGAACAATAGATCCAAGATATCTAAAACGTGTACTCTTATTAATGCCTTGATCGCCCAAAGTCACAATCCCCTCACTAGGTCTATTACAACTAAAATTACACTACATATATTCTGTTTTAGATCCTCAAGCGAAAACCTTTAGACTCTAAGGTTAACCTCCATAATTCAAGTTTACCTTTAACTCCCTCTCTAGACTTATCAACAAGAAGAATATCATCAGCAAAAAGCATACACCAAGGTACATCCTCTTGCAAATGTCTAGTGAGAACATCCATGAATAAAGCAAAAAAGATATGGGCTTAAGGCTGATCCTTGATGTAACCCAACCGAAATAGGGAAATACTTGATCAAACCACCATGTGTTTGAACACAAGTAATAGCTCCTGCATACATATATTTAATGATTTGAATATAAACATTATTGACTCCTTCCTTTTCAAGAACTCTCCATAGCACTTCTCTTGGAACTTTATCATATGCTTTTTCTAAATCAATAAATATCATATGTAGATCCTCCTTATTTTCTCAATATTTCTCCATCAAACCTCTTAATAAATGTATGGCTTCCATAGTCGACCTACCCGGCATGAATCCAAATTGATTTTGAGAAACATTAGTATCACGCAGCAACCTATTCTCCATAACTCGCTCCCATAGTTTTAAAGTATGACACACTAACTTAATACCTCTATAATTCGTACAATCTTGTGCATCACCTTTATTCATAAAAATAGGAATTAACACACTCATTCTCCACTCATCTGACATCTTTTTAGTCTTCAAAATAGTATTAAAAAGTTTAGTAAGCCAAGAATTCCCTTCATCTCCTAAGCATTTCCACACCTCAATTGGAATATCATCAAGTCCAACAGCTTTTCCACCCTTCATTTTTCTTTAAAGCCTCTCTAACTTCAGTTTTACTAATATGCCAATAAAAATAGAAATCTTTATTTTCACTTAGGGTGCTAAGGTCACTGTAGTCAATCTTATTTTCACAATCTTCATTAAAAAATTTAGCAAAATATCTCATCCACCATTGTTGAATATCATCTTCTAAGAAAAGTATTGATCTTCATCCTTAATACACTTCACTTGAACTAAATCCTTACTACTTCTATCTCTTTGTTTGGCTAACTTATACATATATATTTATCCCTCCTTAGTATTTAATATATTATATAAATCACTAAAAGCTAATGTCCTTGCATCACATATTACTTTCTTAGAATCCTTACGAGCCACTTTATATATTTCCCAATTATCAAAACTTTTAAAATTAAACCAATTTTTATAACAAATCTTCTTATTTTTAATCTTTTCTTGCACATTTGGATTCCACCACCAACTATTTTTACTATTAGGAGCTTTTCCCTTTGATACTCCAAGCACCACTTTTGCAATATTCTTAATATCACTAGCCACTTTTTTCCACAATACATTATTAGCATCCTCATGCACAGACAAAATCATAAGATCTAAAATCTTACTCTCAAGAATATTTTTTATTAATATTCTCTAAATGCCCCCATCTAATCCTAGAAAAATGTTTCACTTTATTTTTTATTTTATGCCCCTTTATCTTAAAGTCCAAAACTAATAATCGATGTTGTGTACATAAATTTTCACTCTGAATAACTTTACAATCTTTGCAATCTAAACGATTTAACTTTCTGATAAGAAAATAGTCAATCTGGGTTATATTATATCTATTTTTATAAGTGATGAGATGCTCATTCCTTTTCTTAAATAAGGTATTAGCAATTGAAAAATCATAAGCTAAACAAAAATCTAAAATGGTCTTGCCACCTTCATTCATCGTTCCAAATCCATGGCCACCATGAATGCTTTTAAAATCATCTACCACTCTACCAACATGTCCATTTAAATCTCCTCCAATAAAAACTCTTTCTTTAAGAGGTATCTTTTGTATTAATTCTTCTAAGTCATTCCAAAAATTTAATAGAACTCATATCCAAACCTACTTGAGGAGCATAAGCACTTATAATATTAATAATCTTTATCATCAACAATAATCTTTAAAGCTATAATTCTATCTCCAATCCAATTAATTTTTATAATATTATCCTTTAAACTCTTATCTATTATAACACCTACACCATTTCTAGTACGACTCCTACCCGAATACCAAAGTTTAAATCCTAAACTATCAATTTCCTTAGCCTTCTCTCCAACCCACTTAGTTTCCTGAATGCACAAAATATTTAACTTCCTATGAATCATAATATATATTAATTCCATTAATTTTCCTGTAAGGGAACCTATATTCCAAGTTCCTATCCTAATTTTAGTTTCATAGACTAGCTTGTTTGCCCACATTTGTCCTTGATGTGGGAACCCTTGCCTATTTAACACTGCACCTAGGCGCCGGTGCAGCTGCCCTTGCACACTTGTCACTGTATTCAGGCCATATAGCACGTCGCTTCCAGTGGATGCCCTAACATTAACACAATTTCTTAAAGGATTCATGTCATTATTGTTCGACAAGTTTTACGCTGGCTGTCGACTACCTAACGCAACCCTCCACTTTTCTCATCCAGGACTTTCGTCCTGGCAACGACAGTGTTATCACAATAACCTCTAATGTAAATGAAAATTTTTAATATCCTTTTGCCTATTTCCAAACATAATGGATCAAGCATGTGATTATTTAAAATTTCTGTTTAAAATGAACTTTTCATACTTATAGCCGTTGGGTTGCCATTGGAATTATGTTTTTATATAAAAAAAAATGCTTTCATTGGGACCTTCAAATGGCTAAAATTCACATCATAAAAACACTCATCTTCAATTGAAACTTTCTAATTTTAAGTTATTTAAATCAATGTAAGTAAATATCAATATTGATAGACTTATTATAAGTTTTTTTTAATATTATTATGCATTCCCAAGGTATTATAAAAATTGATTATTTATTTTGTTTATTTAGTATTTTTATTTTTATTTTGTTTGCTTCAGAAATGTTTGGATAATTTTGTGTATTCTAGGCTATAATAACTTGGATTAATATTACTCATGTAGCAAAGTGTTTTGTTACTAAATTTCTACACTAGCTTTAGGAGTATTAGCTTTAATATCCTTTAATTATGTTGAACTATATACAAATGTAATCAACCTTTTTTGTATTTAGTATGTATACTCAATACAATATCTAAAAAAAAAATTTCATATGTTTTTAAAAGCATTAAGTAACAACCCATCTACCTCCCCTCCTCTTAGTATGTATGGACATCATCGAGTTCTCCTTATTTAATACATATATTTAAATTTTTGGAGTCATGTATAATTTCAAACCTTTAAATGGTTTGGGAACTTGCAACTTCTAAACTTATGTTCCCTAATAGTGTGCTATATATAATAGAGCACCCATAAAGATTAATTATGGACTAACAATGACTACTATCTAACATTTATCATCATCTAACACCCAACATCATGGACCACACTTAATTGTTCCTTATTCCCCTTCAATTAATCTCAATTGTCTCGAAATGACCATCATAACTTAAAATTCATCTTGAATGAGGACTATTTACCAGATAATGATTGTCATCACATAATGCTAACAATTGCAAATATATTGCCATACTCCATTCCCCATCCCTTATTTCCCATATCACCTAACATCAAATAACATCTAAAATCCATTATCACCCTATATTCACTATCATCTGTCATCCATCATTTCAAAATTCAATCATGGCCCAACATTTTTTTTTCCAAGCACTCTTACTAGTCTAAGCCATAATAATTAATATTAGTAATCATTCAATGTTGATTATCAAATTATGTTTGTTTCTCATCATAATTTTAACATCCATTCTCTTAAAAACCCAATGATTTGCATTATTTATTGATTAGCTCTATCACTTGATGACCACCATATATTATTTCCTAATTATTTAATTGGCACCCCTATATTTACGAGCAAAGCTATTTTGGATTTCTATGATTATTCATTACTTCACTATAATTCAATTTATTATCTCCAGATAAGAGAAAGACTATATAATACCCTCCAGTTATGTATTAACTAATGAAAATTTAATATGCCTTTTTCATAGAAGTTATATTATCTCATTATCCTTTATCAAACAACAATTTAAGACTATTTATTACTACTTCTTCTAAGAGTGAACTATCCTATTAACCCTTTATGATTATCTATAATATGTTATAATATTACATACATAAGAACTTTAAATTGAGGATTTGTTAATTTTGTTTTCATAGATTTCATGAAATTTTTATGTTTCTTTATTACATTCTTTAGTTTATGAAACCTCCACCTTTAAGGGAAAACTCACATAAGCAACTTCATTGCCATCCATGACCTTTATGCATAGCCTCATTAGTTAATTTGATCATGTAATCCTCATCTCCATGAAAAAGTTTTTTGGTTTATTATTAGTGATTCCAAAAACCATATTATGTGGTTTGCATATCCCTCATTTTTTCCTTAAGCCATATCTTATCCACTTTTCGAGAAGGATATCCTTACCATCATATCCATAATATCCCCAAAAATGTTTACTACTTATTTGAATTCTACATTTTATTCAATAGGTAGTCAGGCTCCCCAAACTTATACAAACAACCATCAAAGTTAAGATTATGGAGATTGGATCTTGCCCTAATGTTGGAAAATATTCTAATGAATTTTGAACTCGCTGACAACAACTTTATTTCCTTGATCAAAATATGCCTCAAACCCCTAATACGTAATATTCTTCTCCTCTGAGCTACTTGATTAAATTATTGGTTAACCTAATTCACTTGTTAAAATGTGCTTACAAAATGATATAACAGACTCTTAATTTCCTCAGTAGTCCTCTTCTCCTCCAACTTCTATTCTATAGTTGTATTCTCTACCTCAAACCTTTTTTACACCTCATAGTACCACATTACATCCTTATTATTCTTTGAAATATCCTATATTTGGTAAATGTGATCCCCATTCACCTTGATTTAGGCTTGAACAAACTCTTTACTTTCTATTACTTATCATCAACCTTTTTTGTATCCTCCTAATTTTCACATGGTTGCATAACTCTAGTATATTATTAAGTGCTTCCATAAGGGCATTTACACTAGGATAAAAAGAGTGTACTAATCCTTAACTAATTATCTCAACAATATTGGTTGCTCAATACTAGAAATTATATCTCGTAATAAAGTTTGTCGTAAGAATAAAATACATAAAAAATGGTACCAACTTCATTGTTAGCATATTATTAACCTCCCTTTTCTAGGTTTATGCATTATTTTATGTATTTGAGATCAAAGGTATAAAAAGTTGTTTGTTGATGGATAACCTCACATATTATTAACTTCATTGTTAGCATATTATTAACCTTCCTTTTCTAAGTTTATGCATTATTTTATGTATTTGAGATCAAAGGCATAAACAGTTGTTTGTGGATTGAAACATGTAAGTTTATGCATTATTTTATATATTTTATGTTTCAATCACTTTTTTTTCCTATTCCTAGTTGAATGGTCATCTATGAAACAAATCCTTATCATGGTTAGTAAGGAGTTTAACTAGTGCAACCTCGTATTGGTCATCCTTTTTAAGTGAAAGGTTTATTTCCATGTCTTCAATAATTTTGTATGGAGTAACTTACAGCCAAAATTTAAGGGATACTTCATTAATGGAAAAGGCACATCCCATGATCGAGGAAATGAGCTAATTATGTTCTTGAAAGTGACTAAATATCGACCATAATCTATGTTGGATTCATCATTGAGGTCAAGTTTTTTAACTCTTCGAAGAAGATAAAGAAATAGCAAACCCACTAATTCTTCATTGAAATTTCCAATCCTTTAATCTTTAATAGCCAGGGATTTCACGGGGCAAGGTGTACGAATACTTCTCTATGCACAAGGATAAATAAATAGTCTACCTTGATGATAGAGAAAGGTAATTTCTACCCTTAAAAGCGTAACGTTTTGTTATAGTAGATGGGTTGTGGGTGAGTTGCACTCATATGTTAAGAAATTGTTAACCCACGAGCCACCTAACTCTATTTTGGGTTTTGATGATAGCAAACATATGATTGGAAACTTTTTACATTTAGTTATAAGAGTTTTATGTAAAATATGAAATCCAACCTATTTAACCAGCTCAAAAACTCAAAAAATAACATGGGTTTGGCTTTCTGCTTAATTATATTATTTTTCATAATATTAAAACAATTTCTTACAAAAATAAAAATTAAGTATAAAATAAAAATTATTTTATTTATAAAAATTATGTAATGAATTTTTCAATAATTATTTAAATATTACTTTCATATTTTATTCATTAATTAATTCTTTACAAGTTTGATTATTTATATTAAATGAATATTTATTTATTTCATTTTAATAATGTTTCAATTAATATGAATTATATTATTTATTAGTTCCTATCAATATTTACTCAAGCATAAATTTGTTACATTAATTTATAGCTCATGATGAAATTATTATGTTCAAATTATTGCATTATTCTTTTTCTCTCCCCTATATTATTTTAATTATTTTCATAATTTAAAACTATATGTTGATCAAATTTTGAATTAAATACATTAATAAAAATATTTTAGTTAGTTTAATGAAATATTTGATATAATTCTTTTCGCTTTCACCACAATTTTAAAATTCACATATTTTGGAAAATTCTTTAATTTGTGCAACACATTAAATGCCTTGATCCATGCATGGGTTAGACAAATCATTAATTTATTTTGAATGATTTTGCATATAATTATGTTTATTTTGATCATATATTAGTTACCATAATTCATGGGAATAAAATTTTAAAATAAATATCTCTATTCTAAATATTTCTATATACACATTCAATAATATTGAGAGAAGGTGCTGGATTCTAGTGTGAGAAAGTTGATTTTCAAAAAATCTTTTAGCGATCGCAGAAGTATCGATCGATGACGCGCGGCAGATGATCACCGGCTTAATGCCGGCGGTTGTCCTAAAGGAGATCGTTGATCGTCTGCTGAAATGTAAAAATGATTTCTAAATAACAAATCTCCTCGTGTTCGGAGATTAAAATTCAGGATTTCTGTCTAAAATTAGAAGCAATGGAGCAAGGTTCACATCCAATTATGCCAAACCATTGGTGATTAATGAAGGCGGTCTGATGAATGTCAAACCTTTGTCGGTAATTGGGAAAGGAAAGGGGTGGTAATTTCAGAAGATGTTATAAAGAGTCTGAAACTTCTCAAATTTTAGAATATCACCATGTCTGTAGTGGTGGATTCAATGAAAAATGTTTTGAAGAATGCTTAAAACCAGAAGAATTTGAATAAAGAAATTAATGTCAATGTTAATAATAATTTTATGATGGGAAGCTTGAAGAAGTTGAAGACATGAATAGGATTCGGCTGTGTGTATCGACTGAAAGAGGACCTATTATTTTGAAAGTTACTGAAGCTTGAGATAATTCTATTAAAGATCAAACTGGAAATGTTTTACTTAATGCTTGGCAAAAGAAATCCCATAAAAGAATTTCATATTCAGATTGTGATTTTGGAAATTTCTTTTCTGAAAATGGGATGATAGTCCAGTTATATGAGGAGAATGTGTCTTAGAATACCAAAGCATTGCAGAATGCACTGGTGGTTAAAGTTTTTGGGGAGAACATACCATATTTCATTGTCAATGCTGGACTTAAAAGGCAATGGTCTCAAATTGGTAAGTTTAATTTAACTTGGCTTGGTAAAGGGTGGAGCTTGTGTTTATTTGAGACTAAAGAAGTAGTGGAATCAATTCTAGCTAACGGCCCCTAGTATGTGAAGGGGAACATTATTGGTGTGGATAAGTGGAGTCAGTCATTCTCTCCAAATTCTTTGAAAGCCCTGACAGCTCCTATTTGGTTAAGAATGCCAAATTTGCCTCTTCATTGTTGGGATCCTATAAATGTTTGTAGGATTTCAATGGGGAAGACGTGAATTTGCTAGAATTTGTGTACACATGCACCTAGAAGAAGCTCTTCCACTTGGAGTTTTGGTTGAAGGGAAATCAGGAAATTTTTTTCAAAAAATTGAATACGAAAGGGTTCCAAACATTTGTTTTGGTTGTGGGAAGATTGGTCATGACCAAAGCAATTGTCCTGAGAAGATTATTGGTATGACACCTAAAGGTTTGGATGAGAGTGACTGCTATATAAAGGATCCATGTGTAGTACCAATTAAAGAAAAACTATCTGAAGCTGCAACAGGTGAAGGTAGTGGTTCTGGACCATGGATTCATGTTAGATATGGAAGGAAAATTTTAAATGGGAATGGTTTTCATGGAAAGAAGATTAGTATAGACAGACATTCAAGAAAAAATAATTTTAGTCAGTGGACAAGGAAGGAATTAAAGGAGAGGAATGGTGATGGCTCTAGAACAGTTGAAGACAAAAGGGTTGTAGAACCTGTTGATAAGGAGGTTCAAAATAAGATACGAATAATTCTCTGAAGATAAAAGATTCTAGAGTTATTCCTGAAGTTATTTCAGAGGTTAACAAATTCTCTATTTTTAGTGATTTGGTGGAGGAAGAGGAAATGCAAACTGTTGAAAATGGTAAAGTTGGTACCGCTTCTAGGGAAGATATATGTGAGACAAAAGTTATTAAACCAGTTTCAATGATAAAGGTAGATAAATGAGGCTGCTCTCCTAAGGCCTTTGATGTGAATGAGATGGAAGATATCAAAGAAGGCAGTTCTTCTAACTTCAAGTTTAAGCTAGCCAAGAAACTAAGAAGTCTTGGTCCTATAAAGCTGTTGTCGAGAGGAAGAAAATTGGAGAATGAGGTGAAGGAGAAGACGGGGAGCTCTTCCCCTTTCGTTCCATAATGGATTCAATTTTCTTTTGGAATTGTACATGAGCAAGGAAAAAAACTAGCTTCTCTATATTTAAAGGAGGTGGTGAAAGACAACAAGGTGTTTTTTGTGGGACTTTTGGAAACCAAAGTCTCAAATTTCAGAAAATCTGAAATTGATATCCTAATTGGTAATGAATGGGATCTTTTTCATGTACCTACTGTAGGTCTGTCCGGGGGTATAGTGATACTGTGGAAGTTCAAAATAGCTTCCTTTACTTGCTTATTTTTTTCAAATCAAGTTGATATAGGGGATATTGAAATCATAAAGATGGGGAGGTGGAGAGTAGCCACGGTTATGGTGGTAAAGAGGCAGTTTAGAGAAGGCTACTTTGGGAGAAACTGGAGGAATTTGGTTCTAATAGTCATGCTTTAGTTGTTGGGGGTGATTTCAATTGTATTTTGGCTAAGGAAGACAAGAGAGTGGGGAGACTTTTTAGATTTTCTCAAGGAGCTAGAGATATGAGATCATTCTTGGCAAGGAGTGATCTTCATGAAGTGAGTGTAATTTGACCAAGGTTCACTTGGTGGTATAACAAAGATGGTAATGCTAGAATATTAGAGAGGTTTGATAGATGCTATGTTAACCCATTAGCATTGAAGAACAATGAGCTGGTGCTGAGGCATTTATCAAGGGTTGCATCAGATCATTGCCCAATCCTATTGAACTTATTAGAAGGAAACTTTTCTCTGATAAGACCATAAGGTTTGAGAAAGTGTGGGCTTCATATCTAGCTTCAATCAGTGTAGTTAAAGCAGCTTGGGGTAAAAAGACTAATGGGGATTATGCTGAAGCATTGAACTACAAATTCCGAAGGTCCCTAAAAGCTCTATTCTATGGAGTAAAGCAAAATTCAAAGAGTTTGATCAACAAAAAGAATTTTGAAATAAAAAATTATGAAATTGCAATCTAAAGAATCAGATGTTGGATGGCTGTCAAAAGAGGAAAGCTTTATCCTTCATTCATATATTGGAGCGCTGAATACTATTTTGGCAAGGCTAAACACGTGGTGGAAGCAAAGAGCGAAGGTAAGGTGGATGAAGGAGGTAGACACTAACTCTTGTTTCTTTCATTCTTTTGCTTCAGCTAGAAAGAATTCAAATTGTATTTATAAAATTAAAAATGAGGCTGGATCGTATACTGAAGATCAAAATCAGATTTCTAAATTTTTTCTAAAATTTTTTAATGGAAAATGGAAAAAAAGGGAAGGTTCTCTTAATGGGTGGCCTTTTCCTAACAATTCGATTAATGAGAAGTATAGGGAATGGTTAACCAAAGAGCTGTCTTTGGACGAATTGGAGATGGTAGTGTTGCAAACAACTAATAGCATAGCTCCTGGAAATGATGGGGTTTCATACTCTTTCATGAAATCATATTGGAACATTATTAAGAAAGACTGTTGGTATGATGTAAACCAATTCTTTAGGTTAGGAAGGATGAATTTTGAATGGAAGGAGACCCTTCTGGTTCTCATTCCAAAGGTTTTGGAGCTGGCAATACCGAGCCATTATAGACCTATTACCTTGTGCAGATCTATTTATAAGGTGTTGGCAAGAATTTTATTGAACAGAATGAAATTGATGATTCATAAATTAGTTTCTATTGAGAAAGCTGCATTTATCAATGGGAGATATTTGGGTGATCATATTCTAGTGGCACAAGAGGTTTTTCAGAAGTTCAAGAGTTCTAAATCAGCAAAAGGTTTGGTTTCATTTAAAGTGTTCTTGGAACAAGCCTATGACAGCATGAGTTGGAATACTCTAAAAAATGTTTTAGAATACTTTGGGTTTCCTGAGAAATTCTCTATGTGGATCATGGAATGTGTAGAATTCCCAACAATTTTCTTGCTCATTAATGGTAAGTTCTCTAGCTAGATTTATGTGAAGAATGGTTTTAGACAAGTGTCTCCTCTTTCAACCTATTTGTTCATTTTATGTTCTTAGTTGCTTACCAATCGGTTTAAGCAAAATGAAGTAGCAATGGGCATCAAAGTTGGTAGGAATTTGCCAAAGGTTTTCCATCTTTTATATGCAGATGACATCATCAACTTCTCTCATTCTAACATTAAAGAAGTAAGAGAAGTCAAATTAGAAATAACGAATTTCTACAGTTGGACAGGTCAGAAGATCAATTTGAAAAAATCAGTGATGTTGTTTGGTAGGAATGTAAAGAGAAGGAAGAGAAAATCTATTGAAAAAATCATGGGCTTTAAAGTGGTGAAAGAGTTTATGTACCTTGGAGTTAGAATGGATTTGAGGAGGTTAAGAGCTGCACACTTTCACTTTGTTATAGAGAAGGCAATGAAGCTCACGGCAGTATGGGTAGCAAACAACTTTCTTTAGCAGGGAAAATGTTGCTGATCAAAACAGTTATGTTCTCTATTCCAAACTTCTATTGTACTTATTCATTGGTCCTGAAAAGCATTCTTAAAGAGTTAGAAAAGCATTGTCGTGATTTCATTTGGAATAAACAAAACGGGAGATTGGGTTTGCATTTTGTTAATTGGAATAAACTGTGTAAACCGATGAAACTGGGAGTTAGAGGAATTCATTCATATGTGGATATTGTGGATTCTTTAGGAGAAAAATTAGCTTGGAAAGTAATCTAGGAGAAGGACTCTTTGTTGTATCAAATTTTAAACCCAAAGTATGGATAGTGGCTGGAGGATTCAGTGAATGGTTGTGGATTGACTACAACATGTAAAATCTTATCAAGCGGTAAGAAGGCATTAAAATTAGTAGTAAGATGGGAAGTTGTAAATGGATGTTCTATCAGCATGCTCGTGGACATTTTGATATTGGAAATAAAATTGAATTTATGGCCTATATTTGTATCAATTAAAGATGCAGGGGATGAAACAGTGGACTGTTTGATCTCAAATGGTGAATAGAATGTGCTAAAACTCAAACAACTATTTGGAGATGAGCTTATAAAGATCATTATGTTGATAGAAATTCATATTGATCAAGACACCGATTATTTGGAGCTGATTCATCAAAATTTAGGATGTACTATCCCATCTCTGGTCTATAGAAATTCAATTATGCAGGAGCAGTAATGCTTGTTCTGACGATGCTTGAATAAGATTAAATTAAGATTCCGAGTTGAAGTGTTTTGGTGGAGATTATTTAATGATGTAATACCTACATATGATTTCTTGTACCAGAGAAGACTCCAAGAGAATTATAGCTGTCCAAGAGGTTGCGGCCAACAAGAAAACTTTGATCATATTATGGTGAATTGTGAGAAGATGAAGGAAGACATTAGCTGTTTGAACAAATGTGGATTTCAGTTCCAGTTTTTTGATTCATTTCAATTATGTTGGAAATGGATGGAAGAATGTCAGAATACACAAGGATTAATGGTGAACATTTATTGCAATGATGTATATCTCACATGAAAATCCATGAATAAACGAATTCATTGTGATAAAGAGGATTGTTCTATGTTCTTAGCTTCATATGCAGTAAGTTTGGCTTCCATATCATTTATGGCTGAAGGAAAGACAGGACACTGAGGTACAAATCAGTCTTCTAGGCTGTCAGAATGTTGGTACCGTCCTCCTCCAATTTGGATAAAGATTAATGTTGATGCATCCTTATTAAAATTGTATAAATCTGGTATTGGTGGCATTGTTCAAGATAGTAAAGGAATATTTCTTTTGTCTTATGGTCACTCATGTATTCATTGGGACATTGCAAGTCTTGAGCTATTCTTGGTTCAATTTATAAGGGAGATTAAGAGAGATTAGATGCAAGATTATTAAGGTGTAATTATAGAGGGTGACAATTATAATGTTATCAAGTATTTGCAAGACTTGGGAGGCAAATGGAGAGATGAATTTTTACTGTTAAAATATCATAAATTCGTCTTCTGTAATTGGGTAAATAGGATTTGTAATTATTGCGGATCTATTTTCATGGATTATGATTTTGAGGATAGCAAACACTCTTATTGTAAATACTCTTATTTCTCTGCTACTGCCTTATTTACTGACATTGCAGGTCCACAAGATCATACTGTAATTTGGAACCAGCTTAAGATTGGGTAGACTAGGTCTAAGTCAATTTGTAACCCTTTTCCTTTCTTGAGTCTATTGTATGTGGTGTGGCTCATGATGCTTTGTAACATATAAGATTCTCTGACTGTTCTCTAGAGTTTACTATTTTTAGTAACATCGTCTGGGATGATATTTATGTTGTCCTGGATGATCGGTTCAAAAATAGAAATCCTAATTAGGGCATCCTCATTAAGACAACTGTCATTAAGGTCGGCCTGGACGATACTTGTATCGGCCAGGATGATAAGCTCAATTAAGAAAGAATCAGCTGCCATGATCAGTTTAGGTATTCTTTATTTTAGGAAATCGGTCAGGACGATATATACATCGTCCAGGCCAATCAAACTCAATTATGTCTAAATTGATCTGGTATCTTTGGAAATCATTAAAGGCTGATTGATTCGATCAAATCATCCAGGACAATCGCTGGATTGTCTTGGACGATGAGATGGATGATACGGGACGATATGCTGGACGATTGGATATCGGACAACTCTTTTTCAGGGCGATGTTCAGGACGATATTCCATAATTTATACTGATCGTCCAGTATGATATATTATCGTTTTGGATGATATGAACAAATTTCTTATGATCATCTCAAATCGTCCTGGCTGATTGGGCTTAAATTGTACTAATCGTACATGATGATATTTATATCATCCTGGATGATAAAGTTGGCAACTTACATTAATGAGCTTGTTTTGAGATCTTCTATTTAAGGTATGACATGACACTTGGTAAGTGTCTTTGGCAGCCATTGTAGCTTCGTTCTTTTGGGGGAAACTTGAAGAGAGTGCTTGAAAGGGGGTAAGGAACGGGTGAAGTTTGAGAGAGGGAGAAGATCCTGTGAGGGGGGACTCAAGGGAGTGTGGAGGGGGAATCCACACGATTGCTACGGCAGGCTTGCACCTTAATACCATCAGATTTAAGGCTTATCCCGAGGGAAGTTCACCAAAGAAGAATATCTCTTTGGTGTCAAAAGACCCGGCGACTCCGCCGCACCAGGGAAGGCGGAAGTGATTTTGTAATGGCTTCTCCACCTAGCTGTGGGGGATAAAGAAGAGACACTTAGTTTAGTGCAATACTTGGACGGTGTCTCCAAGGAGTGGATATAGGTCAAGGTTTGACAGAACCACTATAAATCTGTTGTGTTCTTTCTTTATTACTTCCCCATTTAATTTTTTGCACTATATTTTTCTGTGGTGTTTTTGGTTGTGATCATTGTGCTTTGGTTTAAAGATTTTTAAAACACCAATTTACCCACCCCCCCCTCCCCTCTTAGTTAGCCTTGGGCTAGTTTTTAAGGGCCTAACATCCCTAACGAACTTTCAAGTGGTATCAGAGCAATATTCATAAAATAAATTTTTAAAAGCTTTTGAATTTTTGATCCATGGCTAATTTTTCTAATCGTAATTTTGCAGAAGATTATTCAATCACCAGACTATCTTTGTTTGAAAATATTATATTTGATTTTTGAAAATTTTGCATTTCTATTTTTTTGCAATCTATTGATTTTCACATGTGGCATATGATTTTAACTTGTTATACATTACCATCACGTGTTATAAATGGAGTTAAACTGATATTCCTTTAATCAATGGATTAGGGAAGAACAACTTAATGCTCATTTGAATGCAAAATCATTAAATTGCTTTTTTTATGCTTTAAATTCTGAAGACTTTATGTTAGTATCCACGTGCATTACTGGTAAGGAAATTTAGGATAAACTACACACCATATACGAATGCACTAGTGAAATCAAGTAATCTAAGTTGAATATGTTAATGCATGATTATGAACTATTTTCCATGAAACCTTATGAGACGATCATAGACATGTATACTTAGTTTATTTAAATTATGACATCATTGCATGCTTTAGGAAAAGAATTTTCAAATTTTGAAAAAGTTAACAAAATTCTTCGTTATCTACTGGATAAGTTTGATGCTAAAGTAGTTGTTATTTGTGAATCAAAAGATTTGAATAAATAGTTTATTGATAATTTGATTGGCTCACTCATTGCCTACGAGCAAACTTTGGGTCAAAGACTTGTGGATGTAGGTGAAACGATTGTTCTAAAAGCTGAAGATACAAAAAAGATAGCTTAGTTAGTGACGAATGCAATGACTTGTCAAGAAAATAAAAAAGCTCACTAAAGCTTAAGCATCAACAAAAGAGGAATAAAGATAAAAATGATAAGGATGTCAATATTTCTTCTGACGTTATTTGCTTTTGATGTAGGAAGCCTATACATATGAAAAATCAGTGCCCTAATTTAAGAATTCTTCCTACGAAAGAAAAGGGTAAAGCCAAGAAAATTATAAACTGGGAAAATAATGTAAAGTCAAAAATGTCCTGGGCAGACCTGGTTTCTGAAGCATCGGACTAGGAGAAAGATAATGGTTAAAAGCCTTATTTGTGTGTTTAGGTTGTGTTTTGCTTTTAGTTTTTTTTTTTTGTTTTTTATTTTGTTTCGATTTTATTTTCTATTTTTGTCTTTATTTATTCTTTATTTTTTTACTTGTTTCGTGAAATTTTTTCTCTGATCAACACACACATTCATTTTTCTAAAAATGAAAAATCTACTTCCTATTTTTTCTTGAAATCTTTGGTAAGTTGTGATTGACATCTCTAAAAACAGTCAAAAGAAGGAAACTCATGTTTTTGATTCTCAATCTCTATTTCCTAAAAGAGGTTATTCTACTTTTTATTTATAATCTTTTTTATAATTTAAATTAGTCTTTGAAACTAAAATTTTTTATCTCCTTATATTTTATTTATCGATAGGGATCTGTTGCAAGTTGTTAAATCTAACTCATAATTTTTTTAATCAAAAATTCACTTTATCAATAGGATGGGTTTACTTTTATTTTTAAGAATTCAGAAAGGTAGCATATTAAAAAAAATTGGTCAATGATGCCAAAAATAAAAAATGTGCGAAGACGTCAAATTGAAAAATATACACAAAAGTGTATCAAAAATCAAAAGATGCGCAAAGAGCACCATTCAAATTAACAAGAGGTATAAAATGAACCCACAAAATTTAATACTTACCATTCTTGTACTTCTTAAAAGCTTAAGAAAACTCTTGATACTTTCGATACTTGATTTTAAAAAAACATGATTCCTGATTCAACAATTCGTGAATTAATTTTCAATTATATATATTTTATGAAAGAAGTTTTAAAAAATTAGTGTTTCTTTTTCTAATTTATTCCATGATTTAGATATTAAATTAAAAAGTTTTTTAGCCTTTTTAAAGAACTTGAGTTTGGATTATCAATTTTTGAATTTCTAACCTTTTTTGGGCTATGTGTTGTCAACACAATTCTATTAAGTTTTTAATTAAAACCAAGAGGTAACTTTCTCATTTTAAGAATATTTGTCTTGTTCACTAGATTAGGGATCATTTTTGTTTTTTAATCGTTTTGTTTTCTCAATTGTTTGTGCCTCTTCTCTTTTTGATGATGTCAAAGGGGGAGAACGTACTATTGAATTTGTATCCTTTTTCTTTCAAAAAATTAAAAACCACAAAAAATTTTTTTATCTGCCCAATTTTAAAGTTCTATTCTAGTGAAGGGGAGATAAGGAGAAAATGTTTTCATCTTTACAAATTCAAAATTATAATATTTTTCATCATAAAAAAGGAGGAGATTATTGCAGATCTATTTTCATGGATTATGATTTTGATGATATGAAACACTCTTATTACAAATACTCTTATTTC
Source organism: Dendrobium huoshanense (assembly GCA_016618105.1). Taxonomy (NCBI): domain Eukaryota; kingdom Viridiplantae; phylum Streptophyta; class Magnoliopsida; order Asparagales; family Orchidaceae; genus Dendrobium; species Dendrobium huoshanense. Next base: position 69,153,052 of record CM028359.1, on the reverse strand, counting down.
TCTATGACTACCTTATTTACTGACATTGCAGGTCCACGAGATCAGACTATAATTTGGAACCAGCTCAAGATTGGGTAGATTATGTTTGGGTCAATTTGTAACCCTTTCCTTTCTTGAGTCTATTATATGTGGTGTGGCTCGTGATGCTTTGTAACTTGGAAGATTCTCTGACTATTCCCTAGAGTTTACTATTTTTGGTAACATTGTCTGGGATGATATTTATATCATCCTGGACGATCGGTTCAAAACAGAAATCATAATTAGGGCATCCTCATTAAGGCAGCCGTCATTAAGATCGGCCTGGACGATACTTGTATCAGCCAGGATGATAGACTCAATTAAGAAAGAATCAGCCACTATGATCAGTTTAAGTATTCTTTAGTTTAGGAAATCGACCAGGACGATATACACATCGTCCAGGCCGATCTAACTCAATTATGCCTAAATTGATCTGGTATCTTTGGAAAGCATTAAAGGCTGATTAATTCGATCAAATCATCCTAGATGATTGCATGATCATCCTGGATGATGAGTTGGATGATACGGGATGATATGTTGGACGATTGAATATCGGACAGCTCTTTTTCAGGGTGATGTTCAGGACGATATTCCACAATTTATACTGATCATGCATGATGATATATTACCATCTAGGATGATATGAAAAAATTTCTTATGATCGCCTCAAATCATCTCGGCTGATTGGCTTAAATTATACTAATCGTACAGGATGATATTTATATTATTCTGGATGATAAAGTTGGCAACTTGCATTAATGAGCTCATTTTGAGATCTTTTATTTAAGCTATTATAAGACACTTGGTAAGTGTCTTTGGTATCCATTGTAGCTTCATTCTTTTGGGGGAAACTTGAAGAGAGAGCTTGAAAGGGAGTGAGGAACGAGTGAAGTCTGAGAGAGGGAGAAGATCTTATGAGGTGGGACTCAAGGGAGTGTGGAGGGGGATTCCACACAGTTGCTCCGGCAGGCTTGCACCTTAATACAGTCGAATTCAAGGCTTGTCTCGAGGGAAGTTCACCAAAGAAGAAGATCTCTTTGGTGTCAAAGGACCCAACGATTCCGCCGCATCGGGGAAGGTGGAAGTTATTTTGTAAGGGCTTCTCCACCTAGCTGTGGGGACTAAAAGAGAAACACTTAGTTTAGTGCAATACTTGGAGGGTGTCTCAAAGGAGTGAACGTAGGTCAAGGTTTGACTGAACCACTATAAATCTGGTGTGTTCTTTTTTTATTACTTTCACATTTAATTTTCTACACTCTATTTTTCTGTGGTGTTTTTGGTTGTGATTGTTGTGCTTTGGTTTAAAGAATTTTAAAACACCAATTCAACCCCCCCCCCCCCCCCCCCCTCTTAGTTAGCCTTAGGCTAGTTCTTAAGATCATAACATCCCTAATGAACTTTCAGTAATAAGTTAGCAAACTTTTGTGCTAGCTATGCCATTTGTAGTAATTTTTGTTGGGAAGATTTCTCCTATAATAACCTTCCTTGTTCAGCAATTTGTCAAAAGAGGAATCAAGTGGTGCGAGTAGTTTGTAGTTAGGATGCTTTGATTAATAATATTAATTTTAGCCTTGTGCTTTCTTCAAAAAAAAATATTGTTGGATTTGGATTAATTAAATTGATTTAAATTAATTTTATTAATTTACTAAATCATAATGATTGAATATATCATTAATTAAATGTTGAATTTATTCTGAAAGCACCATTTGCCAAATTTTTTGCCCGAAAATGATGAAGCATTTCAAAATTTTAAATTGTGAATCAAATTTCTCTCCATAAACTCTCTTGGTCAAAATTTTATTTCTTTGATTTCAATTAATAAAATTGATTTGATTTAATTTTATTATTTTTTCATGGCATTTTATTGTAATAACTCAAATATTTAAAAAAAATAAAAAAAATTTAAATAGAGTGTTTTAGAGGGGAAGTAGAGAGAGAATAAAGAAAGGTATTTGGATCATATTTATCAATCATTCTTATAACAATTTTGTTATATTCGTTATATGTAACTAATCTCTTACTTCTATTTTCAATTATTTTGATTTTTATGGATTTTCTTTCTCTTAAATTTGTCAAAAATGCATTATCTATTAATTTCATAAGCTTTCACAATGAAAATTTAGATATGTTATATATCTAATCATTTTTTAATGATTTGATATAATTTTATTGAATTTTAGATGAAGTACTGAATGTTATTAGATACATGATATGGTAACTCCATTAGATACATGATATGGTAACTCCATGTTTATGTAAGTTATAACATATATTTTTTTTTATCTTGCATTGATTTCAATAATAATATTTTATTTATTTGTTGGACTATGTGTTCATTATGTGATTTTACATATTTTTCAAAAAAGGGTAAGAATCTTATTATATAAGGTTTTAGATAAGAAAAAAATGCAATCATGATTCTTTCTATTGTTCATTGGTAAGCTCTAGTTAAATGATTAAAATGAAAGACAAATGTAATTCTTCTAAAATAGATCCTGGAGTGTGATAATTTCTTCATTAATTACAACTTAAATGTATTTTTCAAAATTGTGCTTGGCCAATATATGATAATTAAAAAGCTTTATGATCTTTAAATTTAAAAAATATCTAATTCAAATATCCAAAATAATTCTATTGGCCTAAATATATCTCTCTTCTCTCTTTTGCCAATGTGATTTTGCTCTCTCTCTCTCTCTCTCTCTCTCTCTCTCTCTCTCTCTCTCTCTCTCTCTCTCTCTCTCTCTCTCTCTCTCTCTCTCTCTCTCTCTCTCTCTCTCTCCTCATAATAACTCTATAAACACTCTATTGGAAATTCAATCATCATTTGTGATAAAATTCTAAGGCATTTTCTTTGCAAAATCTTTTTAAAGAACACAATTGAGAGATTGTGTGAAGACTTTCTTTCATCTTTTTTCATCTTTCCGAAAGATTAAAATCGATTGAAGTAAGATTTTCTTTTTAATTCATTCTTTTATTTTAAGTGAAAACCCACAAAAGGGGCTTATACGTTAATCATCAAATATAAGGTATCAAAAGCTCACTATTTTCCACACAACTACAAAAAAATAAAAAAAAAAACACTTAATGAGCCAATAATCTCGACTAAGAATACAATATCAAAATTAGAGAAGAAAAAAATAGAAGGGAGATGGGACTCGTAGAAGAAGCTAGCCTAAAACCAGTAAAATGACAAAACAAAGCATAAGATAAGCTCAAAGAATGTAACCCCATAAAAAAACTATGCTAGGAACACTAGATAGAACACCAACTAAAGCCAACTGAAATATAATCCAATATCTAAAACCAACAGGGAAAAACCTTCAAAGAAAATATAAGTAAGAAAACATCAGGAAAGGAGCATAAGCACCACCAAAATAGGTTTTGAGCACAAGAGATGAAGAAAAACACAAAAATTACCTTAATTTAATACCTAAAAGAATATAAATAAAACCACACAAATTACATAACTCAAAATACCCAAAACACCAACAAGGAACAACCTAGAAGCCCAAACAAAAGCCACCCTTAATTAGAAGCCCAAGAAAAAAAACCAAACTAACCCACCTATAGGCCCTAGGAATAATGAACCTAAGCAAACTAGAGTGTTTGTGGTTGGAAGATTAAAAAGTGGTTTTGAAATAATAATTATTTTTTGGGAAATTTAATTTATAAAAGTTTTGCCACAAAATTGAACACTTCATTATGAATAATATAATTCCTAAGATGCAAAGATATCATTCTCTAAGGGGTTCAAATAATGAAACTAATAATTTCATCATGATTGTAATAGTCAAATGCAATAAAGGATTATATATGACTCCGAAGGGTCTATTGCAACTTAGTTTTCATAACTATGTTTTCATATAATGTGGGTTTTTGATGATTTTAAAATATTATTGTATTGACTATTATTTCACCTAATATATATTAGAAATATTATTTTTATTGTTTGTGTGTACTAACATATCAGGAAAATAATACTTTTGACAATTGAAGACCTTAAGTCAGATTAGATTAGAGTTTACTATTTTTTTAAAGTCTATATTTTTTATATTTTTCTTGAGTCTAAGAGAGTGTGATTGTAACTGGGTAACCGTGTACACACATACTAGGAGAATGTGAAAATTTGTGAATTTTTTAAACTAATCTTATTATACAATTTTGGATCGTACGGGATGATTTAGCTTGAGCAATTATTTAGAAAGCAGTTATTCAAACCATGCTAGGAAAGATTTCTAAGCCTTATTCGTACTGTACAAAGTTACCTTCATACATACGACTTCTAAAGTACAAAATGGATACATACAAGTTCATCCAGATGAACTTCTAATTTTTTTTCTGAATTATTCATATTATATGATGATAGGTTCGAACAGACGATGTCTAGAGTACGAAATGGTTGTGTATCTGTTCATCCTTATAAACAAGTAATTTTTTTTGAATTGCTCGTACTGTACGATCATAGGAACGTACAAACTACTTCTAGAGTACAAAATGGCTGAGTCAATTTTCATACCAAATGAAATATGGTTTGATTAAAATAGATCGTATTATATGATATGAATTTCATGTAGTATGTTATTCAGAGTAAGAAATCATTTCGTACTGAATCATACCAGGAAAATCAGTTTAATTTTGAACTGATCATAATGTACGATGTCAATTGTAGTACAAAATCAATTTGTACAGGATTATATAAAAATTTTCTTGAATGATTCATACGTACACGTCGATCATATTGTATGATCATGGATGGTCAAATTGAAATTTTCAATTTTCTTGACGATTTTTTGTGTTTTTCACATATATAGTCCTATAAACTAACTGTGAAAGGATCCTTATTTGTGTTTTCTTTGAGAGCAAGTGTGAGAGTGTTTTGTTAGAGTGTTTGAGAGTGTGGAGAGAGATCTTACAAGTGAAAATTGTGGAGGGTTGATAAGGTTGTCCAAAGGTAAGGATCTCTTTGTAAATTTAGCCTAATCACTTCCTTACTACATTAAATATTCTCGAGAGAAGATCTTTAGAGAAGATCCAATTCTCTACCAACACCAGGAGGGTGTGATAGGATGAACATTATCTACCGACACCAGGAGGGTATAAAGGGATGACAATTCTTTGCCAACACTTAGAGAGTGTGAAAGGATGATGGTACTCTGTTGTATCAGGGATTGGTGGAAGAAAGGTGTTTTATAAGGCCTTCTACGTCTTGTTGTGGGATTAAAAGGAGAGTCACTTTGGTTATAGTGCAATATCTGAGGAGGGAGTCTTCAGGGAGTGGACGTAGGTCTAGTTGGACTGAACTACTATAAATTTCTGTGTTTTTGTTTTACTGCATTTTTATTTATCTGCAATTTTAATTTTGTAGTTAAAAAGTTTTTATTTTATTAAAAATTTTATTGTGAGTCAAAGTTTAAAAAATGTTATCTATAAAATTTCTAAAATATTTTTAAATAATTAATTCACTCCCTTCTTGGTTAGCTTTGGGATAATTGCTTTAGGCTAACAACCTATACAGACTATCAGGGTCAAAATAACATTCTATCTTTATTTAATTACTATAATCAGGATGAACAACATTATATTCATTTTTGAAATCACTACAACATTAAATAAATCTTTCCAAAGGGTCAAAATATCATCTATTCTCAACCATCAGAGTATGAGGATAATGAAGATCGTTGATTTTTATTTTCCCAAAGAAGGCTAAATAAGTTTTGAAAATAAATTTTGAAATGTATATGTGGGCTCTAAATTTTTGAAGAGCACAATCCCTCATAGTTATTTACATCGAGGTTGAATTTCCTATGAGTAGTCTCAATTAGAATAACGACATAAATTTTATTTAAAAATCTTCAAGTAGTGATATCAAAGGAAGAGAAGTTGGAAACCCAATAGAGAATGGATCAAATTTTGAGCATTTATTTTTGGAGGTCAAGGAAAAAGAAGTTGAAGGAGTTTTAGGATTCATAAACATTTCTAAAATCACCCCAGCTTTTCCTATCTGTTGGGCATTAAGTTTTGATTAAGAGAATTTTTTAATTTGAGTAGATGGATTTATTAAAAATTGAGATTAGACTCTTAGAGGTTGGGGTTTTAATATTTTAAGTCTTCACCAGATCCTAAATATATTTTGGACACTGAATAATAGTAACCTAAAACTAGTTAATGCAGTGTAAAACTTGCACTCACTCCATCATGGCTTAGGGATCCAGTTAACCACCTAAGCGATTTAAAATCCATGAGTTTGATCTTTATATGAGAGAGAATTAAGGACTTTATTAATTAAAGTTTTTCAAATTTATGATAGACATCTAGGGTGGATCCTAATTGACCCATTGACATATGGAAAGTGAGAATGCTTAAAATTGCAATTAGAATGTTAAACACTTTAAAATTAATTTCTAATACAATACATGCTGATTGACTCAATAAAATAAATAAATTTGTATGTAACAATTTTAAAAAAGGCTTGAAAATAATTTTATCCTAGAGATTGCATAACATTGCCCTTATAGGGCTGCACCTTAGTAGGTCAAGTGGCTTACCAATATGAGGAGGCGCCTAACAAGGAGGAGAAGCCATTAATTTGCATAAATGAGAACTCCAGGTAATCCCGGAATTACTCTTAAATCATTAGTATTATTTTGTTAGCCTAAACATTTTATTTGGATTTTAAGTAGAAATATTTTTTAGTGTACCCTCTCAAGCCTCCATGTATCAAGGCTAAAACAATATAGGTACATAAGAAAATAAATTAGGAAAAGTAGACAATCTTATGCATACATAAATTAAATCACTCACTAAATCAATCAAATTAATTAAATAAATAAATGTTTATAGGCAAATACCTTTTTATTAGAACTTAGACTTTACAAAAATTGAAAGTGGTCGGGTACCACAGACAACAACCCATATTTTAATCCTAGGACTGACATTAGTAACTTTGAGTGAGATACTCTTCTGACTTTGCTTCTTCATCCTTAAATGAGCTCCTTATATTCTTCATGTTTGAATTCCCACTTGTCCATATTCTTCTGATTTAAAGGGGGACTTAAGCATTTTTAGCACATATATTAAATATGTCATTTAAAAATTTTTTGAATTTTCCACTTGATTTATAGCCCTACATGAGCATGGCCACCTGTAAAAAACTCATTGAGTAAGTAGATTTTTCATAACCTAAGGGTAATCTAACTCCCATTACATAAATTCACATATTGTATTAAATAAATAAATACATCTACTAGAGCAATCATATCAATGAATCAACATGTAGTAAAAATCATGAAAAAACTTAGCACATAGTAGTAAAAGGTAAACACCACTCTGGCCTAACCTAGAGATGGTTATCCTAGCAAACCATCAAACCTGTGAATAAAAAGGTTGTGTGGCTTAGATAAGTCCTAAGTTGGATAGTTTGTTAAGTTTGTCTAGAGTTCAGGTCTGTAAAAAGTCAAAAGAAAATTTTTGTTTGAGTTTAAATATAAATGTATTTTAAAGGTTGACAGGTTATGACTTTTTTTTTGCTCACCGGGGTTGCGAAGTTTATTTCACTTTACTTGGGGCTATATTAATAGCCTCATAGGCCCGGGTTACCTATTAGTAACTAGTATTAATTGAGATAAATTAACTGATCGAGGATTAAGGATTGATAAATTTTAATTAATTGTTTGAATTATTTTTTTGAATAATTAAGTTAGAACTTTATAGAATTTTAACTGACTTATTGAATTTTGGATTTATTTGACATATTATAATCAAATAAATCATTAAATTAAGGGTTAAAAGTTGACTTTTCAAATTAAAGTGAATTCTAAATATTTAGTTATTTTTCTAAATAATAGACTTTAAGATGAGAAATTGGACTCTTAAGTTTTCTTAATTTTGAATTCTCTACATTAAATTATGAATTTTTAAATTTTTGACCTACATATAAGATAAAAATGACTAGAGAGTTGACTTTTTGATTTTGAATTACTTTTGAAGGTTTAATATATATATATATATATATATATATATATATATATATATATATATATATATATATATATATATATATATATATATATATATATATATATTAATTAGAGTTTCATGATTTTGAATTTATTTAATTTTGATTTTTTAGAATTAACTATGAATTTTCAAAGTTTTGATAATAATGAATATTTAAAATTATTTAATTAGAAATAATTTGGAGATTTTGATCCAAATCAAAACCAAACTCCTTGAAATCACTCCCAAAGGTCAAAAATGGCCAAAGGGGGTAATTTAAAGTGTTCAAGGAATTTTTTTGGGATTTTTAAATATTTTTAATCAATTAATTTATTTAAAGGTTTTCTTTCATTAAAATTTTTATTAAACCTAAATTAATGATTTAATCAAAGGGTTTCTATTTTTCATGGATGGAGGGCTCAATTATGTGAAATTTGATACCTTATATGAATAAATTTTGATTTAATTAAGGCTCAAAATTAAATTTTGGGGATGATTTGGGGTTCCGTAGTTGGAGGACCAAATTGGTTGTATTTTTAATGAAACTTGGACCATTACTTCTCTTGACGTCAAGGCCCATGCTTATTGAATTTTGGCCCAAATTGAATCCCCTAAGGTAGTTAACCAAACCACCTAAAGTAACCATAGGGTTACTTTAGAAAAATCATAACTCACTACCTTGGGTTATAGGGGGATGAAATTAGTGTTTCTAAGCTCGCTATCCTAAGCACAATTAGCTCACAAACAATCAAATCCTAATTCCCCTTAGAAAGAATATTAAGATAGTTTTAATTTAGGGGTCAAATCGTGAACCCTAAGTTCCAATTAAATCAAATATGGCCTAAATAATTCAAACAAGGGAACGAAAATTTAGATATGTCCAAGACTTGCCCAACTTCAATTCCCACAAATCTCAAGTTGTGGTGAATTCAATTTCATGAGAAAAGCCTAAAATATACCTAATACTACTACTAAAATTGTTTGAGTTTCATGCATCTGCACAACCTGAAACTATAGGGCTTTTGAAGATCTCCCTGAGATCTTTATATTGAGCCTATGAACTCCTAATTAAGACTAGTGAATTTTGAAATCTGAATTTTTGAAGATTCCCATAATTTTTAGATTTAATTAAACAAGAATTACACAGTCAGTGGCCGTTTTACACGTGGGAGCCTCTTGATTATTTAGCCAATCATTAGGGAAGACTGTGTAAATGTGAAAATAAATGTAGTTGACAGATCATTAATCAGAAGACCATGATTATTGTAGCTCCTTAACTACAAGATTTATTCAAAACCATTGAAATAGATCAATGGCTTGGATTACGACTTCAACCTCCTATAGGTGCTTGATGTCATAGAGATTTCTGATGTGATCTTGGAGATCTCGCTGGTGAATCTCAACCAAACATCATGAGAAGGATCAGAATAATATAAATTATCAATCTAATAGTCAGATTCTAGCGTGTTGATGGTTTGTTTCACACATGACCAACACTACCTAGCTAGGAGCTCAGGAAGAGAATATCACCTTGTAGAAATCCCTAATGAATGGGTTTTTCTATATGGAAGTTTCAAGTCGTGAAAGAGAGTAATTCTCCTTTAGACGTCGGAGTCCAAGGATCATCAAAGGTAGGAATTTGAAGGGAGGGTAGAGAGTTTTCATTGGAGTTCACTCGGGATGGCGGTTGGAGATAGCTAGGAATTTGGGTGAAGCAATAGGATTACTTGGGGATCTCTAGGGATCAATTTCAAAATATTGGGAATCAATGGGAGTAGTTGAGTCAATTTTCCCTATTCAAGTGGTCTCATAACCATGGATGATTGGGATGGCTCAGGAAAATTACTAGATGTTCGTCGGGTGGAAAAGAACAACTTGGGGAGTCATTTTGAGCTCAGAGGGCACAAGTTCAGTCCTTGGGAAAGCTTCGACTAGGGCTCATGAAGGGAGACCACTGAAGCTAGTTTTTCATTCATATTGGCAGTCACTAACCACTAGCATGGTCAAGATGAGGTGGAAAGTTTGACTGGGGTCTAATGAGCTCAAATATGGACTCAATTAGGCAGGAGGGAAGGCAATTTGATCAAAAAATGCCCATAAAGGATATTTTGGTTATTTTAACCCCTTATTAAACATGTGTCAAGCTAGATTAAGCAAAGTATAGTTTACTAGTCAGAATTCCATATTAGAGGTTATGGAAGTGGTCAAAGTCCATGGGGAGGGTCCCAAAGTCAATTTCCACTAAATGACAACTCTTAGTGTATATGCTATAAAATTTGTAGGTTTTATAGCCTTTGGAAATCAATTAAATTTCTTGGGCTAGGAGTGTTAGATTTAGCTCTATTTTAGAGGATTAACCCTAGATACATGCTTAATTAATATGTAATTAATAAAACCTAAATCATAGGTCATTTAATTGCATTTCAAAGAGATAGAAAAACCACCCATAAAGGATTTTAGTACTTAGATCATTAACCTTGGGTTTTGGTTTGGAATCCTAGATTTTGATTGGATTTTTTTGGATTTGAATGGTTAATTTTGAAATACCCACACCAATGATAATCAAATGAGTAATTTAGGTTGATTGAATAAAATTTGATGGTTACTTGAAGGTTGATTGAAGGATGGGCTAGAGTTTTAGAGTTAAAAATTGGACTGGAAATTGAGTTGGAATGTAGACTTAAGTTTGATTAAAAAAATGGATTAGAATTTGACAGGGATGTACATGGCTGACATGTGGAAACCTATGAAACATCAGCTCACCAGAAATGATCTCAAGTAGGTCTAGCTAACCTCATATAGATATGTGGTCAATAAATGGACCCCTAATATGTGAAGTAGAATGAAGATCTACTACAATATTGGCATTGACTGAAAGGAAGGATGGAGTTTGAAATTTTGATTCTATGGGAAGGAAGGACCAAACCTTAGATAATCAAGCTTGAGCTGATATTAAGTTAGTGCCACAAAGGGCTTTATCCACCACTAGTAGATGATCATGTAGTTGGGTCATGTCCACAATAGAGGATCAAAATTGTACATATGGTGGGGTCAAAATATCCCATCATTGAGGATTGAGATTGGATGATCATGTGGTGGGGTTAAAATATGCCCACAATATAGGCTCAAAGTTGGATGATCATGTGGTGTGGTCGAAATATGCTCACCACGGAGGATCAAAATTGGAAGATCAGGTGGTGTGGTCAAAATATGCCCTCCACGGAGGATCAAAGATGGATGATCATGTTATGCGGTCATAATATGCCAATCACATGGGATATAGGCTGGAAGATCATGTGGTGGGGACAAAATATGTCGATCACAGAGGATCCAGATTGGATGATCATGTGGTGGGGTCGAAATATGCCCACCATAGAGGATCGAAGCTTAAGGGAAGGTGGTGCTTAACCTTAAGGAAAAGACAACAGAAGATGATTAATTCATTAATTTGATTGATTTGCTTTGAAAGTAAGAAAACAATTGATCCAACTTAATTTAGGATATCAAAAATATTTTATTAATTGAAAATTTGAGCTATATTAAGTATAATATTTCTTAAGAAAACACCCATTGACAAGTAACATTAGGTGATTGCTTTTACAATCAATTAGCTGATATGAGCCCCCTTTGTAGACTATTTTTATGACAAAGGCTCCTTCACATGTCGGTTCACACTTCCCACCATTCTTTTGGTGAGCTAAGATAGGCTTCCAAAGAAGAAAGGCCAAGTCTCCTACTTCGAAGGTTCTAGATCTCACTAACTTATCATGAGCTATAACCATCAGGCCTTATACAACTCTAGACTCTACTAAGCTTCTAGATGACTATCTTTAAGGACTAAGATATCCTCTCCTCAGACTAATGCATTTTGTTGGGTTAAAATTTGATTTTGAACTACAACTCTGAGCAAAGAAATCTATAGTTAAAGCAGGAGTATGGCTTCAGACCCACACACTAGTTTGAATGGAGTGGATTGGGTCGGGGTCCTACGATAGGCCCACAGGGCTTCCACCAACCTGTCATCCTATTGATGTTTAATATCATCGAGGGTTCTTGATGATCTACAACAGAGTTTTGTTTAAGGCCTCAACCAACCTATTTTCTCGTTGGTAAAAGATTGTTGAGTATATCCAATCAATATTATGACTCCCTAAAAAATTATTAATTTTTGTATACTTGAGAGTGGACCCATTATCAAATATGATTCTATGGGGCACAATGAATCAATATATTATATGGTCACGAAAGACCTTCAAGACATGGTGTGATGTTACATTTTATAGGGGATTGCTTCCACCCACTTAGAGAAGTAAACAGTCATAGCTAAAAGGAAGCGATGACCCTTCAAGAACAAGGGTCAATCAGGCTGATAACATCCGTGCCCCAACTCTCAAAGGGCCACAAAGCTATTGTGGGTTGAAAATCCATGTGCTTAGCATTGATGACAACATTTTGTAATATTCACGCAATCAGTAATCATCGTAATCCAGTAGTATCCAAGTCTTTTGATTTTCAACTACATCTTAGGGCTCGATTAATAAGCACCACACAATCCAGAATGGACCTCATTTATGATCTTCATGGCCTCTCATTTGTATAAATAATGTAGCCACAACTTATCAAATGATATATAGTATAATGTGTTGTTCACAAGTACGTACGAGAGGGCATATTTCTTGATCTGGTTAGTGAGGAGTTTATCATGGGAAAGTTTTCCCACTTGAAGGTAGTCGATTAATAGTTGCCTCCATTTATTGAAGAGGCTGATAGGACCTGGGATAACTTCTATTTTTTTTATTTTAAATCTATAATAGAAAAGACCTGATGACCCTATATCTCTATAGGATTAGAGTCTTCTTCTGAAAAACAAAATTCTTTTGTAAGCTTTGCTAAGGATTCTATTACATAAATGCTTCAATAGGGGATTATATATGAAGTTATCATGGAAATTTGCTTGAGCAGGTGATTTATTTACTGGTGATATTTGAGGAGTTTTGTATTCAAAACCTTATAGGTTCCTATAATCTGGTTGATTACTAGTTGAGAATAACCAAAGATTTTAGTATCTTTAATCTCCATCAAGATTACAAGTTCTAGGCTGGTTATCAAAGATTCAAACTCAATCTCATTGTTTATGCAAGGCACTGATAAATGGTAGGAAAAATTCATTATTTTCTTCTCTGTTGTTATAAAAATAAGGCCAACTTTGGCATTTATGGGGTTAGATTTTTTGGTTTTTCCTTATTGAGAGGATAGAGGACCATGAAAATATAATTTCCAAATAAGAATGTTGGATTATTTTAAATTCATGACTTGCTCATTAAGTAAATCATCATTTAAAGAAGAATCTACCAGTAGCAGTTGTGCTACAAGGAAGTCAGTAATAACCTATCCATTTACATCATGTAAAGGAATGAATGTAATCTCAAATTGTAGTAATATAATAAACCACCATTCTAGACATCCTAATAACATAGGATGAGTCATAAGATATTGCAATAAGTTAACTCTAAAAATCAAACTCACCCGGTGAGAGACCATGCAATGTCTTAGTTTTTGGGCTGCATAAACAAAAGCAAGAGAAAGGTTCTTATTTGAAGGTATCATATTTCCATAGGGAGAACCCTTTAGCTCAGGTAATTATAAAGAATAGTGATGGCTAACCTAAATTTTTTAGGTTTTCTTGAAGCCCAATACTTAAGAAAAGCTTAAAGATTCTCTTATTAATGAGAAGAGGATTGTATGACTTCTGAAGGAACTCTGAGAGAGAAGTTTTTGAGAAATCTAGGGTTTGAGAGGAAGGAGAAGGTGAGGTTGAGCATGAGAGAGAAGGAGTGTGAGGGGATTACACAATTTCTCTAAGTTAGCTACACCTTTGCTCGTCCTCTGCCTTGGTAAATCGTTAAAAGCTCTCTTAGGGGAGAGGCTTCTAAGTCATGTTCTCGAGTTACTCTGCCTTCTCCAAGGGGGGAAAATAGTTGAGTGAGGTTCCCTGCCTTCTCCATTTGGGAGAAAAATGAGTCAAGGTCTACTGCCATTACCAGGAGGGTGAAATAATGATTGGTACTCCGCCGCATCAAGTTTGGTAAAAGTGAGTCAGTAAGGGCTTCTCTACCTTGTTGTTGGAGTAAAAAATAGAGTCACTTAGTGATTAGTATGATGCTCAATATGGAGGACTCAGCGGAGTGAACATAGGTAAGGGTTGATCGAACCACTTTAAAAACATCTTATATGTTTTTTTTTCCTTTTTGCACTTTTATTTTTCCTGCATTATATTTATATTATAAATGCTTGGAAAAAGTGATGATTATCGCCTCATTTTATAAATCAAAATATCATCATACTTAAATTAATATTTTTGATATACTCGTTCGCTTCCATAATCAGTTAGAATTTGGTATTTTCAATTTCTAAAAACTTTCTCAACAATGTTATCATCCTTTTTTTAAAGTTTGAGAAAATTTTTAAAATTATTAATTCACCCCCTCCCCTTTTTGGTGAGCCTCGAGCTAATTCCTTAAGGTTTAACAACCTTAATAAACATTTAAGTGGTATTAGAGCGGGTTTCAAAAACAAGGTTTTAGAAAACTTTTGAAGAATGATCAATGGCTCATTTTGGTAATAATAACACTGCAAAGGGTTATTCAATAATCCATCCACTGCTGTTTGAAAATATTCCTTTTGATTTTTGAAAATACGTATGCATACTTTTTTACAATCCATTAAATAGAATTTGGCATAAGATTAAAACTTACTATTCACTTCGATTTCATGTAGTTAATGTTGTCAAAACTAATATTCCTTTTACTGAATAGAGTTATGAGGATAGTGAACTCGCTTAGTTAAATGCTAAATTTTTGAATTTTTTTCCTTTTATGCTTTAAAATCTGAAGACTATATACGAGTTTCTACATGCACTATATGGATTGAGATTTGGGATAGGTTATATATCACTTATGAAGGAACTAGTGAAGTTAAATAGTCTAAGCTAAATATTTAACTAAATAACTATGAACTCTTTTGCGTGAAACCTAATGAGACTATATATGAAATGTACACTAGGTTCACCTAGATAGTGACATCCTTTGTATTATGTATATAACTATCAAAATCTAAAAAGGTTAAAAGATTTTACACTATCTACATAGTTCTAATGATGCCATGATAACTATAATTATTGAATCTAAAGACTTGAATGTTTATTCCATTGATAATTTACTTGGGTCACTCATTGCCTATGAGCAAGGAGTGAGTCAAAGGCAAAGTGATACATGAGAGAAAAATAAGGAGATAACTATAAAACTAAAAGAAAATAATTTAGATAGTGACAATTATGCAGTGGAGGAGGATGACGATGTCGCCTTAATTGCATGACATTTCAAGAGTTTTCTGAAAATAAAATAGAGACGTCATCAATATAATTGGAGCAAATGTAAAAGCAATAAAAATATTAAAGCTTCTACAAACATAATTTTCTTCGAGTGTAGGAAACCATGCCACCTCCAAACTGAATGCCCCAACTTGAAGACTCACTAGATCAAAGAGAAGGGTGAAGTGAAGCCAAAGTTCAAGAAGGGCAAGCAAAAGATGCAGAAATTTTTTTGGGCTGACTCCGCTTTAGAATCATTAGAAGCATAAGCAAAAAAGGAGGTAACAAATATGTTTCTCATGGCTAACAATAATCTTGATAAATTAGATCAAGATGAGGTATGTCATCTTTTCTATGATTTATTACTCATTATTTCTAAAAATATTCATGATTCGTATAGAAAGCTAAAAAGGAAGCATGCAAATCTTAATATTAATTGTATACTTTATAAAAAGAGCATGCTAGTTTAATTACTGAGCATTCAAATTTAGGTAACGATCACATGACCTTTCTTTATGAATATGATGCCTTAAATAAGAAGCATGTTGACTTAATTATTGTGTACAAATCCTTAAAAATATTGCATCTTGAACTAAAAATCAAACAAAGTATTAGAAGCATTTGAATTAAAAATAAATGGTAGGGAGCATGCATTGAAAATTTAAATGTCCATTCTTAACAGTGTAAACAATTTTTTTAGAAGAAAAACTAATGACACATAAGAATAACAAACCAACACCTACCTTAGAATAATTTTGTAAGCCCTCAACACAACATGCATCATATAAACCTAAGAGAATGCATCATCACCCACGTATGTTAGTAAATCTATTTTTTGGTGTTAGTTGTTAATCTTGTGGCATGTTAGGTTGTATAACCCACACATACATAATTTATCATAGGACACATCTAGTGTAGAAGCCTCAATTGCATTCATTACATCAAAGCATGTATTCATCTCATTCATTCAAGCACAAGATGGAACCCAAACTCACTTGGGTTCCAAATCTAAGTTTTGAATGACTATGTAGGGATGCACTTATAAAAGACCTAGTGAGAGCATATGGTCCCTAGACAATGGATCCTGAAGGCACATTACTGGTGATATAAAGTAGTTCATCTCATTGGAGGTCAAGTCAGGACTTAAGGTGACATTAAGGAACAACACCACTAGGAAAGGGGTGAGCTCAGGTTTAATTAGCAACTCAAAAAACTTTATGGTTGAAAATATTTTTTTAGTTGATGGTTTAAAGGATAATTTATTAAGTATTAGTTAATTGTACGATAAAAGCTTTGATATAAAATTTCTTTTTGAAAAATACATGATTAGTTTAAATGGAAAACTTATATTAGAAGGAAAATGAATGAATAATGATTACATGTTAGACATAAAATGTATTAAATATTCAAATTCTTTGTGCTTAAAAACTATAATTTATTATTCTTGGCTATGATATAGGAAATTATGTCATGCAAGTATGAAGGCACTTATGAATATCAACCAAAAAAATCTAGTTAGAGGCATACCTATGTTGGGCTTCATTAAGGGCCATCTATATGATGCCTTCCAACTAGGAAAATAAGTTAGGTGTTTATTACATTCAATCAAGGACATTAACACCTCTAGGCTAGAAAAAATCCTTTATATGGTCTTATTTGGACCAGTTAGCACAGCCAGCCTAAGAAGAAAGACATTTGGGTTTGTAATAGTATATAACTTCTCTAAATTTACTTAGATTAGATTCCTAGCACATAAGAGTGATTTATTTGATAAATTTAGAATTTTCTCCACCTAGATTCAAAAGAAATTAGGATGTGAAATCTCAATAAGTCATAGTAATCATGGTAGAGAATTTAAAAATATTAAGTTTGAATCCTTCTATCAAGAAATAGGAATAAAAAATAATATATATGCCCCTAGGACCCTTAGTAGAATGGAATAGCTGAAAGGAAAAATAGAACCTTGGTGGAAGCCTCTAGGATAACGCAAGTTGAGTATTCACTCCCTATATATTTTTGGGCAGAAGTAGTGAATACTTTTGGTTATATTTTAAATAAGGTGAATGTTAGATCTAAGCTTAATAAGACACCCTATAAAGCCCCTATGAGTAGGACACCCAACGTTTCTCACTTGCATGTCTTTGGTTGTAGCTGCTTCATCTTAATCAATGGAAATTCACCCTTTGGAAAATTTGATCCTAAGTCTGATGAAGGTAACTTCTTAGGTTACTCATCTATAGGTAAGGCCTATAGAATCTTCAATAAGAGAATCCTAGTAGTAGAAGAGTCTACTCATGTGGTATTTGATGAAATAGATAGGACCTCTGCATCTAAACCTGGAGAAGAGGAAGTGGAGGTCATTCAAGGGGTAGAAACTATTGCTATAAGAGATAGAGTAAAACATTAGGAAATATAACCTAGAGAATTGATATATTTTTCTAGTCATTATAAAGAACTTATTTTAGGAGTCCCATCTGAAGGTGTTAGAACTAGGCGTGAACTTAATAAGAAAGTTAGTCATTCAGCTTTTATCTCTATAATAAAACCCACCAATAAATATTAGGCCCAAGTTAAAGAATTTTGGATCCTAACAATACAGGAAGAGCTAAATTAATCTATTAGAAATGATGTAAGGGAACTAGTGAAGAGACCTAAGGACCAGAGTGTGGTTGGAATAAAGTGGGTTTTGAAAAATAAGATGAATGATTCTGGAATAATTATTAAGAATAATTTCAAATTAGTAACAAAAAAAAATATTATAATGAGGGCAATAACACTTTGGATAATTGGAGACTTTTATGTATATGATATGCTTTTAAGTTGGAACACTTCTGATAAGTTAATTTATCCATATTGCATAGAATTTACTAAGTCATTCACTTTGAAGAATGGAGGCTAGAAAAATTGGTTCAACGATCACCACATGTTCTTACCTATAAACCATCCTTTCATGCAAAAAAGGATGTTTATACTAAAAATAAATGGTGATGTTGCAGCATCCTCTGAGATTAACCGATAAGAAAATATTTGAAAGATTAAGGTGTGTGCCTGCGATAGTTGATTCTCTAACACTAGCTGATAATAAATTGCCATAGTATGGAGACACCCATAATAGGGCCAAAAAGATCATTTTTTAGTCTTTGCCATATTGGAAAATAAAGTTGATTAGACATAACTTAGATGTGATGCATATTGAGAAAAATATTTTTGACATTGTAGAAGCAACCTTACCTCTATTATATCCCTCAAGAAGGCATTTGTCAATTCAACGTTAGTCCTCATAGCATGTCAATATTACAGGTTATACAATTTATCACTCTTCATGGTGCAAGTGCGATCCATAATGGTTTTTATGATTAGTGTTCTACTTAATGGCTTCTTGCAATGACCTAATGAATTAAAAGATCCTTTTATGGTGATTTTTCTTTATATATGCCTCAATAGCCCTACCAAGGCATCTTGAATCATTTTTGTCAATTTCTCTTCTATCACAATGAGGTTGCAGAGAGTAACATAATTTGGGTTCTCCGTGTTCATATGATATATTGAGGTAGGTTTGCTTGGCAAGTTGTTCATGTTTTCTATTCACTAGCTTTAATCAATGCTCACCAAACCTTTTATGATTTTCTATATATATTTGTACATGGGTGAAATTTGACCTTACAAGCATGTTAGATTAAGAGATTATGACCCAAGAACTTATGAGAAGAATGGAAAGCGAAGAGGAAATTTTGTGAAAATTGCTTCATTAGCTCAAATGCTTCTTTAGAAAGTATCAAAAGATTCAAATTTTTTTTCACACATTATTTATAGAAATTTAAGGGCTACAAGAAAGACTACAAAGAAAAAGAGTAAAAAGTATAATGATTAGCAAACCCTCATATAAACTACCCTAGAAATATGTTATGCTTTGGCTTATTGATGACTAACTACATCTCTTATCTTGAATTCTCTATCTTGGGCGAGTTCCCTTGTGTTGAGTGCATACTGACTTGTAGACATGGTCAAGTCATCTGATAAAGACCAAGTTGATAAAGGCCCTAAAATATTTGGTGGCCTTTTAATGAAGCCCCAGGTTGCTTCGATGTAGGAGGAAAATATATTCAAGTCATGGGGGTAATAGACTCCATGCTCAAGTGACATTAATGGGATGTTGGAACACCCTTAATGGACCTTCTTAAAGTTGCCCTACATGAACCCTTGATTTTCCTATTGAAGGTGATTTCCCTTGGACTATTCTTCCAAGAAAGGGATTAATGACATTCTAATGAGTCCTTATTGTCAAGATCTACCAAATATGAGTTTGAAAGTTTGAGAATATTAAAACACCTCATTGAACTATTCTTTGGTAAACTAAGAGGGGGGTGAATTGATACATTTAAAAAATACTCCAACAAAATTTTCTTTTTTGTTTTATGCTAGATAACTATTTTTTAAAATAAACCTAAATGAATAACTAGCACAAGCAAAAGTAATTCAAAACTTGAAATATTATCTTTTTGTTTTAGAGGAACAAATAAATCAAGTAGAATATTAAATTTCTCTTTTAGCTAATCACGAATTAAACTAACAAGAGCTTACAATAAGAAATAAAATTCATGCAGGAAATTTAAAGTGCATAAACTAAAAAATGTCAAAATAAATAAATAAATTAGAAAGAACACACAAAAAATTTTATAGTAGTTCAGTCAACCTTGACCTACGTCCAACGTCCACTCCCAAGAATCTTCCTCTTTGGGAATTGCACTAATACTATAATTATTCTCATTTTACCCCCACAATAAGGCAGAGAAGCCCTTACAAGAATCACTTCCACCAAACCATTGGGATGGAGAACCATAAGCTATGACATCCTCCTAATGATGGCAGTGGACTTTCAATCCTTTTTTTTCTCTCCTGGTGAAGGAAGAGAACCCAAGACCCTAACTTTCAAGCTTATCTCCTAAGAGCAACTCCAAGAACTTACCAAGGCAAGAGGAGGAAGCTAGGCACTACAGGAAAAACGCTGAAAACCGGCGGTTTTTTCTGGCGGTTAGTCTAGATTTACCGGCGGTTTTGAATGTTACCGGCGGTCTAACGGCGGTTTGTAAACCGTCGGAAAAAATGGTGTAGGAAACCATTTCCGACGGCGTTTTACCGGCGGTTTTTTGTTGCGGCGGTTTTTCGGCGGCTACTACCGCCGGTAACCACCGGAATTTTAACCGTCGGTTTGCCGGCGGTTAGACCGCCGGTATTGTAACCGCCGGTAAGCTGCCGGTCACGTTACCGACGGTTTAAAACTGGCGTCGTCTGGTTCGTAGACCGCCGGTACTTTACCGGCGGTGGACGGCGGTTATAGCCGTCGGTATTAGCGACGGTTTAAACCATCGGGTGTCCATCGTAAAAAAAATTGACAGCATCCCCTCTATTTGAGGGAGGTTCACCCTAAAGTCTAAACCTGCAGAAAAAGCAAAATATGTTGGGCAACACGCCGCTATATTCATCACAACCAGAAAATACAAACAAAATCAAAAATTCATCATAACATTACAATCACAAATTCACAAGATAGTTAATGATAATGTTACAATCACAAGTTCACAAGTTCACAAGTTCTAATTAATACATTCATCAAACATAATAAACATCTAATCATCATCGGTATCCTCACTATCTACAGATGGCTGCTCCTGTTGGTCGCCGGTTTGGCCATCATTAGAGTCCGACGGCTAGACCGCCGGCGACGCCGCCGGTAATACCGACGGTCCATAAACCGCCGGTGCAAACCGCCGGATTTGACATTTTTCCTGTAGTGAGGTGTAAGCTTGCCTGGAGAAACCATGTGAATACCCCTAGTACCCCTTTTCTCCCTTACACACAACCTCACCTTCTCCCTCTCTAAGCCCAAAGCTCTCTCAAGGAGTTCTCCCTTAGAGTTCCTTCAACAGCCAAAAGTCCTTTAAAAAGACTTCAATGAGATGCTTAAGTACAACGCTTCAAAAACCCTAAGTTTTTAATTAGTCTGTCACTATTCCTATAGTACGATCTATGTTCGTACAGTACAATCTATTCAAAACTGATGTTCATCCAGTACGATGGAACAGTTTTACAAATGAACTGTTAAAATTTAATATACTTATCTTACAGTACAAGTGTAAATTAATACTATACGATTAGTTCAATTTCACCATATTCATATAGAATGATTACTAAGACGATTGGAAATCATCTATATCGATCGTCCGGTATGATTTACATTGTATAATATGTTAAGTACAAACATTAGTGGTTCATATAATATGATTAACATCGTATTATATGATTAGTTTAAAAATCAAGGTTTTTATCCAGTACGACATTTGGGATAACCCAACTTCATAATTTGTCAATCATACAGTACGTACTTTATCGTACAGTACATACTTTATCGTACAGTACGATTAACAATATTTATTAAATCATGATTTAATTGACTAAATATTGAGGATAATTTAAGTAAGATTTCAAATATCATAAAGTCCTATTGAGATCGTACAACATGATTAGTTTAAAATTATACTTTTAAAACACTTAATGTATCTAGCGGCTAGGGTTTCCTTGTAGAAACAAGTATACAATACAATATAAATCTTACAATAAGATTAGTATATTAGCATTAATAACACAATTAAATGTTAACCTTCTATTTTCATATGCCTGACCGTCTAATATGATCGTAATCGTACGGTACGATTAATTCAAAAAAAATTCAACTAAATTTTCCTCACCAAATCCCCTGTGTTTGTGCACGATCGCCAATTTAGCATACACCCTTATATGACCAGACTCAAGAAATATAAAATAAGAAAAATAAAAATACAGACTTTTGAAATACATCATACTCTACCAAAACTTGAGTTGATCAATCTTGAGTGATGTATGATGTATCTGAAATGTTAGTACATACAGAAAAAATAATATCCAATATATATGCTAGAAGAAATAAAATCTCAATTAATAATCAATAATATTTAGTATACTCAAAATCACAAGCTAGGGATGCTGGATTGCAACAGAGTTTACCTATGATGACCTTCTAACTACATATTAAATACCTAAAAAAGCATATACGAGTGAACACGTCTCTACAAAGTTAATAATGATAGATTCAAAAAAAATTAAGGCATGGTTAGGCACATCATTCTCATTGCTTTCTAAAATGACTTTTTAGTAGAAAACATTTTTTTATTTGAAAAAAAAAGTAAAATTAATTTAAAAAGTATTAAGAAAGTTATCCGAAATGCAATATAAATTTTGCAGATAAAAAAGATGTCAAACTGGATTTATATTTGATGAAAAATCAACTTAAACCTTAATCTATGACATATTTTATGCAATTTGGCCAGATTTTTTTATTATTCAATTAATGTTTTATTGTAGCCTCCTCGACATCTGGTCCAATTATAGCAACCGCTTTGTTGATCGCCAAAAGTGTTTTATGATTAAGATATTATTATTTAACGATCGATTTGCCTGTCGCTAAACATTTGTATTCCTGTAGTGAAAATTGGATATGATAAACTAAAATGATTCCCATTTGATCTCAGACCCAACATATTTCAACGTGCGGGCCCAGAGAGAGCTTTTTTTTTTAGTAAAGAAAAAAAAATTATGTGATGCCTGACACAATCATATTACTGTATTCCTCTCCACATGAACAGTTAAGTCCTCATTCTAATCTTCTCGAGAAGAACCAAAGCGGCAGGAATACTTCGAGGAAGGTGTTAGGCTGAGGTTCATGCATGATTATAAATATATTAAGAAGATAAAATAATGAAATTGCAGGAAATCTAAAATAAAAAAAGAAGGAAGGTTTGTCGTGTAATTAAGGCAAATTATTCCATGCAGGCACGTTAATAGACTATTTCCACAATCGTCCAACCCTTCACTTTCTGGTCACAGTAAAAGCTCCCGTCTCTTTTCTAATTATAAGTTAACATCATATTTGTTTAAAAAATTAAATGTAATATATATATATATATATATATCAACTATAATTGGTTTCTTTTTCTCTTATCATTATTGTTTGGAAAAATTAGGGGTGTAGCCCCCATAACTATTAAGTATAATAAATGAACTTTATAAAAAATTCAATATAACACTTTACAGCTCAACCTATGATAATCAAAAGTCATTTGCAAAAAAAAAAAAAAAAACAAGTCTCTAAGCAAAAACCAAAAACCCTAAAAGAGGCAAATCCCTCGATAAGTAAGATCGAAAAATGAGCAAATTTAAATGCAAATTAAAGACAATCATCCTCTTTTATGAAACTCATTGATCCAAAAGGTAGCATCAAATCTTGACTTTAGAGCGGCATACTTCATAGGGTTTTCAATAGTGACAGGAAAACGAAAAATGTTTTTTTTTTTTTTTAACTGAATATATATATTGATAAAAGCAAAGGATACAACAATATAGGAAATAAAACAAAACAAGACCTGAAAAATACAACCAAAGGAGCGGGCTCAGCAAACGGCCAGAGCTACCAGCGTCCCTGAAGCCACGCAGGACCGTCCAGTAAGGTAATTAGCGACCAAAAAGCCAAGCCCCAGGTTGCCACAACAGAACCACAGGGACACGAGCCCTAACCACATCATAGCCCTAACACGTTAAACCTCCACGAAATAGAAATAAAGAACACAACATCCAACCCAAAAATAAAATAGATAAGAAATCAATATATTTAAAATTTTAATATCATCAAATTTCTTCCATTTGGTCTCTTTGGCAACAATGGCTTTCCTGATAAAATAACAGATTGTGGAAAAACTGCTAATTATAGAATCTCCAAACAGCCTGGCATTCCGTTCATTCTGAGAAAAGCCTTCGTTACTTTTAAGCTACGGTATTTTTGAGTGCTCTGGGATATTTTGGCGATTCTAGGGTTCTCTGCCTTTTCTCCGCGCCGCCTTCGTTCCTCCGCTCGGGAGAGGTAAACCCTCTCCCAGATGGAGTCCAACGAATTCCCCCCTCTTCCAAACACTTCGATTCTGGGTCCGATTCCTGCGTCTCAGAATGGTTCCTTCGCAAAGAACTTGGCAAATCCTTCGGCTTCCAAGGAAGATTTTCCGGTTTCTTTCGTTCGGCCAAATAAAAAATTTTTTTTCAAAGGAGAAGATCTCTCCGAAGGCATTTCGGTATGGTCTTTTTCTCTGATCGGTTATTCTCTAGGGCCAAGGCCGTATTACGAGCGACTTCTCACAGCCATGAAAAAGGTTTGGACACTAAAAGGTTCGTTTTCTCTTCTCTCGTTAGCGGATGGTTTTTTCCTGATAAAATTTTCAAATCAAGAAGATTTTGATCTTGTTTGGTCTGGAGGACCTTGGTTTATGTTAGGGAAACCATTCATTCTACAAAAATGGTCCCCTAAATTCCAACCGAAGAGGGATGAACTTTCTGAGATTCCTCTTTGGATAAAAATTGTTGATTTTCCCCTTGCCCTTTGGACTCCTAAGGGAATTTCGACTATAGCCAGCTATATTGGTAATCCTTTATCGGTTGATACTCTTACTGCTAAAAGGGCTAGATTAACCTATGCTAGAGTCTGTGTTGCTATCTCTAAAGATTCGTCTCTCCCGGAGGAAATTCCTATCAACATAGAAGGAGAAGATATCATGCTCAAAGTTATTTACGACTGGAAACCAAGTCGCTGCGAAGGATGTGGATCTTTGGTTCACAGCTATGGTTCCTGCAAGTCGAATCCGAATCCTGAGCCGGTTGTTCTTCCCCTTCCAAAAGCCAATATCAGAGGTAGAAGTCAAAGCCGGAACCCTAGACCTCAAACTCAGGCTCCGGTGAAGGCGACTCCTCCTCCGGAAAAGGTAATTTCGGCTCCGGCTAAGGCCATTAACCCGGAAATTGTAAATTTGGAAAGCATTAACAAGAACGTTAATAACTTTCCAAATTTAACTCCGGCGCCTGAAAAGGAATTTACTCCTCAAATCCCGAATAATTGCATTGGTAAAGATGCAATTATTCCTAATCTGAATGCTCCTATTGAAGAGACTTCTTCTTCTGGGCAACCTTCTATCCCCTCCGAAATTCCCCAAGTCAAGGTTATGCTGTCAAACAAATTCTCGTCTCTCCAAACGGATGAACCTCCGGACGTGGAGTTGGAAGATATTGGTTCTGTAAGTAATATGCATGATTTTAATTTAGTTACTGATGTTTCCTCCTCTCAAATCTCTTCTGGAAACAAAAATCAAACTTCTCTGATTTCTATGACAACTAGAGCTAAGTCGGCCAGGAAGGGAAAAAATTCAAAATATTAATGTTCTGGCCGAATATTGGATGTTGGAATGTTAGGGGTTTCAATAACCCTAACAAGGTTAAAGCTTGTAGAGAGCTGGTTAGGGCTAACAATCTTGGTTTATTGTGCATCTTAGAAGCCAAAGTTCATAATGAGTCTATCATAGACCCTTGGTTTGTCAATTCACATATGATTTTTAATACAGAAGATAGTATTAATAATTTTAGCCACTCTAATCCAGGTAGGATTTGGATTAAATGGAATCCGAATATTATTACTTTCTCTCCTCTTTTAATTGATTCTCAAATTATTCATGGTTTGGTCACGGTTGGCTCTCAACCGCCGGTTTTAATTTCTGTTATATATGCTGCTAATTCTGTTTGTGATAGGAATAATTTATGGAATCAGCTGAGAAACCTGGTTCCGGATCCCTCTATGGCCTGGGTTATTATGGGTGATTTTAATTGCTACAGAACTGATGAAGAAAAATCTGGTGGGAATCATACTCATAACAGCCAGTTGGGTGAGCTTAACAAAGTTATTTTTGACTGTGGTTTACTTGATTTAGCATCTGTTGGTTTATTTTTTACCTGGTTTAATCAGAGAATAGATGCGCCTATTCATATTAAATTAGATAGAATGCTTACTAACAATGCTTTACTTGAGAGATTTCCTGATGCTTTTTATAAAGTTCTCTCCACTCATAATTCTGATCATTCTCCGTTAATTTTAACTGTTTCCAATTGTGATAAAAACCCGTCTAGATTCCTGTTTAAAAACTTCTGGATTAACATGGAAGGGTTTTGGGAGATGGTTTTAGATGCTTTTGACAGAAATTATAACTGCAGTCCTATTGCTGCTTTCTATAGATCTTTACAGTTTCTTAAGAACTCTCTTAAGAATAAAAACTGGACTTCTTCTTGCTACATTTTAGATACTATGGAGAATATTAAGATTGATCAGCAAAAATATATTGCTGACCTGCAACAGGATCCTTTGAATATGAATTTAAATTCTCTGTATAAGCAATCTTGTGACAATCTTAATATTCTTAGCAAAGCGTGGTCCTCTTGGTTATTCCAAAGGGCTAAGACTAAATGGCTCAGAAATGGGGAAAATGACCTTGGGTTTCTCTATACTCATATTAGATCTAGGAAGAACTTAAATGTCATCAAAGAGATCACCACCTCTGATGGTAAGTTTGACAATAAGGCTGGTATTGCAGAAGCCATTATTAAGCATTTCAAAGATATTTTTAATTCTCCCAGACCGATCAATGAAAATGGTTTTAGTATTCCTGTTGGCAATATTATTCCCTCGAATATGATGGAATCTTTAACTATGCCTTTTACTGATTTAGATATTAAAAATGTTGTGTTTAATGGATCTTCTTGTTCTGCTCCCGGGCCTGATGGGTATACTTTTGATTTCTTTAAAAAAGCTTGGCATATTATTGGGCATAAGTTATGCATTGCTATTAGAAGTTTTTTCACTACTTGCCATCTGCCCAAAGGCGTTAA
Source organism: Dendrobium huoshanense (assembly GCA_016618105.1). Classification (NCBI taxonomy): domain Eukaryota; kingdom Viridiplantae; phylum Streptophyta; class Magnoliopsida; order Asparagales; family Orchidaceae; genus Dendrobium; species Dendrobium huoshanense. Next base: position 69,125,883 of record CM028359.1, on the reverse strand, counting down.
AGCCTCTGCTATTACTCTTATCCCTAAAAATCTGCATGCTTCTAATATTAATGATTATAGACCTATCTCGTTATGCAATGTTTTTTATAAAATTATTGCTAAGCTTTTGGCTAACCGTTTGAAGAAGGTTTTACCTTTAATTATCCATGAAAGCCAGGCTGGGTTCATTCATAACAGGTGTACTACGGATAACATCTTGCTTGCCTCGGAAATGCTTAGAGAGTTTAATTTTAATAAAAATCTTTTTTGTGCTAAACTGGATATCAAGAAGGCCTTTGATACTGTTTCTAGAAAGTTCCTGATTAATAGGATGAGGCAAAAAGGTTTTCCTGACACGTTCATTAACTGGGTTAAATGTTGCATTTCTAATGTTCATTTTTCTATTTGCCTAAATGGTTCTCTGGAAGGTTTTTTTAACTCTTCTTCTGGACTTAGACAAGGTTGTCCTTTATCCCCACTTCTTTTTTGTATCGTTATGGATGCTCTTTCCTGTTACCTTACCTCAAATTTTATGGGGAATAATAATCCTGTTTTTAATATTAATGGCAAGAATTTTAACCATCTTATGTATGCTGATGATCTTCTTGTGTTTGGTATGGCTAAGACTCAAAATGCTACTAACCTTATGAACATTCTTAAAGATTTTGCGGATGCTTCTGGGCTTAGCATAAATCCCACTAAAAGTTCTATTATTTTTTCTAATAATACCTTGGATACTGAACAATTTTGTAGCATTTTGGGAATTACTCAGAGAGGTAGTTTCCTGACTTATCTGGGGATTCCTATATCTCCAGAAAGGCTGAAGGCATATCATTTTCAAGTTCTTTTAGACAAAATCATTTCCCATCTTGAAGGCTGGAAGGTAAGATTTCTTTCATTAGCTGGTAGAGTTCAGTTTCTTAAATTCACAATTTCAAACACTCTTGCCTATTGGATCAAAGGGTCTATTATACCTAAAGGCATTTGTAAGACTATCAACAAGGTATGTTCTAAATTCTTATTTCAAGGGAATATTAATGGAAAGAAAGTTCATATGATTGCTTGGGAAAAAACTGTTAAGCCTAAGCAATATGGTGGTTTAGGTATTGTTTCTATTGATGCTTGTTATTACAGTTATCACTGCAATTTTATTTGGAAATTCCTGACTCAGGATAGCTTGATTTATTACTGGTTTAAAAATAAGTATCATTCCCCTTGGAAACCTCCGGCTGCCAAAGCGTCCAAATTCTGGAAAGCTATTTGTTCCACTGCTCATAAAATCAAGCATCATTTAGTCTTCAACATCACTTCTTCGTCCAATTTCTCTTTTTGCTGGGACCCGTGGATTAATGGAAAAAATTTAGATGATTATTTTCATATTAACCAGAGTATCTCTGGGTTATCTATTAATAGATGCATTAGAGATGATGCTTGGGCACTTCCTGAAGGTTTACCCGATAACCTGAAGCATATTATTTGCGGTATTGAGATTAAAGAGCAACCGGTGTTAGCTTGGGATGGCTCTTTTAACCCGAAATTTAAAAATTTTATGAATTCCTTTTTTGAACATGAAGAGGAGGTTACCTGGCATAAATACGTTTGGCATAAGTCTTACTCTCTTAGATTCTCTTTACTAACTTGGATGGCTGTTATTCAGAAACTTAAAGTTGCTGATTTGTTGATCAAAAAAGAGATTCATGTCAACCCAATTTGCTGCCTTTGCAATAATGCCCAGGAAGACCATAACCATCTTTTCTTTAACTGTGATTTCACATTTACTGTTATTAACAATCTTATACCTGATTTAAATTCTTTCTTACTTAGACCTACTTTGCTTCAGGTTTTTGATTTCATTGATAATCAGCTGCCTTTTTCCAAATGGGAAAAGAATTTCTGTTGGCTGACGGTTGGGTGCACTATGTATCACCTTTGGAGAGAAAGGAACAACAGGAAATTTGCTAACACCTGGAATTCCTTGGAGAATATTATTTTTACTATAAAAAAGGCTATAAGGATCAAAACGTATAGCTGGAAGAGCTTTCATCACCTGATGGAGAAATTTCATTTTCACTGATCATTTGGATCATTGGTTTTTTGGCTGGGACGGGAGCATCTTCCTGTTCTTTTGTTCCAGTTTCAGTTTATGTTTTCTTTTCTGTTATGGTAATTGCTGGGTTGTAATGGTTTTTTTAGTTTTTTGGTTTTTGGTTAGATATGTTGAGTGGTTCTCTTTAACTTTGTTAGTCTCATTGGTTTTATTTTGTTTGTCTCTGTCAGGCGTGGTCTTATTGTAAGTCCTTTGTTATTTTTATCTTAATAAAATGGGCTTTGCCCCGGTTCATCCCAAAAAAAAAAAAATATAAATATAATATAACATAATTACTTGTATGAGGCATATCGCAAATGTGTTGACGAAGTTGAGCAAAATTAGGCAGAATTAAGATGATGATATTTGACATGGTGAGCAATCCATAAGAAGACTCTGTAAAAATAATTGTTTTCTGCGGTGTCATCCATAAGAAGACTCGCTATTTTTTATATTTTCAACTTCTCCATCGAAGTTCAATACATTTAATAAGGAAAAGTTAATCAACATAATTAATGCATATCTGATATTCTAAATATTCTTAATAACCAAAGACGGCTTCCCTCTTCTTCATGATGACACAAACAAAATCTTATATTTACGAAATAATTTTTCTTAGTATTTAAAACTAATAATAAATAAATAAATAATCCATTAACTTGTGCACTGCACATGCCTGTAGATTTAGAATTAACGGTTGACAAAACGTCATCGTGATTGAGACTTTAATGGCATTTTTTTTTCTTTTAATTTTTTTTTTAAGTTTACTGGTTTATATATTTTTTATTATATGGGTAATTTATCTTAACGTCTGCATGGAGTCGACATTTTGATTTAAGAAAATCGCAAGCAGCTGATGAAATTTTATTAAATGTTTTTTTAGGTGGATTCAGAATAGTCTAAAATAATTTATTAAGGTTTGTTTGGGATTATTTTTTTAGTTTTCTTAAAATAGCTTTCTAGTTCAAATTACTTTCATACTAAAAAACTAATTTAAGAAATAGTAAGACGTCCATTCTAAATGAGGGCAAAAGCGACATTGGGACAGCTGTTTTGTTGCTATCAAAAACCACTCTCTAGTACAAAAGATTCTAATTTAAGAAATTTTTGTAATAAAAAGTTGTTTTAAAAAATAGCAAAAAAAGCTATTCCAAATGAAGCCTAAATATTTAATTACTGTTCCACATCGCTTATAAGTTTCTTGATAAATTCAGCTTATTTTTATAGCAATATTATTGCCACCTAATGACATATCATAAAAAAAAAAAATTCTTAATCGGGCATGAATCTCAGGCAATTTTGAATTGGAAACTTTCAAAATTAAATTTGGGACCATCTGAACTCTGATTTTAGCAAACTTATAGTGGGACTGAACGTCTCGAAAAGACGAATCCAATGACACAAAATTTAACTCAATACGAGCCCAAATGGGTCAAAATCAGGGACCCAAAACTCATTTTGATGGTTCAAACCATAAATTTGATAACCAAATGATCTCCAAATGTGATATGCTTATAGTCAAAATGAGCGGCTCGATGAGATAAATACAACGAGCCTAAGATAGCTGAATTATGACATTGTTAAGGCACTCAAATATTTGATAAAAGGTTCATGATCAGGGGAATATATATCGACCATCCATTCGAACCACCCTTAATATACTCTTGATATTCTTCCTCTTTACTGATCATGTCACTCCAAAAAAACTATAAATATATCCCTCATTCTTCATTAGGAAAAAAGGAAGGAAGTGAAAGAAGAGGAAGAAGGAGATATCTTCTGCCATCAAGCTCCTTCTCGACCACTGCCTAGCCGCCAACCATCACTGGACATCGACCAGACTTTTGTCCAACCACAAACGGTCACCAAAGTTACGCTTGGCCTCCAATTATCATCAAATTTTCTCCCGACCACCAACCGTCACAAGACTACAGTCTTTCCAACCTTAATCCCCCCCCCCCCCCCCCTATAGTATTCTTGACCATCATCTCTCTACAGTGCGATCTTTCGAACCTTCATCACCACCAGATTATGGTTCTTCCGACAACTGTCTCTCGTCGACTACAGTCCTTCCCACTACTGTCACCCCGACAACAATAATTCTAACCTCTGCCTCCCATCGACCATGGTCCTTCCTACCATCATCACCCAACTTTAGTCTTTCCAACCTCCTTCATCCACTAATCATTATCTCTTCGATCATCATCTTCAGATTGTGATCTCCTTGATCATTGTTGTTTGACTATGGTCCTTCTAATCACATCACCTAACTATGATCTACTTGACCATCATAGGTTACCCAATTACAATCCTTTTGATTGCCATCATCCGACTACGATCTTTCTGACCTTCTTCACCAGCCAACTATGGTCCTTCTAATCACCATCGCCTGACTACGGTCCTTCCGACCAATATGGCTCACCTACTATGGTCCTACCGACCAAACAAATATGTCAACATTGATTCTTCCAACTCCCACGATGAAATGTACTCTATATGATGTATACTTACTACATCAAGCCAAGGCCTTCCCCCTAGAAACGGCCTTACTTGTAATCAACTGCGAACATAAGTGGATTCATTTAAACTGGGGCAAGCCTTGTGATTTTTCCCATTTTTCAAGGGCTTTCACATAAAAACATTGGTGTCTCTTATGAATGTTATACCTTTATTTTTCATTTGTCTGTGTGTTGGATCTTCGTACGAAGCTAGGATGCTAAAATTCATATTTCTCTATCATTGTAAATATTCCATGACGCAACACATACATTGCTCATTTTAATCTCTTGGTTGGGAGCTTTGACTACCAATTAAGAGGTCTTAAGTTTAAAACCTATGTATGTGATGTATGTATAAATTTATCTTCATTGGCTCAAAGATTCAAAAATAAAATTATTGCATATCTTCAATCTCATCTTAAATCAATTCAATTTCAACTCTGATCAATTCAACTTTAATTAAAGTAAAATATTGCATCCAAGAGTATTCACAGCGGTAGAGAAATATAAAGTTTAATGTCTTAGTATTGTACGAAAATCTAGCACGCAATCAGATAAAAAGAGAGGGTGCGACATCCATTAGAGACACCAAGTTTTTAACGTGGAAAACCCCTAAAAAAGGGGAAAAATCATAGGGTCTGGCCCAGTATAAATGAATCCACTAGTATTGTAGTTGATTACAAATGAGGTCCTTCCTCGGGGGAAGGCCTTAGCTTGATGTACATATAGTAGATTACATTACATAATGAGAATACAAAGCATCAATGTTGATGTGTTAGTTTGGTATGAAGGACTGTAGTCGGTGTGCGACGTAAGTTGGGAGGACCGTAGTCTGCGAACGACGGAGGTCGGAAGGACTGTAGTCAGCAAGCGATGTAAGTTAGAAGGACTGTAGTTGGAGAGCAACATAAGTCTGAAGGACTGTAGTCAATGGACGACGGAGATCGGAAGGATTGTAGTCTTCAGGTGACGTAAGTCTGTAGGACCATAGTCGACAAGTGACGGAGGTCAGAATGACTATAGTCTGACGACGGAGGTCAGAAAGATAGCATCTAATAGAAGTTCATCAATGGGAAGAAATCCAACATCAGATAGATGTTTGGTGAAAGTCTGGAAATTGGCAGAAGTCCAGCGTCAGGTAGAAATTTGGAGAAAAGCGGAGGTCCGATGTCGGGTAGAAGTCAGGCGTTAGTTAGTGGCCTAGGAGAACTCCGACTTTAGATGATAGTCGGAGAGAACTCTGTTGTTACTTGGAGTTCTGGTGAAACTCCGACATTATTTGGTAGTCGGGCGGAATTCTCACGTCACTTTGAGGTCGGGCAGAATTCTAGCGTCGAGCAGAACTAGCGGTGATCGAGGAGGAGTTATTCCCTCCTATCCTTCTCTTCTTCTTCATTCTTCTTGATTCTTGCTTGGGATCCCTCTCATTAGAAATGAGGGGTCTATTTATAAATTTTTTGGATTGACAAAGCCTGTAAATAGGTGAGATCAGGGGCGAATCGGGAGTGGTTTGAATGGACGATCGATATTGAATCCCTTGATCGTGGACCGTTTGCCAGACATTTGAAGGTCTTAATGATGTCTGTATTTCCCTATCTTGGGCTCGTTGGATTCTTCTCTTCGAGCCGCTTGATTCAACTATAAGCACGTCATGTTTAAAAATTGTTTGATGACCCAATTTGTGGTTTGAACTTTCCAACAGCGCTTCGGGTCCTTGATTTGGGCTCATTTGGGCTCAGATTGAGTCGATTTTGGTGTCGTTGGGTTTGTATTTCCGAGATGATCAGTTCGACAGTAAGTTTGCTGATACCGGAGTTCATATGATCCCAAAATTAATTTTTGAAGTTTCTAGCTTGGTTTTGCCTTGAGATTCGTGCCCGATCAAGATAATTTTATGATGACGTATCATAAAACAAGACCTTTTATTCTATCAAAGTAAAAGCCTAATAATTAACGTTTAAAGGATCTTTAATCACTGATCCAAATTCAAAAATGGTTCCTAGATGTGAACAAGACCAGTGGATCATATTTACCAAATTCGCATCAAATAATGCTACCGATCAATGTTTTTTTTTTTTTTTTTTTTTTTTTTTTTTTTTTTTTTTTTTTTTTTTTTTTTTTTTTTAAAAAAAGCATATATTAATAATAAGCAAAAACGGTTACAATAAGAAAGATCAAGGAAAGAAAAAGAAAATTACAAAGAAACTGCATGCTCAGTTAGTGGTTGAGGCTTCCAGCACCACCACACCTCATCAGGACCGTCCAAAAGGTGGAGAATGAACAGCCGACCCGAAGCAACCCGAAACTCCACAGCAATGGTTGCCACCAGCGAAATACAATGATGCGAGCACCAACCCATCATTGCCCATTCTTTGACATAACAACAAAACCATACAACAAAAACAATAAACAAAACCAAGACAAAGGAATTGCAGAAATCAATATCGTCTACGGCGACCCCTGCCTCTATCACGAGGCCTACCCCGAGATCCAACAAAAGAAGTTGGTCTAACATTAACAAGAGTGAAAACACCACCCGGGTCAGACCCACCACAGAAATTCGGCGACGCCAAATCAGCTCCATCAGAGAATTTGGAGTCAGGATCACCCTCGGATGAATCAAACCAATTCAAATGATTCCTAATATCCAGTCCAGAACTGTCACCTAAAGAAGTGCCCACAACTCGCGTATCAACAAAATTAACGGGAACCTCAATGACATTATTAGAAACCGTAGAGCGTTTTTGAGGCACACCCGAACATTGAACCGGAGGAGGTATAGAAATGCGAACGAGCAATTTTAAGCATTTGAGATTTTACATTTCTATATATTTTGAGATTACCATATGTTATTTCCTTTTTTAAGAATGTTTTTTTTTCCTTCAAACGGAATGAAACTTTAAAAAATGAAATCATATGAATAAAACTGATATTTTATTATTTATATCTAAACTAATTTTAGTTAATTTAGATTAACATTCAAGTCTATAAATTTATTTTAATGTTAGAAATTCTAAATAATTTGATTATAATAGATCTAGTGGGGGATTGTGACGTTGGACGGTTAGATCATTTAAAATAGTATTTACACACTTTAGATATATTGGATTTATTGTTCAAAATGATCATAAAATGTATGAGGATATTATTACTTGTATTCAAGTTAGAAGATTGAATTGGAGGAATGCATCATGCCTATTGTGTGATATAAAAGTACCGTCAATTATAAGAAAAATTTCTATAAAATGGCAGTGAGATCTGTAATGTTTTATTGCACATAATGTTGATCATTAAAAGAGAAGTGTAAAATTAAGTTAAGTGTTGAATATATGAGAATGCTTAGGTAGATGTGTAGCTTTATACTTAGAGGCAGATTGTGAAATGAAAATATACAATAAAATATTGGAGTTGCTCAAGTGACAGATAAGAGTAGTGAGAGTCGTCATAGCTGATTTGGTCGCATAAAAAGTCGACTTTCTAATGACCTGATTATGAGAATAGATGCATTAGATCTAGCCTATGTTAAGAAAGGTAAAGATAAACTTTAAAAAAATTAATTAGAAAGTATTAGAAAGACATTTTTATTAGATTTAAATAGGAATTTGACTATTAATAGTAAAAAAAATATCAATTAGCCAATCACACTAGGCGGATTTATGCTTGATGTTGTTGTTGCAGAATGATTTGATTGTCACACCAACAAAAAAAAGAAAAATTATTAACATTTTTAACTTAGCTATCAAATTTTTATATAACAAAGATTTAATTATATGAATATGATATTTACTGAAATTTAGAAGAACAAGTCATGGATGAAAAGATCGTTATGTATTAAAGGCGAGGATAGAGAAAGCATAAGTGGGTAGCCGATAAAAGGCCCAAGCCTAAAAATTAAGCACAGGATTGCAAATAAATACTTCAATAAGTTTTCTGAAAGTAAGCAACGTAAAATAACAGCTGTTATTTAAAAAGATAACAAAAAGTTTAACAGCACTTATTTAAAAATATAATAGTATTTAACAACTGTTATTTGAAAATATAACAAAGTAATATAATAAACACGGAAAAAATTCGGACCGGAAAAATATGTAAGAATTATTAGATAATTATAAATATTGTTGTTTATTGCAAAGCTCATATTAAAATTTCTTAATTTTTTTAATTTAAATGTCATGAATATTTTATGATTTATCTTGTATTTTATGATAAATATCTCAGGACAGCATTTTTATTACTTTGTAAAGCAGATTTCCAATTAAAAACATTTTTGTATAAAATAACTTCTTTAGATTTCAATTAAGACAACTTTCTTTTTATTTTTAAAGTTTTTTTTTTTTTGAAAAAAAAAAGAACTCGTATTTTTTTCTGAAAAGTTTCGTTAAAAACAGTAAAATCGCTGTCTCAAACAAAAACTTAAAAGATAGTAAAAAAGCTGTCTCAAACGAAACCTTAGGATTCGTTTGATACAACTTTCTTAATACTTATTAAATCAGCTTATAGTATAAAAATTAAAATTTTGATTAAAAAAATTGTTTTAAGAAATAATAAGAAAGCCCTAATCTCTCTCCTGCCTCGTGAGACGCTCTGGCGATCTAGGGCATCCTATCCCGACCGCCTCCGTTTGCGTCTCACTGCCTCGTTCCGACTGGTGTTTTCTGTTTTAGGAGGGTAGATCGTGGTGGTTTCTTGGCCCTGGTGGGCTTTTTGCTTCATGGCGGAGGTTCCTCCGGGGAATCCGTGGGGAAAAGCTTTGGAGCTAGAGGTTCCGAAGAAAAAATATTTTTTTCTACTGGATGCTGAGGGATCTTCGTCTCCTTCTAGATCTAGATCCTTTAAAGATATTCTTTCCGGTGCTGCATCTTCAGGTGATAATTTTCCAACTGTGCAACAAACGAGTTTTAATGGTGTCCCGGCTGTTTTACTTTCGGATGAGGAAGTCCTTAAACTTGCGTCCCCCTTCCAATTTACTTTGGTTGGAAAGTTTGGAGTGCGTAGACCTAATCTTAATGCTATTCGTAATTTTTTTGCATCTCTGAAGTTAACTGGTTTTTATTCTGTTGGATTACTGGATGCTAGGCATGTGGCGATTCAATTGTCAAATGATTTAGATTATAGTCGTGTTTTTGCTAGAAGATCTTATTTCATCCATAACTGTCAAATGCGGGTTCTTAAGTGGACGCCTTTTTTTGATATTAAGGAAGAATCTCCGATCGTTCCTATCTGGATTTCATTTCCGAATTTACGTTTGCATTTCTTTAACTCTAAGGTTTTACATGCATTGGGTTCTATTTTTGGGAGACCGCTACAGACGGATCAGGCTACTGCTTCGAGAACTCGGCCTTCGGTTGCGAGAATTTTGGTTGAAGTGGATATTTCGATAAAACATCCTAAGGAGATTTGGGTGGGATCTAAGTCTTTTGGTTATTTGTAAAAAGTTGAATTTGAGAAAATTCCTGATTTCTGTACTCATTGCAAGGTGCACGGGCATGCTAATGTGGATTGCTTTAAAATTCACCCAGAACTGAAAAAAAACTGTTAATTATGAAAGGTTGAGGCCTGGCTCTGCTGTGAATAACCCTATTGAAGTGCCTATCGTGAACAATTTAGAAGAGATTACGGTTATTCCGGTGGAACCGCTTCAGACGAATCATAATAATCAGTTAGCTGGTAATGAAGAAAAGACTGAGCAAGTTGTGGAAAATAATGGTAATAAAGAGAATATGGATTTGATCAATTCGAACAAGGATAGCCAATCTAATGAGGCTTCTTCTGAGCCTGAGAATAGCTCTTCTACGTCTAAGGATCCCAAACTTTATATTTTGGTTGATGATTTAATAAATGAATTGCCTATTAACTCTAATTCTGTAGCAATTGAGAATGCTTTACTTGCTAAACAGGGGAACAAGGACGAGGAGCTAAAAAGTGGAGGGTTGCATGTTGACTCGTTTGAAGAAGGAGAATTTGTTCCTACCTCAAATGCAGATGACTTTTGCAATAATAAACATTTGTTTTCTGATGATTCTACTAAACTGATGGGTCAAAATAATGAGGAAGAGGAATGGATCCAGAAGGGAGGTAAGAAAAAGGGTAAGCAAGGTAAAAATGTTGGTTTGGTGACTCCCAGATCCACCAGAGCTCATACTTCAGCAAAATATGGTAATGATTAAATCTCTTATGTGGAATATTAGGGGTATAGGTGGTAAAGATTCTAAAACTAGAATTAAAAACCTGTGTAGAATTCATAATATTAAATTTCTTGTTTTAAATGAACCAATGATAGCTGCTGACAAGATTGTGGAAACTGCTAGATATTTAGGTTTTCATATGTTTTTTGCTAACTGTTCGAATAAATTATGGATTTTGTGGCATAATGCTATTTCTCTTGACATAATTGTGGATTTTCAACAAGTGGTCCATTGTCATATTAATGTTAGCAACAAAAACTGTTTTGCTTCATTTGTTTATGTAGCCTCTACTAGTTTGGGTAGACTTAATCTGTGGGAACAACTTTGTGATTTCTCTGCGAATATTAACGGGCCGTGGTGTGTGAGGGGTGATTTTAATATCATTTCGAATTCTAGTGAGAGAAGGGGGGTTGCAGGCCTAATATTAAAGCGATGGAAGATTTTAATGATATGATTAATGAATGTAATTTGAATGACATTGGTTTTTCTGGTAATTCCTTTACTTGGAGTAGGGCTAACTTATTTCAAAGGTTGGATAGATTTTTATTTAATAAAGAATGGTTGTCTCAATTTTCTAATACTAATGTTGAACATTTGAGTAAAACTATGTCTGATCATGCTCCTCTTCTTTTGAATATTAATATGTTAAATCATAGTGGTTCCTATGCTTTTAGATTTATGAATATATGGCTTTTGCATGATAGTTTCAATAAGGTTGTTGAAAATAATTGGAATGCTCCTATTTTTCCTGATAATAATATTAAAGGTATGTTGAGACTGTGGTCTAAACTTACTAGACTTAAACAATGTTTGAGGTATTGGAATAAATGTGTTTTTAAAAATGTTTTCACTAATATTATTGAAGCTGAATCCAGAGTTGTTGAATTAGAAGGTATTTTTCTGGATAATGCTTCTAAGGTTAGTAATGTCAATTTAAATAATGCTAATAATGAATTATGTCAACTTCATCTTCAAGAAGAAGCTTTTTGGAAGCAAAAAGCTAATGCCAAATTCACTATGGAGGGGGATAGAAATACTAAATTCTTTCATGCTATTGCTAATAAGAATAAAACTAGAAGTAAAATTCATAAAATTATTAACAGTAATGGCTTGATTTTGGAGAATGATGAAGATATTTGTAAGTCGGGTGTTGATTTTTTTGCTAATATGTTTAATCAGCATTCTAATACTTTGCCTAGCTCTGATAGTTATGTTATTCCTAATCTTATTAGTGAAGATGATAATAATATTCTCTGTCAATTACCGTCTTATGTGGAAATTTCTGATGCTATTAAAGATATGAATGCTGATGCTACTGCTGGTCCGGATGGGTTCACTACCAAATTTTTCCGAAAGTCTTGGGAGATTGTGAAGGAGGATGTTATTAAGGCTGTTTTGGACTTCTTTGGTGGTAATCCTTATCCGAAATTTTTTTCCTCTTCTAATATTGCTCTTATACCTAAGAAGGAGGGAGCTAATGCTTGGACTGATTTTAGACCTATAAGTTTGTGCACTTTCTTTAATAAGCTTAATTCTAAAATCCTAGCTAATAGACTGTCTAAAATCTTACCTAGGATTATTTCTTTAAATCAAACTGGTTTCGTGAAAGGTCGTAGTATTAGTGATAATGTGTTACTGGCTCAGGAACTCACTCATGATATTAATACTAAGGTGATGGGTGGGAACATTGTTTGGAAATTGGATATTACTAAAGCCTATGACAACCTGGATTGGAACTTTCTCTATAAAGTGCTTTCCCTTTTTGGTTTTAATCAGAAGTTCATTTTGTTAATTAAAAATAATGTTGATAACTGTTTCTTTTCTGTGATCATTAATGGTAGAAATAATGGGTTTTTTAAATCGTCTAAAGGCCTTCATCAAGGTGATACTATTTCTCCTTTTCTTTTCATTATTGCCATGGAGTATTTATCTAGAGGTTTGGACGACCTGTTTGAGAAGAATAAGAGTCTGAATTTTCGTACTAAAAAAGGTTTTCCTATTAGTCATTTAAGTTTTGCTGATGATTTTATTTTATTTTCGAATGGTTACAGTAAAAATGTTAAAATTTTAATGAAATTTCTTGCTAATTTTAATGCTTGTAGTGGTTTGTTTTTTTCAGTAGTGAAAAGAGTATTTTTATTTGTGCTAAGTCTATAAACCAAAGGAGGATTCAGGAGATTCAAAGGGTGTGTGGGTTTAAAGTTAAAACGCTTCCGATTAAGTACTTGAGAACTCCTATTTATAAAGGTAAAAAGAAGAACATTCTTTTTGAAGATATTTTCACTAATATTCAAAAAAAACTTACTAATTGGTCGTCTAACTTTCTGTCTTTTGGGGGCCGTCTTGTTTTGATTAAGTCTGTTCTTAATTCTGTTCCTATATATTTGTTCCATACTTTAATGCCTTCTGTTGCTATTTGTACTAGAATGGAAAGATTAATTAATAAATTTTTTTGGAGTTCCAAAACTAATTACAATACTATTCACTGGGCGGCGTGGAATAAAAATTGTGGTGTTGTGGAGGAAGGGGGGTTGGGTTATAAGAGTTTGTTTGAAGCGGCCGTTCTGTTTTCGCACAAATTATGATTTTCTTTTAGAGCTAAGAGTAGTTTATGGACTCGTTATATGAATGTGAAATATTGTAATAACATACACCCTTTGTCGAGTTTTTGTAGGAATTCTGATTCTGTGACTTGGAAAAGGTTATGCAATATTAAATGGGAAGCTGAAAATTTCATTCAGTGGGGGTTAGGGAAGGGTGATGTTTTTTTCTGGCAAGATAAGTGGTTAGGTGATTTTTCTATTGATTCTTATCTTTTCACTCATACTATGGACCCTATTAAAGTTTCCTATTTTATATTGGATAATGGTTGGAATGTGGATAAATTGAGTACTTATGTGCCTAATTGTTTAGTTGATATTATCAAAAACATACCTTTACAGCTTAATTGCAATGATCATATTTTATGTTCAGCCACTACTAATGGTAAGTTTCACTTGCGTAAAATATGGGACAAGGTACGTATCTCTTATGATAAATCTTCGACTTTTGCGGCTATTTGGCATAGTTCCTTTCATATTACTTACTCTACTTTTGTTTGGAGATGTTTAAAAGGTTTCTTACCGGTCGATAATTTATTGCAAAAAAAAGGTTTTAGTTTGGCTTTGAAATGTTTATGTTGTGCCAATAGTGAAAATATTGATCACATTTTTGTGAATGGTTTGGTGGTAGGTAAAGTGTGGTTTTACTTTAATGGCATTGCTGATAAATCTTCTTTGTCAAATCAATATAGTTTATCTGGTATGTTGGACGGTTGGTTACATTCCACTAAAGGTCATATTTTAAACTTGTTGCCGATCCTCATTTTATGGTATATTTGGAAAGCGCGTAATGAGGCTAAACATAAAAATGTTAAGATGGAAGCGTCTTTGATTATTAATAATGTGAAAAGGAAGGTTTTACAATTGTATAATAATAAGATTATTAAGTCTAAGAATTTTTATAAATGTATGCATTTAGCTAAGATGTGTGGTATTAATGTGGATATGGTTAACAGTCATGTTGGAGATGCTTTTATTACGTGGAAGAATCCTAGTTACCCTTTTGTGAAGTTGAATACTGATGGTTTGGTGGGATTGGATAAAGCAGGTTTGGGTGGCATCATTCGGGATGGCAGCGTGAAGATTTTAGCTGGGTTTTTTGCTCCTTTGCAGAATTTGGATGTTATGGTGGCTAAGGTGTTTGCTCTGTTATTTGGCCTGGAAATGTGTAGGAAAACTGGGTGTTACTGGGTTTGGGTTGAAGTTGATTCTTTGTGGCTGGTTCAAATAATTAGAGATGGTTTTCCTGCTAACGCTCAATGTTTTTACATTATTAGGAAAATTATATTGCTTTTAAATACTATGAAATTTGAAATCTCTAATATTTGTAGGGAAGGTAATGGTTGTGCTGATTGGTTAGCTAAGAAGGGGGCTGTTAGTAATGAGTATGAGGAAGTGGATACTCTGAATTTAGATAGTACTCTTAAAGATTTGTTGTTATTCGATATATCTTCCCTACATCATATCAGGTATGAGTAACGACTTTGCTTTTTTGGTTGTGCTGGCTGGTGTTGTTTTGAAGAGCTCGACTGATGCGGTTGCTATTAACCTCATTGGGGTGTTTTATTCTGGCTTTTGGACTGGTATTACTGGCTTCTGTTTAAGATATGGGGTTTGGTTCTCTGTGATTACTAGTATCTGTTTTGATATTATTAATTTAAACATTAATAGGTTATGGGGTTGTAATTTTAGCTTTGGTTGTGGCTATATGCTTGGTGGGCTGGTTTCTGAGTGGTCTCTTTTGAATCGTTGCAGGTCTGGGAGGTTTTTTGGGCAGAACATTTTGTTTTGGGTCTTGTTTATGGTTTTGGGTGTTTGTGCTGCTCCGAATTTCTGGATAATAGGAGGTTTAAGGGTGCTTGGGCGTAGAATCTTAAGGAAAATGAAGTGGTCCATTTTTTTATCTTCAGGTGACAGCTGCACAAATTTATCTATTTTGTTAATGTTAAATTTCTGAAGAATTTCTTGTAGGATAAAAGAGACGGAAGAGCTTATAATTATTATATCCTGTAAGTTTCTCGTCCGTTATATTAGCTTTTACAATTTTTGTTTGGTTAGTATTTTTTGCAGGAAGTTGATGACAATTACAACTACTTTGAGCTTCCTTTTTTGGGTTTGCGAAAGGGCAGACCTTTTTTCTATTTGCTGAGTTATTGTATTTTTAGAAAAAGGACCCTCGGCCTCGTAGGAGATTTTTTCTCGTTTTGATTGTAGCTCGTTCGAGCATAGTTGGCTGGAGGGGCCTTCTAAGGACCTTGTAACCTTTTTTGGATAATGAACACGTAGGCCTCTTCCGCGGGGTTTTAACCTTTATTAAAAAAAAAAAAAAAAAAAAAAAAAGCCCAGACGAAGCTTTAATTTATATATAGATATATATATTATGTATATTTAACATTTGTCTTATTATTATGTATTAGATAACTTATTTTTTTTATGAATAATTTATTCATATAATCATGTGATTAGTTACCGCAGGACCTGAATAAATCTATTTCATTTTATATCTTGCATATTTAGTTGTTCGCTGCAGATTGGTTCTCGAAGTTTTCAGGATAAACATTTCAAAAATTAATGAGTAATTAAGGATATTAGCCCCTCTAATGGAAACCTTCGTCGGAAAAGCTCCCAATCATTTTTTTTTTCTAAGTAAACAAAATCCAACAGCAATTTATTTTATTAAAATCAGGGATGAAAATCCTTCTGATTCCTGCTGGCTTTTTTATAGTCTTTCTTTTTTTGTTTTAAATGATGGAGGTAAGAGAATACTGTAATGTTAGTTCAGAGAGAGCCATCGTATAAAAATAAACAAAGCTCGTTATTCTAACTTATGACATGTATACTTCTGTACACTGCAGTAGGATAGATGTATGAGATTAATTAAGTATAATAACATCAAAAATCACAGTAGCATTTAATTATTTAAGTTTCTATAGGCCGAATATGTGTTAAACAAGTGAGATAATGGATAAGAATTATAAATAATAATGGGAATTTTTTTTCTTCTCGAAATTTGTTTTTAGCATAATTCAAATCCAGCTAGTTGTGGTAATCGATGTCTGATAAAAGGCCTATTGGCAAAAATGTTTTAGCTACTCGGTTATTTAATGTTCATCATATCATAATTTTGACAAATGCACGAAATATAAGATTGCACATACTAGTTCTCCATCACTGCTCACAGCCAGCGTCAGCGATTCTGAGGACTTATTTACTTGTCAATAAATAAATAAAAAATCATTTTTCAAATTAAAAATGATGAATAATTAAAGTTACATTTGGAATAGTTAATTTATTGCTTTTTAAAATAGTTTTTAAGTATAAAAATTAGGTTTCGTTTGGGAAGTTATGATTTTTGATTTTTTTACTAAAATCTGTTTTGAGAAGCAGTAAAAAAATCGTTTCAAACGAAATCTTGCACGAACTAAAAACTTTTGTTATAAAAAAAAATACTTTAGAAAGTTATAAGAAAGCCATACCAAACAAAACCTACATCTTTTCAATTGATATATTAAGCATTTTTTTCTATTAAGCAGAATATAGTGATCCATGCATACAGTTCACACTAGAAAAATGAAAGCAATTATGTGTCATTTTCAAGCCATTTTTTCTCAGGAAAAATTTAGAACAGTATATGATGATTCATATAAACCCTAATCTAAAAAATAATTGAAGATTACTTGAATCTAGATCCCCTTTTCAAACAAGATTTTAGAGCCAAAATAAGCTGAACTCTCTCTCTCTCTCTCTTAAAAATTATTAGCCCTTATAATTAAACAATAAAGAGTGGGTAGATCTAACTCGGGAACTGAGCCATAAAATTTTCCTGGAAGAGACTCTGCCATTTATTTTTCCAATACTGAGGCTAATGTCTGTCGTTTTCGATTCTGCTGCTGAATATTTAATACATTACAACCTTCATCAAAACCTGTTCCTATGGCATCCATAAGCTAAAGAGCCGCCGCGAACCCAGGAATTTTCTTCTTCTCTTTCTTTTCTTTTAAATTCATTATAGATAGAACAACTGTTTCCACAACTCTTGTTTCTTTCTCTTGAAATCAATACAAAATATTGTCCTCTAATGCCTCTTATCTAGTTGATTGAGGACTTCGAGCCCAGTTATAAGCTTTAGAATTTCAGTCTCCACATAAATCTCTATCTCTATGCAAATGATTAAAAAATAAATGATTTGACACAGTTTCAAAACAATTAGAAAAATAAAATTTTGTCTGTTTGTTAACTTAGTGTTTTGGGATTCACCATCTGCTATGCTGAAGGAATCCCAAATCAGTTCCAAAAAATTCTTCAATTTAGAATTTGGCTAAGGACAAAATGAGCTCAGTTTCTTTTTTTGACGGATTACAGGAATCGAGCAACTTCACTTCAGAACCTGTCAGATGTTTCGAAATTTGAATGAGGTAGAATATACAAAGTGTGACAAATTCATTTTTTGATAGGAAGACTCTGCTTTGGAATTACTGCGTCTGTTTGTATTAAGGTGTTAATTAGCTACATATTAGTTTAAAAAAATATTATTTGTTAGGATAATAATGTAAGTCTGAAAGCAATATGTTTGATTTTTCTGCTATTTGGCTAAATTAAACAATACAGTCCATTCAATTAGATCAAAAGTGATAATGACATGACTTGTCATTTCTTTTGGCTATTTCATTTGGCTATGATGATTTAATATTTTTAAATTGTGAATAATTTTGTTGCTATTTAGATAACTTTCATATTACAGCAATTTAAGAGATAACATTTTGTTATAATTAAATAACATATCATTTCATCAAAAATCCGTTGAAAAAAACAACTCATGAATGTAAATTTGGAGGCAAAAAAAAAAAAAAAAAATATTTTGAATTCAAGTAGAAGAGAACTTATTGTCGCCATAAAAATTTACAGCTAAACAGAACATTTAGTTCTAGTTTGGATGATAGAAATGGATTGATGGGAAATTTAGTGGATATAATTTTTAAGCCAGATTGCCTTTACCAGGCATCATGGTTCAAAGAGGAACAATTCATGAAAATACAATTTATAAATGCAGCACTATTATAAAGGTGAGGTAGGCTGGTAATTATGTTTGAAATTCAAAATATATTTCAGAATTGATTAAATTTTTATTGACTTAAAATCAGACTGATTTGTTATGATTTAAACATCACACACTCAAATTAATCAAATTTAATTCTAAATTTGAGTCAATATAAATAAAAATTTATTCTTTTAATTCAATTAGTAAATCTGCAAGCAGGAGCTTGTTTCAAACTCTGCTAGGGTTTCGTTCCAGTCGTATCCCTCCTCGATCAAGAGCATGTTATAGTGTTTAATGGTGGAAATTTTTCGTGGAAAATAACACGTCTGCTCTAGGGAAATTAATGCTCCTAAACCTATTCCTTATTTTCTTTTCCTTTGTCATCCTCCGAATAGCTAGAGCTTCGTGACCCAAAATGGATTTAATTCATATTTTCTTTTTTAGTCATAGGCTATCTTGAGAATTTTCATTACAATTCTAACGACTTGGATTACAATTGTGTGTTTGTGTGTACATACTATGTGTATAACTATTACATGAAGCTCATCAAATGATCTCCTTTATTCGATATTTCACAAGAGTCTATGATTGTTCCTGTTTGGCTTTCATTTCCCAATTTGAGATGTCGCCTGTTTTCTCCCAGGATATCGCTTGGATTAGGATATCTCTTCGCTCGGTTGTTACAAACTGATAACTCAACAACAAACTATTCTAGACCGTTTGTAGCGAGGGTTCTTATGGAACTTGATATTTTTAAATAGTACCCTAATTGTGTTTATCTTGATCCAAAGAAGTTTGGATATATTCATAAAGTGGTCATGGAGGAATTACCTACTTTTTGTGATCACTGGAAGACCTTAGGTCATAACAAACACGAGTATTATTATCTACTACAACCACATTTAAGGAAAGTGCAAAATCCCAAAACCAATAATGTTGTGTCACAAGCTGAACCCGATATTCCTATTCTCACCAGGGATGGAACCTTAGATATTCTTAAACTTGGTCGAGAAGAAAATTTGGTTGATAGTATTACGTTAAATGAGTCCAACTCTTATCTTGATCAGAATGCGCATGGCCACCCCTCTTATTGATGAGTCTCTTTTAGTATCTATGGAAACTTAAAGGTTATGAACCCTTCATTGAATGGGGAAGATAATCATAAGCTAGATCATGTTATGAATTATTGCATTGAATTGCCTTCATTAGCTGATTCTATTTTGCCACTAGGTTGTTTTAATGTCTCCAATCTTGTTCCTATTATTTATATTCCCAATTCTCCATTATTAGAAGGTAATTCTATGGAAAAAAAAATGAGGGGGTTCCACAAGAAGGTATGTAATATGTGAAAATTTTAACTCTCCTTTTGTGGATTTGATCCCCTCTGGTCAATCAGTTTCATGTTGGAAGTAGGTGAAATAAACTCTTTTGATGATGTTTTGTGCCATAATTATTTACAAAAAGAGGATGCTTTGAATTTAATGCTTGTAACTAAAGATGATTTTTCTCAAATTTCAAACAAGAAAAGTAAGAAAAAATTTTGAATAACAATGCTTTTGAAGCAAGAATTACAAGATCCAATGCTTCCATATAAACAAAATTTAATGATTAGCAATATTATTTGGAATATTATAAGTGTTGGTAAGGTTGATACTTGACTTCGTATCCATAACCTTTGTATGATCCATAAATTTTTTGTTTTGGCTCTCTTGAAACCTATGGTAGATGCATCAAATATTTCTATATGTCAAAAATAGCTTTGTTTTGATGCCTCTTATGCTAATCAAAATGTTAAATCAGATACTGTTTTTTTTTTTTTGGTTAAAACCCACTCATGGAGCCTACACGTTAATATTCAAAAAAGCGGTTACAAGGTCCTAAGAAGGAACCTTCAACTCAATACTGCTCGGAAGAGCTACACATAAAAGAGTAAAATAAAAACCTATGAGCCGATGGTTTCTTTTCCTACAATTACAAAAATAATTCAAAATTAAATTCGGTCTGTGAGTCAACAGATCCCAAAAAGGAAGCTCATGATGATTACATTCCGCTCAGTCTTCCTGCAAAAAAAACCAATAACAACTACCAAAATTTGCGAAATTCCAAAATAAACATACCTTGCAGTCAGAGCATAATTTACCATAACAAGTGAATAACATCTTGTAGGTATATATCACGAAAGTAGCATAATAATCATATAATTTAACATCAGTATTCCCCAAACAACCAAGATAAGTCCATTGGTACCAGCTCTCCCAAATATTAGCCGCAGCAAAGTACGACAACACCACCTCCCCCAACATAAAAAGACGAGCAAAAATAATCTTACCAAAACCACCATTCCATTGCAAATAACCCGAGGGAACAAACGAATCAAAGACGTTTCCAGTAAAAATCCCCTCATACAAGAAACAAGAGCATTCAAAATCATACCCCGCAACAGCAACTGCAGGATAGAACTCAGCCAAACTAAAGAGCACAGTGAAATTCCCAAACCTCCGCCAAAAACATCCACCAACCATCAAAAAGTGCGCAGCAGCCAAACCAAAGAGAGTAACGATAATCCAAAAATAGAGCTTAATCCACCAAAAGGGCAAGATATCCCTGTAAATGTCCATAATAATAACAACAAAACAACCACTAACAGTAGCACAGAAACCGGGGACAACCAACAAAGACAGACAGAAATAATTCCAAAACCAGCAACCACTAGCCAAAACCCAAAACAATAAAATCATCTGCCACCAGAACACGAACAACAAGAGCAGATACAACCACAAACATGGAACCACTACAAAATAAATAAAACAGTAATTACCCATACCTGACATGGGGTAGAGAAGATTTATCAGTCATCAACAAACCTTTAAAAGCAATATCTAAATTCAGCGCATCCACTTCCTCATAAACATTAAGATTAGCTCCCTTCTTAGCTAACCAATCAGCACATCCATTTCCTTCCCTAAAAATATGAGAGATTTCAAAATTCATAATATTCAAAAGCAAATTAATTTTCCTAATAATATAAAAACATTGAGCATTTCCATAAGAACCATCTCTAAAGATTTGAACCAGCCACAAAGAATCAACTTCAATCCACACCCAATTATGCCCAGTTTTAATACACAACTCTAAGCCGCATAAAAGAGCATATAACTCATCCACCAGCACATCCAAATGTTTCATAGGAGCAGCAAAAGCGGCTAACATGTCTCCATTAAAATCGCGAATTAGACCACCCACACCAGCCTTCGTCAAACCCACCATACCGTTAGTATTTAATTTCACAAAAGGATGAGTAGGCTTCCTCCACACAATAAAAGAATCCTCCATAGCACTATTCACCCAGTCAACATTAATACCACAAATTATAGCTAAGTGCTTACATCTAGAAAAGGATTTAAAATTAATAATCTTATAATTATATAACTGTAAAACCTTTCTTTTAATATTATTAATAACTAAAGATGCTTCCATCTTAATATTATCATGTTTCACCTCATTACGCGCTTTCCAAAGAAACCATAAAATGATGATCGGCAATAGATTAAAAAAATGACCTTTGTTGGGAAGTAACCAGCCATCCAACATATCCGATAAACTATAGAGTTTAGACAAAGAATTCTTACCGGCAATGTCATTGAAGTAAGCCCACACTTGCTCAGCCACCACACCATTAACAAAAATATGATCAATATCCTCACTCTTGTCACAACATAAGCATTTCGACGCCAAAATAAAGCCTTTTTTTTTGCAGCAAATTATCAACCGGAAGGAAACCTTTTAAGCATCTCCAAACAAAAGTAGAATAAGTAATAGGAAAGGAACTATGCCAAATAGCCGCAAATCTAGGATATTTATCATAAGAAATGCGCACTTTATCCCAAATTTTACCAAGGTGAAACTTACCATTAGACGTGGCAGAGCATAATATTGAATCATTACAATTCACTTGTAAAGGAATTTTCTTAATAATATCAACTAAGCAATTAGGCACACAGCTATTCAACTTGTCCACATTCCAAACATTATTCATAATAAAAGAAGAGACTTTACAAGATTCCAAAGTATGAGTGTAAAGGTAAGAATCAATAGAATAATCACCCAGCCATTTATCTTACGAGAAGAAAATATTCCCCCTACCCAACCCCCACTGGACGAAATTCTCAGCTTCCCACTTAATATTACATAACCTTTTCCACGTCAACGAATCAGTATTTTTGAAAACGCACAACAATGGGTGCATATTATTACAGTACTTTACATTCATAAAACGTGCCCACAAACTAACTTTAGCTCTAAAAGAAAACCATAATTTGTGAGAAAACAACAAGGAAGTTTCAAACAAACTCTTACAGCCCAAACCCCCTTCCTCCAACACACAACAAACTTTACTCCAAGCAGCCCAGTGAATAGCCTTGGAGTTAACTTTAGAACCCCAAAAAAATTTATTAAACATTCTTTCTAATCTAGTGCAAGTAGCGGCAGAAGGCATTAAAGTATGAAACATATATATAGGCACAGAATTAAGAACAGAATTAATAAGAACAAGACGACCACCAAAGGACAAAAAGTTAGACGACCAATTCGCAAGTTTTTTTTGAATAATAGTGAAAATGTCTTCAAAAAGAAAGTTCTTCTTTTTACCTTTATAGATGGGAGTACCCAAATACTTAATAGGAAGATTTTTAGCTTTAAAACCACAAGCCCTTTGAATCTTCTGAATTTTATTCTGATTTATAGACTTCGCACCAATAAAAATACTTTTGTCTTTACTGAAAACCAAACCACTATAAGTCTTAAATTTATTCAGAAACTTCATTAAAATTTTAACATTTTTAATCGAACCATTCGCAAATAAAAAGAAATCATCAGCAAAACTCAAATGAGTAATAGGAAAGCCTTTTTTAGTACGAAAATTCAGATTTATATTC
The DNA here is from genome assembly GCA_016618105.1 of Dendrobium huoshanense. NCBI lineage: Eukaryota > Viridiplantae > Streptophyta > Magnoliopsida > Asparagales > Orchidaceae > Dendrobium > Dendrobium huoshanense. The sequence goes on along the minus strand of CM028359.1, from coordinate 69,102,563 downwards.
TTAGCAAAAAGGTCCTCCAAACCTCTAGATAAAAATTCCATAGCAATGATAAACAAAGAAGGAGAAATAGTATCACCTTGACGCAAGCCTTTGAAGGATTTAAAATACCCATGATTTCTACCATTAATAATCACAGAAAAGAAACAATTCTCCACACTATTTTTAATCAACAAAATGAACTTCTAATTAAAACCAAACAGGGAAAGCACTCTATAAAGAAAGTTCCAATCTAAATTATCATAGGCTTTAGTAATATCTAATTTCCAAATAATGCTGCCACCGTTAACTTTCGTATTAATATCATGAGCAAGCTCCTGAGCAAGTAAGACATTATCACTAATACTACGACCTTTAACGAAACCAGTTTGATTCAAAGATATAATCCTAGGCAAAATCTTAGACAATCTATTAGCCAGAATTTTGGAATTCAATTTATTAAAAAAGGTACACAAACTTATAGGTCTAAAATCAGTCCAAGCATTAGCTCCCTCTCTTTTCGGAATGAGGGCAATATTAGAATAAGAAAAAAATTTTAGATATGGGTTACCACCAAAGAAGTCCAAAACAGCATTAATAACATCCTCCTTCACCACCTCCCAATAACTTTGGAAAAATTTGGTAGTAAAGCCATCCGAACCAGCAGTAGCCTCAGCATTCATATCCTTAATAACATCACAAATTTCAATATCATAAGGAAAATGACAAAGCATATTATTATCTTCTTCACTAATAAGATTAGGAATAATAGAATTCTCAGGAACAGGCGTGATATTAGAATGTTTAACAAACATATTGACAAAGAAATCAATACCCGACTTACATATCTCCTCATCTTCTTCCAAAATAGTGCCATCATTATTAATAATTTTAAGAATTTTGCTTCTATTTTTATTCTTATTAGCAATATCATGATAAAATTTGGTATTCCTATCTCCCTCCATCACCAATTTCACATTAGCCTTTTGCTTCCAAAAAGCTTCTTCTTGCAAATGAAGCAGACATAATTCATTTTTAGCATTATTTAATTTAGCAGTATTCTCCTCCGAAGGATTATTAAGAAAATTACCTTCCAACTCAACAACTATGGACTCAGCTTCAGTAATATTAGAGAAAACATTTTTAAAAACAAATTTATTCCAATACTTCAGACATTGTTTAAGTCTAGTAAGTTTCGACCACAGTCTCAGCATACCACTAATATTATTATCAGGAAAAACAGGGGCATTCCAATTATTTTCAACAACCTTCTTGAAACTATCATGCAAAAGCCACATATTAAAAGATCTAAAGGCACAAGAACCACTCTGATTCACAACATTAATATTCAGAAGCAGAGGAGCATGATCAGACATAGTTTTACTCAAATGTTCAACATTAGTAGTAGAGAAATGAGACAACCAATCATTATTAAACAGAAATCTATCCAGCCTTTGATAAAGGTTAGCCCTACTCCAAGTAAAGGAATTACCAAAGAAGCCAATATCATTAAGATTATAATCATTAATCATATCATTAAAATCTTCCATAGCTTTAATATTAGGCCGAGAACCCCCCTTCTCTCAGTAGCATTCGAAATAATGTAAAAATCACCACCCACACACCACGGCCCATTAATATTCGTAGAAAAATTACAAAGTTGCTCCCACAGATTAAGCCTACTCAATCTAGTAGAAGTAGCATACACAAAGGAAGCAAAACAATTTTTATTGAAAACATTAATATGACAATGGACCACTTGATGATGATCCACAATAATATCAAGAGAGATAGTATTATGCCAGAATAACCATAATTTATTAGAGCAGTTCGCAAAAAAACTAGGAAAACCTAGAAATCTAGCAGTTTCCACAATCTTATCAGCATTAATCATAGCTTCACTTAAGACAAGCAGCTTAATATTATGATTTCTACAAAGATTTTTAACTCTATTTTTTGAATCGTTACCACATATGCCCCTAACATTCCACATAATAGCTTTAATCATTACCATTTTTTGCTGAATTTTGAGCTATGGTAGATCTAGGAGTAGCCGGACAAGTATTTTTATCATTCTTACCCTTTTTCTTACCACCCTTCTGAATCCATTCCTCTTCCCCATTATTTTGACCTTTCAATTTCGGAGAATCGAGATTCAAAGAAGCCTTCGCATTAGTAGGAGGGATAAATTCTCCATCTTCAAAAGAATCAGCATAAACCCCTCCACTATTTAGCTCCTCATCCCTGTTTCCCTGTTTAGAAAGTAAATCATTTTCAATTGCCACAGAATTAGAAATAATAGGTAATTCATTTAATAAATCATCAACCAAAATAACAAGTTTAGGACTCTTAGATGTAGAATAACTGTTCTCCGGCTCTCTAAGAGCCTCATTAGATTGATTTCCTTTATTCGAATTCAATGAGACCATCTTATCAGTATTGCCAATTTCCTCTCTAACCTCATCACACTTATCTTCCTCCTCAACAAACTGATTATTATGCTCTATGTGAGGCGGTTCCACCGGAGTATCCTGATTTTCATCAATATTTTCCACATTTGGCACTTCTAGAGGATTATTCACAACAGAGCCATCCCTCACACTGTCATAATTAGCAGTTTTTTTTTAATTCTGGATGAAGTTTGAAACAATACACGTTCGCATGCCTGTGCACTTTACAATGCGTACAGAAATCTGGTATTTTTTCAAACTCAGCTTTTTGTAAGTAACCATAAGCCTTGGATCCAACCCAAACCTCCTTGGGATGTTTTTTCGAAATATCAACTTCAACCAGAACTTTGGCAACCGAAGGCCGCATTCTCGATGCCGTACCCTGATCCGTCTGTAGCGGTCTACCAAAAATGGTACCCAAAGCATGAAATATCTTAGGATTAAAGAAATGCAAACGTAAATTAGGAAACGAAATCCATATATGAACGATTAGAGATTCTTCCTTAATGTCAAAAAAAGGCGTCCATTTTAGCACAGGCATTTGGCAATTATGAATGAAATAGGATCTTCTAGCAAACACTCAGCTATAGTCTAAATCATTAGACAATTGAATAGCCACATGCCTAGCATCCAGTAATCCAACAGAATAAAAACCCGTCAATTTCAGAGAAGCAAAAAAATTTCGAATTGCATCCAAATTCGATCTTCGCACTCCAAATTTCCCTACCAAAGTAAATTGAAAAGGTGAAGCCAGTTTAAGGACTTCCTCATCCGAAAGTAAAACAGCCGGATGACCATTAAAGTTCGATTGTTGCATATTAGAAAAAATATCACCTGAGGCTGAAGCACCGAATAAAACATCTTTAAATGATCTAGATCTTGAAGGCGACAAAGATCCTTCAGTATCAAGATGAAAACAACCTTTTTTTTTCGAGACCTCCAACTCTAAAGCTTTCCCCCACGGGTTCCCCGGAGGAACCCCTGCCATGAGAGAAAAACCCACCAGGGCCAAGAAAACAGAGCGATCTACACTTCAAAACCAGAAGGTGAGCGCTGGAATGAAGCAGAAGGAGCAAATGGAGACGCTCGGCGTAGGAATCCCTAAATTGCCAGAGCGGCGCACGCAGAGAATGATAAATATTAACTTAATATGATAGACAAACACGCGTTCTTTTAGGACTTGTTAAATCAGATACTGTTGTATATGCTAGTTGTATTAAAGTTGGTAAATTGCTTTTGTGGTGAAAATTAGTTGGCTCTAATAACATGCTCTATATAATAAAAAATAGATTTTTTTTTAATAAGTGCAAGAGCATGCTTTTCGTTATATTTTCGCCATAAAAATTTATAGCTAAACAGAACATTTACTTCTAGTTTAGATGATAGAAATGGATTGATAGGAAATTTAGTGGATATGGTTTTTAAGGCGGATTGCTTTTACCCTGCATCATGGTTCAAAGAGGAATAATTCATGAAAATGCAATTTATAATTGTAGCACTATTATAAAGATGAGGTAGCCTGGTAATTATGTTTGAAATTCAAAATATATTTGAGAATTGATTATTTTTTTATAGATTTAAAATCAAACTGATTGTTATGATTCAAACAACACTCACTCAAATTATTTAAATTTAATTTTAAAATTTACTCGATATAAATAAAAATATATTCTTTTAATTCAATTTGTAAAATTGCAATCAAGAGCGTGTTTCAAAATGCTCTGCTAGGGTTTTGTTCCAACCGCGCCTCTCCTCGATGGTTGTTTATCCAGCCTGTTGGAGCATTTATTGGTGGAAATTTTTTGGAGAAAATTGCACTTCTGCTCTAGGGAAATTAATGCTTCTACACATATTACTAATTTTATTTTTCAAAGTCATCCTCCAAACGGCATGAGCTTCTTGGCCCAAACTAGATTCAATTCATATTTTCTTTTTTAGTCTTATGCTATATGGAGAATTGTTTGTAAAGCTTCTTGATCCATGACGTGCACTTATTAAATTATATAATGACTTTGATTATAATTGTGTGTTTGGGCGTAGATCATGCTATGTGTATAACTATTACATGAAGCTCATCAAATAATCTCCTTTATTCGATATTTCATAGGAGTCTCTGATTGTTCCTGTTTGGATTTCATTTCCTGATTTGAGACCTCACATGTTTTCTCCTAAGGTATCAAATGGTCTGGGATCTCTCTTCGGTTGATTTTTACAATCTGATAACACGATAATAAACGGTTCTAGACTGTTTGTAATGACAATTCTTATGGAACTTGACATTTTTAAATCGTACCCTAATTATGTTATCTTGATCCAAAGTAGTTTAAATACATTCATAAAGTTGTTATGGATTCTTTACCTATTTTTGGTGATCACTACAAGACCCCAGGTCATAACAAAAATGAGTGTTATCTACTTCATCCACATTTAAGGAAAGTGCAAAATTCAAAAACAAAAAAAAATGTTACGTCACTAGCTAAACCCGATATTCCTATTCCAACCGGGGATGGAAGCTTAGATATTCTTAAACATGATCAGGAATAGAAATTAGTTGATAATGTTACGCTAAATCAGCCCAACATTGATCTTGATCTTAATGAGCATGGCCATCCCCCTTATTGATGAGTCTCTTTTAGTATCTATGGTAACTTAAAGGTTATGAACCCTTCTTGAATAGTGAAGATAATCATAAGCTAGGTCATATTATGAATCATTGCAATGAAATGCTTCATTAGCTAATTATATTTTGCCACAAGGTTGTGTCGATGTCTCCAATCTTATTCCTATTATTTATATTCCCAACTCTCCTTTATTAGAAGGTAATTCTATGAAAATAATTTGACGGGGTTCCTTAAGAATGTATGCAATCTGTGAAAATTTTAATTCTCCTTCTATAGATTTGAGCCACTTTAGCCAGTCTGTTTCATGTTTGATGTAGGTGAAATAAACTCTTCTGACAATGATTTGTGCCATAATTATTTACAAAAAGAGGATGATTTGAATTTAATGCAAGAAACTAAAGATGATTTTTCCCAAATTTTGAACAAGAAAAGAAAGAAAAAAAACTTTGACTAACAATGCTTTTGAAGCAAGAATTACAAGATCCAACTCTTCCAACAAATCAAAATGATTAGCAATATTTTTTGGAATATTAGATATGTTGGGAAGATCTATACTCTACTTCGCATCTATAACATTTGTAGGATCCCCCCATTTTTTTTTGTTCTCTTGAGGCCTATGATAGATGCATCAGAGATTTTTATATGCCAAAAATAGCTTGGTTTTGATGCCTCTTATACTAATCAAAATGGTAAATCAGAGACTTTTGTATATGTTGGTTGTATATATTAAAGTTGGTATATTGCCTTTGTGATGAAAATTAGTTGATTTACATAACAACTATATATATATGTATATGGGGGAGCGATTTAACATCTTTGAAAATGTTTTGAAATGTTGGGAGGAGCTCCTCCTCCTATACCTATATGGATGATTTCAATAATATGATTTTGAACTGTGGTTTAATTGGTATTGGTTATTTTGGGTCCTGTTATACTTGGTCTAATCTATATGAGAAAGATTTAATAGAATACATTTTAATAATGAATGGCTTACTTGTTTTCCTATGTCCTCTATGGAACATCTTAATAGAACTTCTTCTGATCATATTCTTTTATTGTCCAAATAATCATGTTAATTTTAATGGTTTCCCCTTTTTTTGATTCCAAATTATGAGGCTCCAAGCTAATGACTTCTTCAAGGTAGTTAAGGAGAATTGGATGGCTCCTTTGTCATATGATGCTTATATTAAACATATGTTTCTTTTGGCTTTAAAACTCAAAAGACTAAAGTAAGTTTTAGGATGGTGGAATAAAAATATCTTTGATAATATACTTAAGGCTGAAGAAGTCATGATTAATCTTGAAAAGGAGTATTCCATCACTTCTAATGGGGATATTTGAAATCAATTGTGCTTTACTAAGAATAATCTTATTAACTTGTAGAATGCTGAAGAGACTTATTGGAAGTAAAAAGATAGGTCTAAACATCTTTTTGAAGGTGAGCAAAATACTAAGTATTTTCTTGTGGTTCTCAATAAAAATAAAGCTAGATCGTTTATCAATAAAATTAATGTGGATTATCGTGTTTAGAGTAAACATTAAGAAGTTAATTAATGCTAATTTAGTTGTATCTTATTTTAAAGAGTAACTTGGTAAAATGAAGGATGATGGGGCAATTTCATTTCCTCAGTCAATTCCTTCCTTTTTATCTCCCTATAATAACTTCAATCTCTGTAAAATAATTTATGAGGTTGAAATTTTTAACTCTCTTATGGACATAAATTATGATTTTGATGGTTGGCTAGATAGTTTCACAACTTTATTTCTTCAAATTTTTTGGTCATTTATTAAAGAAGATTTTTGTAATACTATTTTGGCCTATTTTAATGGCAATTGTATCTCTAATTTTTTACTAGTACTTCTATTATTTTATTTCCTAAAACAGATAATCCTAAGACCTAGGATGAATTTAGACCTATTAGTCTTTATTGAACCTTTAACAAGCTAATTTCAAATATTATTGCCTCCATATTGGCTCGTATCCTTCCAAAAATCATTTCTATACCAAACCAGCTTTTTTAAAGGTATAGTTATATCTGACAATATTTGTTTTTCTCAAGAATTGATTCATGATATTCATAAAAACGTTTAATATTTAAGCTTGATATTTTTAAAGCAGATGATAATATTAATTGATCTTTTATTTATCATATGCCTCACCTTTTTAGGTTTGATTACAAGTTTATTAGGTTAATTGAAAGCAATGTTGAAAATATTTGCTTTTCCATTATCATCAATGGCGGATTTGAAGGTTTATTTAAAGCTACTCATGGGATCAGGTAGGGGGATCCTATATTTCCTTCTTTGTATATTATTGTAGCTCAATACCTTTCTAGATGATTGATTAACTACTTTTCATAATACAAAATATTGTTTATAGAAACTCTGGCAGTATTAATATTTTCCTTCTATGTTTTACTGATGATATCATTCTCATTTGAAATGGGTCTATTAGTAGCATCTAGAGAGTTAAAAAATTACTCAACATTTTTGAAAAAGATAGTAGGCTCAATTTTAATCATTCTAAGGGTTCCTTTATTATGGGGAAAGGCATGTTAATGGAGTAATACAGTAATATCAAAAGGATTACTGGCTTTATAAAGCAATCTCTCCCCATATTTTATCTTGGAACTCCTCTGCACAAATGTCATAAATAGCCCTTTTGTTTGACTAAATGTTCTCCACCATTGCAAAAAAAAAAAGTTCGAGAATTTATATTCATTTCCATTGGAGCTACTTATCTTGATTAACTATGTCATGTGTTCAATGACCATTTATTTACATCAAATGGTTAACCCTCTTGTAAAAGTTCGTACTAGGCTGGATAAAACCATAAACAATTTTTTTGGGTTTCTTCCTCTACTTATACAAATATCCATTGGTCTTTTTAGGATTCCTACATTAGCCCTTTCAATGAGGGGTGTGTGGGTTGTAAACCTATTTCTTATATGATGTTGGGATTCTCTTATAAATTATGATGAAAATTCAAAACTAATGAATCTCTTTGGGCTAAGTTTATGAATCATAAATATTGTCACCATAAGCACCCTACTCTTTCTTTCTGCAAACAATGTAAATCTTCTATGTGGAAAAGACTATGTAAAATAAAATGGCTTGCTGAGTCAACTCTTTAATAGGGTATTAGGAGCGACTCTTTCCATTTCTGCCAGGATGATTGGATTTGTTTTCGGTCCTTTTATTCTTATTCAACACTCACCTATCTCCTCCCTGAAGGTGTCTAACTTTATTAAAGATGATAAGTGGTGTGAATCGCTACTATTAAACTGTGTGCCATATAATATTTATGAAATTATTTATGAAATTTCTATCAATATTTCCCTTACCGACCTTCTCTCATGCCTCATAATCTAATTAATTTGAAATAAGTCTTTCTTTAATCTTTTATTTTACAATAATCAGATATATGTAATTTCATCTATCAGTAATACAAAAAAAATTCTGTAAATTAAAACATTAATACACACCTATATTCATTGACCAAAAAATAAATCATATACAATATTGAGGAATTATATAATCTCAATATATCCTTTCATTCTTGAATATAAAAGAATAACAAACTTATACTTCAGTAAATATATATATATATATATATATATATATATATATATATATATATATATATATATATATAAGATATACACATTTCCATGAGAATATAAATAGTTTATTGATTTCAATTTTATTTTTTAACTATTGGATAATTTTTTCATAACAGCTCATTTAGAGTTTTATTTTATTAGAAATTTTCATGGAACATATATATACACACGAGATCATTTCCAAATGATATTTTAAGCCATTTGTGGATTAAAATGCATCTCAAACATTCATTTAGGCTTCGCTTGGGGTAGTTTTCTTATTACCTTCTAAATTAAAATTTTAGTACAAATCATATTTGAACAAGAAGTTTTTGCACTTGAAAGCTTCTTTAGAAAGCACAAAAAAAAAATTATACCAAATTAAACTTTTTTTTTGTTTGTTTGATTTTTCATCAATAGAAAGTTATATCTGCTCTCAAATTATAATAGAAGAAAATGTTGATTTTCTCTTGGATTTTGTCGATGGACATTAATCACTTCTTTGTTGTGCACGTTATTTCGTTTGAGATAAATATTTTATTCTATTAAAATTAATATTTGAATACATATTTAAAAACAAATGTTAAAGAAAGGGTCAAGATCAATGATTGATATGATGTCATGGTAGCTTGAAATCAATAATTTCTCATTATAAATATTATCTTTTCTTCTTAGGATTCATTTTATTGCTTACATATTTGATCTTATGGTTGAAAATTATAATAAAAAAATAAAAATTTATATTTAATGTCATTTAAAGTGAGTAAGACAATAATTTATTATCCATTAAGAATTTTTAAAATATTTTATTAAATTATTACTATGGCTAAATTAAAGACCTATGTATATTAATAGTATAAAAGTGACTTATGATTTCTCCAATATTATATCTTAGCCATACATTTAACTCTCACTGTTTAAAATCTCAACCATTCAAATGTATTCATGTGAAATTAATTCAATTTTAAATTTTAGCTTTAAATAGTTATATTTCAATTAATATTTTCTTCATAAAAATGATGATCATATGATGTGAACAATTTCAATATGTCCAGAAGTTTCAATTTTAATAAACTTTAGGTTAGCTCCACATCCAATCTTTGGATATTTGATAAATTTAGATATTTTATATTTAAAAAAGGCAGCAATTTTATTTTAATGTTATAATAATCTCATTCAAGGTATACCATCTTCATAAATATAATATTTGAAGGGAATAATGCTTTAATATTAAACATAATGTTTTAACCAATAATATTTTAAGTTGTTAGTTATAATTTAAATAATAACATATTAAACAATTATTATTTTCCACTTTATATATATATATATATATATATATATATATATATATATATATATATATATATATATATATATATATATATATATATTTGTTAAAACCCTCTTATGGGGCCTACGTGTTCATTTAAAACATCGGTTACAAGATCCTTAAAAGGCTCCACCAGCTCACTATTGCTCAAAAGAGCTACAGTCCAAAAAGAAAAAAGAAAGCCTACGAGCCGGCAGATCCTTATGCTACGATTACAAAAAGAACTTAAAAGAGTCGGGCTAATCAGCAATAGCACCCAAAAAAGGAGAAACCAATTAATCTTTAAAACTTTCAGCTCCGTTCTCCTGCAAAACATTTTACTATATGGCAAAATGAAAAAACATAAATTAGATAAACATACCTTTGTCAAAATAGTGCCTTGCTTGTAGTAGAACCTACAAAAAAGCTTCAATGGAAAAATTAGTTCAACAATATTATGAAACAGCATAACAGTCCACCACCCATGAAGAAAGGTCCTGCAACACACCAAACCCTGCATGAAAAACCAACCATCATTCCAAAACAACCGCTCAAACGCCGTTCCCTTACGAGCAGAGATATCCTCCAAACTCAGCCAAATAGTACCAAACCCACCAACAACAGATATACTTGAAACAGCCCAATCACAGGACACAAAAACCCCCACAAAATCCAAACCATACCCAAATTAAACAATACAAAGCATCCAGTTAAAAAGGAGAGAACACCCAGACAATCTCCAAATAGCAAGCCAACCGGACCAATACCTCCAGAACATATACATCAGCCACCACAACCCCCATCGGAGAACACAAACCTTCCAGGTATACCAAAATAACGTCCACATGGACCAGCCCCAGAACATCATGCCACGCGCGGGATAAGCCCAGTAAGACCGGGAACAACAAGACAGAACCAAAAACCCAGAATACTGCAAATTGATGAACGTAAGGGAGAAAAGCTGACGAGCAAAGCCAGAAAACCCACCAAAAGCACCACAGGAAAAATACATAAAAAGACCACAACCGACAACAGTTAGCAGCTTCTCATGTAGGGCAGACCCATACGATCCAAATTAATCAGCCCTTTAATGTTCCTAGGAATAGAAGCATTATTAAATTGGTAAAAACAATCTAAATTACAACCCATCTTAGCTAAGGCATCAGCCACCGCGTTACCTTCACGCAAAATATGAGATATAGAGTAGTTCATACCAGACAAAGCTAATTTAGTCTCACGAATCTTATAGAAGTTGGTAGGATTATAATTGGAATTATCACTAATATAATGAATTAGGAGAAGAGCGTCAACTTCAATCCAAATATTGATGAAACCAAGGGACATGCAAAGTTTAACACCAAAATTTAAGCTATCAATTTCAGCAGTAATAGCATTGGTGCCAGAAGAGGGACCAGCAAAAGCCACAACAATTTTACCATCATGATCACGAATAATACCACCACAACTAGCAATCACACTATTAGATGAACCGTCTGTATTTAGTTTAAAGTAGCCATTCACAGGACGCTTCCAGTAAATTAATTTCTCCTTACTCTGAATCTTATTATTGGAAAGAACCAAACCAAAAGCAGAAGCAGCATAATAATATTTCTTGAAAGAAATTGGTTTGATAAGATTGGCATTATATAATTGGATAACTTTGTTCTTAACTTTGGAGATGATATTCATGGCATCCATATGAATATTGTTATGCTTGGAATCATTTCTACTGGCCCATAAGTACCAACATATTAAAACAGGAATAATATTTCTAATATGCCCTTTGATAGGGATGATCCAGTCCTTAATTAAAGAAGTAAAAGAATCATAACAGCCATCCACCATCACTTTAAAGATATTATCAAAATAATTCCAAACTTTGATAGCAATGGGACCATTAATGAACACATGATTAATATTCTCAAAATGAAAACAACATTGACATTTAGAAACAATAACCAATCCTTTTTTCCTAAGCAAAGAATCAACAGGTAAATAGTTAAAGGTAATTCTCCAAAAAAGAAAAGAATAGGTAAGAGGGATATTATCATGCCAAAAATAATTATAAATGTTGTTAATAGGCAAATTCTGCTTAACCGATAACCAAACAATCTTAGTATTAAATTTGCCATTAGGGGCCTTGGTAAAGAGAATGCAATCATCAATATTCATTTGAATAGAAATCTTAGAAATAAGCTCAATAATAAAATCAGGAATAACATCAGCTAATAAATTTAAATTCCAGTTATCAAAATTATAGAAATCCTTAACTTGCAACTTCGAAATAGAATGAGTATTTAAAATATTATCAATAGAGAAATTACCCAGCCATTTATCTTGCCAAAAGTAGATGTTGCCCGCACCCAACCCCCATTGAATAAATTCTTCAGCCTCCCACTTAACTTTACACAGTCTCTTCCAATTAGCAGAATCACCAGGTTTATAATAGCATAACAAAGGGTGATAATGAGAACAATATTTGACATTCATATAATTAGCCCATAAACTTTTATTAGATATGAAAGAAAACCAGATTTTATGACTAAAAGTTTTGGTCATATCAGCAAAAGTACGAAAGCTAAGACGACCTTCCTCCTTAGTCCCCGCACAATTAGACCAAGAGCTCCAAATAATAGATCTCTTGTCACCTTTACACCCCCAAAGGAACTTGTTAAAAATAGTTTCCATTTTGTTGCAAATATATTTAGTAGGACTAATCGTATGCATAAGATAGATGGGAATAGAGCTAAGCACATGTTTAATGAGAACCATTCTACCACCATAATAAAGAAAATTATAAGCCCAAGAAGATAATTTCTTTTGAATGTTCATAAAAATATTATCAAAAAGATGGGATCGTTTTTTTCCTTTATAAAGAGGAACTCCAAGATACTTAATAGGAAGCACAGTATCATTAATACCAAATCTTCTACTAATATTACCAATACGCGTAGCATGTTTGAATAGTTGCTATTTGAATGATTTATATTTGTGCAACTTATGTAGTTTTGATGATTCCAAACATTATTGTTCAAATGTATAGTTATCTCCTAACAATTTTAGAAGATTTGCATTTGCTCTTGTGTGTACTAACATTTCAAGAAAATTAGACTCCAGACTACGAAAACTTCAAATCAAATTCAACATGAGATATTTTGTTTATTTGAAGTTTGTCTTTTCTTTGAATTAATTTTGAAAGGGAGTGATTGTAATTGAGTGAATAAAATCTCACACACACAAATAAGGAGATCTTGAAATTCTATACTGATCGTACAGGACGATATTTATCGTACTGGACGATCTGTCAGTTATCTCCTATAGAGCACTTGGAACGAATAGGAACTTGCTTGGAAAAATTTTTCTAAGTCCTATTCGTCCAGGACGAATTTTATTATCGTCCCGGACGATGGGTTCTCTGTAAAATTTTCGTCCAGACGAATTTTATCATCGTACGAGGCGACCAGTCCTCTGGAAAATTTTCGTCCCGACGAAAATAAATATCGTACCGGACGATCAGCTCTCTGGAAAATTTTCGTCTAGACAAAAACAAATTATCGTCCGCGGCGATTGGTCCTCTGGAAAATTTTTGTCCAGACGAAATAAATAATCGTCCAGGACGATCGGCTCTCTGGAAAATTTTCGTCCAGACGAACATATTTTCGTCCAAACGATTAACCGACTTAGAACAGTTTTCAGCAGTTTCTAGAACCGACCTTGTAATAACCGTTTGTACTGGACGAACCTAGTTCGTATAGGACGATCAGCTGTACGAAGTCATTTCGTACACATATACAAATTGGGTCGTTTCAGATCGTTTAAGTAAAATCGTCCAGGACGATCCAAGATCGTACGGGACGATCCACTGCGTACAGAATTGAAAATATGCAGTTTTTGGGCGGTTTTTCATGTCTTTTGTATAAATAGTTCAAATTAGACTGCCACCCAATCTTTTTGTCATTTGATCTTCGTGCCTCTTGAGAGAATAGCCAAGGAGAGAGTGGAAGAGAGCATTCAAAGGAGGATTCCTACCACTGGAGCGAGAAGGCTTCACTTGGATTGCTAAGGTAAGAGTCTCTACTTGTGAAATTGAATTTCTTCACTCTTTTCTTTCTTTCTTCTAGATTCTTGTGAGAAGATCAGTCAAGGAGATCCGGTTCTCTGCCGACACTTGGAGAGTGTGAACAGCCGAAGGGTTCTCTGCCCACACTAGGAGAGTGTAAAAGGACGAAGGTTCTCTGCCTACACTTGGAGAGTGTGAATAGCCGTAGGGTTCTCTGCCCACACTAGGAGAGTGTAAAAGGACGACGGTTCTCTGCCAGCACTGTCGATTGTGTAAAAGGACGACGGTTCTCTGCCGCATCGGGTAGTGGTGAAAAGAGTGTTTTGTACAGGCTTCTCCGCCTTGCTGTGGGTGCTAAAGGAGAGTCACTTTGTGGTATTAGTGCAATACTCAGAGGGTGCCTCTGAGGAGTGGATGTAAGTCTGGTTATAGACTGAACCACTATAAATCTGGTGTCATTTACTTTATTGCTTTTACGTTTCCGCACTTTAAATTTTAGTTTTAACAACTCTGTGGTTGAAAAACATTTTTCTACAAACTTTAAAAGAAAATTTTATTTCGGTTCAACTTTATCATTAAGAGGGTTTAAAATTTTTAAAACTACCAATTCACCCCCTTCTTGGTAGCCGTGGGACATTTACTTAGGCTTAACAACCTAATTAGTGGACTCAATATAGCAGTTATAGTATTGGCAGGAATAAAAGCACACTTGGTAGAATTAAACGTTAACCCACTAGCTTGCTGGAAAATGTTAGGAAAATTGAAGAGATATTTAAGCATTTTCATGGAACCATTAGAAAAAAGAATAAAATCATCAGCAAAGCTTAAATGAGTAATGGCCAGACCTCCAATAGTTTTATAATAGAGCTTAGGATGACAACTAAAAATATTTTTAATACCTCTAGAAAGAAATTCAGCAGCAATGATAAAAAGAGCAGGAGATAACGGGTCTCCTTGACGAGTACCATTAGAAGACTTAAAAAAGCCCTGGGCCTTACCATTGATAATAACAGAAAAATAAGAGTTTTCAATACAATGTTTAATGAGATTGGTATAGTGCAAGTTAAAACCAAATAGATGCATGATTTTGTAAAGAAACTCCCAATTTAAATTATCATAAGCTTTAGATATGTCCATCTTAAAAATAACATTCCCACAAGAAATTTTAGCATTAAGATCATGAATCATTTCTTGAGCAAGTAAGACATTGTCAAAAATAGATCTACCTTTCACAAAACCCGTTTGTTCTAACGAAATAATCTTAGGAAGAAAAGCAGCCATCCTACTCACAAGAATCTTGGAAATAAGCTTGATAAAAAAAGTACATAGACTAATGGGTCGAAAATCATTCCAATAAGTAGCACCAACAGTTTTAGGAATTAACACAATAGTTGTAGAAGTAAAGAATTTAGGCATAGGATTACCTTCAAAAAAATCTTTCACAGCATTGATAATATCATTTTTAAGAATAGGCCAGAATTTTTGGAAAAACTTGTTGGTAAAACCATCCGGGCCGGCAACAGAATCAGTGTTCATATCTTTAATACTAATAAGAATCTCCTCTTCATTAGGAATTCTATTCAACACCAAATTGTCATCATTAGTAATAAGAGAAGGAATAAAATAGAAATCCGTATTTAAATTGGGCAAAAAGTTGCTATTGAAAATATTCTCAAAAAAATTAGAACCAGAAGCAGCAATCAAATCTTGATTAGTAATCTCCTCCCCATCCGGAGTAATAAGTTTATGGATATTTCTACTAGTTTTATTGTGATTAGCAATGTTATGGAAATAAGAAGTATTCCTATCCCCCTCCACAAGAAACTTAACAGAAGCTTTTTGTTTCCAAAAGGCTTCTTCTTTTTCTTGTAAAATAGCCAAACTGTTCTTGGCATTATTAAGAGTAGAAAGATTAATATCATTGGAGTGAGACATGTACATACGATCGGCCTTATCGACCTCATTCTCAGCAAGCTTGATGTTAGAAAATATATTTTTAAAAATGTTCTTGTTCCACCATCTAAGAGGTTGTTTCAACCTCTTAAGCTTGAACCAAAACCTATTCATACCAATCACATTATCATTAGGATGAAGAGGAGCAGCCCAATTACAACTAATAATGTTTTCAAGTCTGTCATCCAACAACCACATGTTCTGAAACCGAAAGGGTTGAGAAACAGCAGTATTATTAGTAGACACAGTAAGCAGTAACGGAGAATGATCAGATAAAGTCCTAGATAAATGTTCAATATGAGTATTATGGAAGATGGAAATCCACCTATCATTGAAAAGGATCCTATCCAATCTTTGCCACATGGTTCCCCTATTCCAAGTAAAGTTATTACCCAAAAAGCCAATGTCGTGAAGATTACAATTCAAAATCATATCATTGAAATCTTCCATGGCTAACAAGTGAGGAGGGTTTCCACCAATCCTCTCAGAAGTATTGATAATACAGTTAAAATCTCCTCCAACCAACCAAGGAGCACTAATAGTAGAACAGAAATCATGAAGCAATTCCCATAGAATTTTTCTACCAGTTCTAGTACAGGAAGCATAAACAAATGAGGCATAAACGGAAATATGATTAAAATTAACATTAACATGCACGACTTGAGGAAAATCACTAATAATATCAATAGAAAAAGACTGTTTCCACAGAATCCAGATCTTGTTAGTACAATTGGCATAAGCATGGTCAAAACCCAACATATTGCAAATGTTATCTAATTTAATAGAAGAAATAAAAGGTTCAAGTAAAACGAGAATCTGAATGTCATTGCTCCTACAAAGGTTCTTAACCCGATCTTTCGAAGTGGTATTACCCACCCCCCTTATATTCCAAATGAGGACTTTAAACATTAATAACATTGTTCGAAGCACGAGTAGCCCTAGGGTTCTCGGAAGGCACATATTTTTTGTTTTTCCCTTTCTTTTTCACTTGAACAAAAGCTTCCTCATCCACGTTCTTCCCCTTATAATTTGGATTTGACACCGCCACATCGTTTAGATTACTCAAATTATCAATCGGAAGGACAATTTCAAGCGACCCAATTTCTCCTTCTTCCATACCATCCACATTTCCAGCCCAATCATCATCGTCTTTTTCCAATAGATTTAGAACTTTCCCACTATCTTTAGTAATACAAGGCTCTTTTGTAGTGCTATCAGCATTATTACATTTTTTTGAAATATCGCAAAGTTGATCTCCATCCCTGGAATGGGACGGAGGTCTGGAAATTTCTTCATCTATATTTTTAAACACATCATCTTCTTCATTTCCCGGTAACACATTTTGGGTTAGTTCATCATCCACTCTTTTGTCACAAATATTATCTTCTAATTCCTTCTCCAAAGCAGCATAAGTATTAATATGAGCTTCTAACGTAGTAGAATCAGTGTCAAATTCCTTATTATAAGGTTTAGAAATAGGTTGAGTAGCATCTTGTCCTTCCAACATCTCACAATTTCCTTTCTTGGTGACTCCTTCCACATTCAAATCAACTTTTTTAGGAATCCCCTCCGACTGGTTTTTTAAATGCGGATGAGCAACTAAACATTCCTGAATCGCGTGGCCATGAATTTTACAATGTAAACAAAAATCAGGAACTTTCTCATATTCAACTTCCTGTAAATAACCACATTTATCAGATCCAATCCATATTTCTTTAGGATGTTTTTTGGTAATGTCGATTTCCACAAGAACCCTAGCAACAGAAGGTCTAGACCTATTAGCAGTCGCTTGATCAATTTGCAACGGGCGACCGAAAATAGATCCTAAAGCATGCAAAACATGATTATTAAAAAAGTGTAACCTTAAATTAGGAAAAGATATCCAAATAGGCACAATAGGTGATTCTTCTTTCACGTCAAAAAATGGAGTCCATTTTAATAATCTCATTTGACAATTTAAAATGTAGTAAGATCGCCTCGAGAAAACCCGACTATAGTCTAAATCATTCGATAATTGTATAGAAACGTGTCTAGCATCAAGAAGTCCAATTGAAAAATTTCCAGATAGCTTAAGTTTTGAAAAAAAATTTCTTATAGCATCAAGGTTCGGCCGCCTCACAGTAAATTTTCCAACCAAAGTGAACTGGTATGGACTAGCTAATTTCAAGATATCATCCTCAGACAAAAGTAGAGCAGAAACACCTTTAACCGTAGATTTAGTGAAAGAGATTACCGGATTTTGTGAAGATGAAGCACCCGTGAGAACATCTCTAAAAGACCTAGATGCAGGAGAAGAAGATCCAGACAAACCTTGCAAAGAATCGCCCTTATTAGACGGTGGAACACCCCACACTCCATTCGGTAGAATCACTTGACTTTTCTCCATGAGGAAAAAAGAAGGAACAGGGCCAACAGGCCAAGATCGAAACCACGGTCGCGATCAAAACAGGAAAAAACCAGAGGAGAGCAAAGGAAAGAGATCTGGAAGCAACGAAAGGAGCGGGCCGCCAAATCGCAAAGAAATCGCCAGAGCACAGGAAACCCTAGCGACGTGGATTGACAAATTTTCCACTTTATATATATTTCGTGAATTCCTTAACTTATTTAATTTGTTCTACTTTGTAGTTTTCATCCATTTCTTGTTAATGCATTCTACATTTGTCTTACGATTTGTATGGTCTGAAACAGTTGATAAATTTTAGTGGTTAGTCAATGTTAAATTATATCGATTAAATTCTTAACTTTTGACCTACTTAATTTATAGTAAACTCTGCCCTTATTTATCAGCGATTTCTTATATATATATATATATATATATATATATATATATATATATATATATATATATATATATATATATATATATATATATATATATATATATATATATATATATATATATATGTGTGTGTGTGTGTGTGTGTGTGTGTGTGTGTGTGTGTGTATGTGTGTGTGTGTGTGTGTGTGTGTGTGTGTGTGTGTGTGTGTGTGTGTGTGTGGTCATTGGACTCTTGAGTTCACTTTCTTTGTTAATGGCAGCCTTAAAAATCCTGAATGCTCTAAAAATCTCTGATTTTTCTTCAAGCAATACACTCATATATTTGATGAAAATTATCATTGAAGAGAAGGAAATATTTACTCTTACTGAGTGAGCTTAACCTTAGTGTTATGCAAGTATCTGTTTGTATGACCTCTAATGACTTTGGGACTCTTTAGCTTGATTCCCTTGGATTACTTTTCCTATAATGCTTTTAGAGTAGACATGCTTTAAATTATTGATCAAGGTCTTTAATACAAGTCAAATCTCTTACCATCTCTCTTTGAAAGGAGCTCTAGTAGTCCAAAGTTGAGATGCCCAAATTGAAGATACCACAACCAAGAAATATATTTGTAGCAAGCTTTGAGAACTTGGTAACATCATTTTGAATAGTTAGTAAGAACATTCTATTTCTTGATATTGGCACATTTACAATCAAATTGCAATTATTTTCTCTTAGCAAGAGAAACATTATCATTTAAATGAATATCATAATCTTTCTACAAAATTTTCTGTAAACTCAAGATATTATTCTTAATATTTTGTAGAAAATAAATATTGGAAAAGAATTATTGCCTCCTATTCTTTCAGTGAATAAGAATATTACCTTTCTCTTTTACTTTTATTTTTGATTCATCTTTGATAGAAATATTCATGCTCATTGATTTATTAAGCTTTATGAACATGCTTCTTTTTTCACACATATTAATTACTTACATCAATGTTTAGATACCATATTCTATCTCTACATCTTTCATTATACTTGTGAGCTAACTATAAAGTGTCATCTTCATCTCTTTTTTCTTCTATGTTGTTGATTTTTTCATATATTATATTTGGCGTACTATATTCTTAGCATAATGCCCAAAATTTTTATAATTATAAAATTTAAGTTGAGATCTATCATATCATGATTTTGAGCATCCTCTTGTTAAGGTTTCTCCTCTTTCATGGTTGTTACAATCTTTTCCTTGTTCATCCTAATCCTTGTCTATAACTAGGACTATCAAAATTGGGTTACAGGTCGAGTTCGAGTCCAACCCGAAATTGACCTGGCACTATTCAAACCGACCCGACCCCGACCCATTTTTTTGCAAACGGGTCAGCTTTTTGGACCCAAACTCGATCCTCTTCAGGTATGTTTTACTAATATTTTTTATTTAATTCTATTTATTTAAACATAAATCAAATTAAGGTAAGATTTACTTCAATCAATTTAAAATAAACCAAGCTTAATTTAGTTTGGGCAATATGGTTTATTATTATTTTTTGGAAATATCACTTACTTATTTCATACAATATTTTAAAGCACTCCTAAATTAATTAAAAATTTGTCAAACTAGGTTGATTTCAGGTTTCTAAGTTAATCCAAACTGGTTTTACAAATGGGTCAAAATCTCTAAGTCAAACCCGACTCTGTTAGGGTTCAGGTTGACCTGAACCTAAAATATTTGGGTCAGATTCGAGTCGATTTTCAGGTCGTGTCAAATATTGACACCCTTATCTGCAACATCTTCCATCAAAACTTTCATCTTTATGGGTTTATTTTGGATCCATCTTTTTGGGTTGATTAAGGATCCATCTTAAGGAGTTATTTGGTAATACAATCATTTATCTTCTTCCTATTTTCATGGGATTGTAAAGAACCCAAGAGTTGCTTTATTGCTATGTCATATCAATCATTGGTATCCTTGATAATGATTGTGATGCTATCAAATCTCAATTTTAAAGATTTAATAATTTTTTAATGATAGTCATATTTTCTAATTTCTTATCATTTATTTTTAGTAGATTTGAAATGATAAGGATTCTAGGAAAATAATAAGAGACCAACTCACCTTCTTTCATATTTAAAAATTCAAATTATCTTATTATGATTTGAATTCTTACATTTTTAACCTTCTTTTCTCCCTTGTACGAGACTTGGAGCTTCTATAATGGTTGCTTGGCTAATGTAGTACTGAGATATTTAAAATCCATCATCATCTAAATCTTTATAATTAAGGATGTGAGAGTTCTTATCTCACTTTCTTAAATCTCTTAGGTTATTCATATGCATTAAGGATATAGTGACCCATCTATTGGCTCATCATTAATTTTTTTTATTATCTTCCAATATCATGTTCTCCAAGATGTACCTTTATCTTTATACTCTGATTGTTATGATCTCTTTGTCTTGGGCGCTAAGACTTAAAACAAAGCTTTATCGTCATTCTTTGTCTTCAAATAGAGCCTTTGAGCTCTCATACTACTTTGTTGAAATTGAAAAACTTTTTTTTTTTAAATATAATTGAAAGGCCTTTTAGAATAATAAAAAGCAATTATTTTTCTGATTTAGATCTTTGTTTTTTAAAAGATAGTTTGCCCTAGAGAAGTCCGAGGAAGAGCTAACAGGATCGGTTATTCTACCATTTTTTAGTTTTCGATGATGTAAACTTATTGATTCTTACAAATTTTTAATTCAATCACATAGAAATTCTATCATATTTAATCTTTGATAAAAAAAACTTTGTTTTCTGTTCATTTTTGTTTCTTTTTTATCTTTTATTTTTATCTTTTTCAATTGATTTTTCTATTTTTAGACCTTCTCTGATCATCTCCATCTATCCTTTTAATTAAAAGGTTCTTAGAGTTTTTAATTATACTTGCACCCACCACTTTTCTGGTGGTGTTGTCTCCAAGAGTGGCCTTGCCTCTACCACTGGCCTCCAGCATATTGAATTAATTGGCATCTCCAGTCATGTGTCGTGAGCATCCGCTGTCCAGGTATTACATGCTCTCATAAGGCATTTTATAAGAGCAAGCGTACAAAATCATCAAACATCGAATTTAGGAACCCAAATAGGTTTGGGTCACTTCCTATGAAAAGAAGAATGCAATGTATATATTTTATGCTATGAATCATGCAATTTGGGTCTCCAAACCTAATGTGTACTATGGTGAATAGTGCAAGTGTGTGAAATGTGCTCTAACATGCCACATGAAAAACATATAACTCTAGGAAAAGGATTTACTATTATGTTTAAGTTATAGTACATATTCCTAGGATTTAAAAATTTTGGTTTTGGATCATGATTAAAAAAATGTTTAGGTATGAGTGTATTCCTATTTTTCTCAAGTGCATTCAATTCAACTTTAAACCTTGATTTAACACTTTCTAAAAAAGCATTATAATTATTCAAATAGTGCTTCCTATGCTCAGATTCTTCAATATATGTTTTAAAATTAGATTTAAGTGAGGTGTAGGATGCTTTCAATGAATCATGCTCGATAACTAACTCAGAATGCTTTTTTATTTAGTTCATCAAACTCATTAAGTAATGACATATAATTGCTATCAATTTGAGTGTGATCTTTACTTAAAACTTTATACTCTCTTTGCAAATTTGAAAATTCCAATTTCAGGCTAGAATGCGATTTCTTAAGTTTCCTATATTATGCATAAATTTGTTTACAAACCCCAAGTAATTATTTATAGCTTAGTTCGCATACCTCTTCTTGGTCAGACTAATCAAGATGATCACCCATTATGCACAAATTTATTGTCTCCTCCTCAGCTTTAGTCTCTGAGGAGTCTGATGTAGAATCCATCTAGAACGCATTTTAGAACCACTTCTTGCCCTTCTTGTACTTGGGTTTATCCTCACTCTTCTCCTTTCTTCGGTGATTCTTAAGTGTAGGATAATCAGTATTGACATGTCCAGTCTTCCTACATCAAAAAACATATAACATCAGAAGAACTTTTATAATTTTTGCTACCCTTACCTTTTTTCCATTTCTGATGATGCTTGTAATTTTTTCTTAGAAAGCTTTTGAATTATCTAGTGATTAAGACAACACTTTTTCTTTCAGACCCAAAAGAATCAATGTCCTTGTTATTGGCTTTTAGCACCATAGTTTTCTCCTTCTTTCGCTTACCTGCAATAAGTTATTTTTGTTTCTCTCCTTACTCGTATGCAATGAGTGATCCAAGTAATTTATTAATAAAATATGTATTCAAATCTTTGGATTCAATAATTGTAGTGATTTTAGCATTAAAGGAAGAAGGAAAGCATCTCAAAATTTTATTTGCTCTTTCATAGTTAGTTAGCTCTCTTCCTAAAGCATGCAATGTAGTGACAATTTGAGTAAACATAATATACATGTCAGAAATCAATTCAATAGGTTTGATACAAAAAAGTTTATAGTCATGCAATAAAATATTCAACCTAGATTGTTTAACTTCATTGGTTTCTTCATAAGTAATACACAATCTATCCCAAATTTTTTTACCAGTACCATAAGTTGAAATACACAAATAATCTTCTGATTTCAAAGCACTAAAAAAATAGTTCAAGCATTTTGCATTTAGTTGAGCTAAATACCTATCCTTAAGAGTACATTCAATTAAAGGAAGTATAATATTAATGCCATTAGTTTTATGATGGAGGTGAATAACCTTCTTTAACAAGCATCCACATATGATAGTCAATTGATTGTAAAAATATAGACATGTGAATTTTCCAAAAATCAAAAGGAATATTATCAAACAAAGGTGGTCAGGAAATAGAATACCCTTATGTAGTATTACGATTATCAAAGTTAGCCATTGATCAAAATTCAAATGTTTTTTAAAAACTCAATTTTATGAATTCAGCTCTAATACCACTTTAAAGTTCAACAGAGATGTTAAGCCCTTATGAACTAGTCCTAAAGCTAACCAAGCAGTGGGGTGAATTGGTATTTAAAAATTTCTCCAAACAAAATAACAAACACAACCAAACAATCACCATAAAAATAAAAGTGCGTAAATTAAATGCAGAAGTATAATAAGAAAAAACACACTAGATTTTATAGTGGTTTGGTCAACTTAACCTACGCCACTCCCCGGTGACTCTCCTTTGGGTATTGTACTAAACTCAATGTCTCTCCTTTTGCTCTCACAACAAGGTGGAGAAGCTCGTATATAAATTTCTTTATATCAACCTCGGTGAGGCAGAGAACCTAACTGCTTTTATTTTCTCTAGAAGCAGACAGAGAACCCAACTTCTTTTGCTTCCTCCTGAAGCAGGTAGAGAACCTCAATCAGTTGTTGAAGTAGACCTCTCTAGAACCCCCAAGGAACTAGGGATGACGACCAAAGAAGACGACGCAGATTCTTGCTTGGAGCAACCTTTGTGAAACCCCTCACATACTCCCCCTCAAAAAATCCCCTCTCTCTCTCTCCCTTGCTCTCCCTCTCCTCTTGGCTCTCTCAGGTCAGGATAGTAGCAAAAGATCATTACTTGAGAAAATAAGAGATCTTTTAAATAAGGGCTCCAAATTAGCCCTAATTATTAACTAATCATCAAATATCATCCAGGATGATAGTACATCATCCTGTATGATTAGTTGAACTCAATGAATATCATCCAAATCATCGCCTTCGATGGTTGTCTGGATGATGGAAAATAACTGGATCGTCCAGGATGATCTCACGATCATCCGGGCTGATTAGTACTAAATGATAAAAATTATCCAAAACATCACCCTGAATGGATGTCTAGACAATGCAAAACTAACTTAACCATCTAATTCGATCTCACGATCATCCCGAATGATTAGTTCAATTTAGTACATATTTTCCAAAGCATCACCCTAAATTGAGCTAGGCCAATTTTTGATCATCCAGAAAGAACTAAGGATTATTAACGGATCATCCTGGATGATCATATGATTATCTAGGCTGTTATAATCGAGTAATCAAACCTTATTTATTTTTTTTAATTACCAAATTAATTTAGGCATAATTTCACTGCAACATCTTGGATAATGTCCTGGATGATGTCCAAAAATAAAAGATGCATAAATATATATAATGACAGATTCTTTCTGATTTGAGTCTATCATCCCAACTAATGCTAATATCTTCCAGGATGATGCACTTAATTGCATCTTCCTTAACCAAGATGTCTTAATTAGGGTTTCTATATTTAACTGATTGTCCAGGTTGATTTTTGGATTGTCCCAGATGATGTGATTGAAAATAGAAAACTCTAAAATAGTTAGAAATTTCCCCCCAAGTGTGTGTACAAGGTTACTTAGCATTAGGATCCACAATGTTATAATGGACTCAAGAAAAGGGTAAAAGACACTTGATGTACATTACAAATTAACTCAGTCCTAATTTACCCAATCTTGAGCTTGTTCGATTTGCAGTTTGATCTTGTCACCTGAAATGTTAGTAGGCAAGGCAGTCGTAGAGAAACAAAAGTAATAGAAATATTTGATATCATCAAAATTATAATTCCTGAAACCAGATTCACAACATACTATATGTATATAATCAAATACATATGATTTAGATCTTTGAGCTCCAAGCCTTCTATAGAATTTCAAAAGAGATTATCCTCCATGGGAGAGGACATCATCTTTTGGAGCCCTATTTATATACATAAGAAGTTATATTTGATCCTTTTAAAACATAGAATACTATAAAACTCAATCTATATACAAACTACATTTATAATGACTAATTCATGTATATAACATATCCTGGTTATATTCTACTTTGACTCTTATAGGAAATATAAAGGACTATATAAAAAGAAATAAGAATTTAAAAACATAAAATGTGTAGAGCAGTTATGTAATATCCTATTGCTTCTAATGCAATATATAAAGAGCCTAACTGCTCCAACAAAATTAAAATGTATGACATTAAGATTGCTAAAAATAAGTAAATAGACACAGGGTGCTCTCCAAACAATATACTCAATAAGCAATTCACACAGCTTAGCCTAGGTTAGACTTGGTTGTCCTATCAAACCATCTAAGAATGTGAAGAATGTTATGTGGCTTTGGTATGTGTTATAAAAATTTAATTTTTATGTTGTATGAGTTTAGGATGTTTGTTGATTAAGGTCAAAAGGCGTTATTTAATTGATGTTTACCTTGCATGAATTTAGAATTAATTATTTAAATTTTCATGGGTTACAGTATATTATTTTATTTTAAGGAATTTGTAAATTAATAATCCCAAGTGTGAGGGCTACTAATTTATATATTCTCATGCTTATAAATATAATGCAAGCATCCCATATAAGAATAGATGTCTTGCAACCCAAGTTTCCGAGTTTATGATTTTGATGATAACAAATATTATTTCTCCTAGTATTTATAGTACATATTTGTTTATTTGTTTGCTGACTAATATTTTAGGTACACCATACATCGTTCTTTAAAGATTCAAGCCTCAAGATTGGGTAAAATAAGTTATATTAAATGAGTCTATAATTTATTTTTATTTTTTTTTAATTTTTTGATACAAGTCTTGTAATGATATATGCTAGCTAGATGACCATGTACACACACACACACAAGGGGAGCAAAAAAAATTTTGAATATTTTAATTTTTCTATACATCATACTGTATGATCTATTGTTATAGAAATTAATTAAAATATTTTATTCTTTTTGGGAAAAATATTTTTTAAACATAACTAATCATATAGTATAAACACAACATCATACTGGATGTTTTGTTATAATTAGAATTTCCGACATATATTAAATTAGGAAAAATTTTGAATTTAAATTTTTTTTCTAATCATATTATATGAATCTGATTGTATTGTAAGATGTTTAAAACAATGTCTAATTTAATCCTATGATTAGTCAATCAACTCTACTTAATTTTGATATTCTGATCACACAGTATGAACTGAATCATATCGTACGATCAATAGAAGTGATTTTGGTCATCCCAAGATTTATCTTGGACAAACTATATTTCAGTTGAACTAATCATACTGTATGATTGGTCATTCATACTGATGATCATACAGCACTAACAAGCAAAATGAACTATTCATATCGATGTTCGTATTGATGATAGTATAGTATGAACAGGTTAATTGAATTATTCATGTAGTACTAACTAGTGATCGTATAGTACTAACAGGTCAAATTCTGCTCATCATACTGGACAATCCTAAGATCATATTATATGATCTTTGATGGTTGAATTGAATTTTTTAGGGCTTTTTAAAGCCCTCTATTTGAGCTTTCTCATAAGAATTTCTAAGAGTCTTTAGCAGTAATTATGTCTTCATTCTTTTGGAGAACACTTCAAGAGAAAACTTGAAAGAGAGAGAGAGAGGAAAGGGTGTGTTTGAGAGGGAGAAAATCCTTATAGTGAATTTCAAGGGAGTGTGGAGGGGATTTGACATGGTTGCTCTAGCAAGCTTGCACCTTAGTACCATCCGATTCAAGGTTCATCTTGAGGAAAGTTTTGGGAAGAAGAAGATCTCTTTGGGGTCAAAGGACCCGGCTCCTCTGATGCACCGGGGAAGAAGGAAGTAATTTTGTAAGGGCTTCTACGTCTAGTTGTAGGGGCTAAAAGATAGTGACTAATGGTTTAGTGCAATTGTTGGAGGGTGCCTCCAGGGAGTGGATGTAGGTTAAGGTTGACCGAACCACTATAAATCTAGTGTGTACTTTCCTTTATTATTTTCCCACTTTATTTAAGAATTTATTTTTATTGTTATTAACTGCGTGGGTAAAATTATTAATTTATCTTTTATTTCGAATGTAATTCGCTTCCACATCAAGTTATAAGGAGATTTTTCTTTTTGTTAAAGAAGTTTTTAAATATCTAATTCACCCCCCCCCCCCCCCCCTCCCCTCTTATTTAACATTGAGAGTAGTTCTTTAAGGTTTAATAACCCTCACAAACTTTCAAGTGGTATAAGAGCGGATTCATAAAATAAGTTTTGGAAAACTTTTGAAAAAGACCAAGGGCTAACTTTAGAAATCATAACATTATGGAAGGCTATTCAATTATGTGACCACCTTTATTTGAAAATATTTCTTTTGACTTTTAAAAAATTCACATGTCTAATTTCTTATAATCAATGGATTATCAAATGTGGCATATGATTCAAACTAGCTATTCTTTACCATCACGTATTATAGATAGAGTAAAAACTAACATTCTGCTTACTTATTAGAGTAGAATAGAACAAATCAATGCTCAACTTAATGCAAAAAAGCTTGAATTATTTTTTGTGCTTAAATTCTAAATATTATATGAGAATCTCTACATGTACTAGTACCAAAGAAATTTAGGATAGATTATGCACTACATATGAAGGTACTTGTGAAGTCAACAATCTAAGTTGAATATTCTAATGTATGATTATGAACTTTTCTGTATAAAATCTTATGAGACAATCTTAAACATGCATACTAGGTTTACTTTGATTGTGACATCAATGTATGCTTTAGGTAGAGAACTTTTAAACTTTGAAATGGTTAACAAAATTCTTCATTCTCTACATGATAAATTTGATGCCAAAGTTACAACTATATGTGAATCAAAAGATTTGAATGTTTATTATATAGACAGTCTAATAGGCTCACTCATTGCCTACGAGCAAAGCATGAGTAAAAGACTTTTGGATGCAGGTGATGAGAAGACAATAGTGCTAAAAGCTAAATACAAGGATGACTGTGGTTTAGAAGATGGCATTGATAATAAACAAATTTGAAAGTCTATTAAAGCACAAGCATAAGCATCAATAAATGTGGAGCAAAGAAAAGAAAGGTAAAAATATTATGTTTTCTTTTAATGTTATTTATTTTGGGTGTAGAAAACTAAGACATCTGAAATTTGAATTCTTTAACTTAAAAACTCTTCTTGCAAGGGAAAAGAATAAAAATAAGCTGATTGTAATATGGGGAAAAGATAAAAAGAAAAAAAATCTCCTAGGCAGACATAACTTTTGAATCATCAGACCACGAGCATGATGATGAGGTATAAGTATGTTAAGGTTTGTTTGTGTGTTTTATTTATGTTTTTTGTATGTTTGTTTATCTATTTTATGTGTTTGATTTTTATTATATTTTAAGCATAATTTCATGTTTTCATTTCTTTATTAGGTTTTTTTTTTTGATAAAACCCACTAACAGGCCTACTCGTTTAAATAAAAAGGAATTACAAGATCCTTAAAAGGATCTCCAGCTCACAATTACTCTAAAGAGCTACAAGAGAAAACAAAAAAGATCCTAAGAGCTGGAGTTTCAAACTAAGCACAATTACAAGGCAACCTAATAACATTCTAAAAAACTAAAAAAGAAGGAAAAAGTTGAACATGTTCAGCACCGCCTTCTCAACCAAAAAAGGATCATGCACAAAATGAGAACTGGTCTCAAAAAACCTGAAAGGCAGGCCTGCAAGAACACTAGAAAAAATATTAATGCAAAAAGAAAAAAAGGGCTACAAAAACTGTAGTATTTCTCCCGATAATTAACATTCCAAAAATACAAATCCAAAAGGAATAAACCACAAAGATGCCAATTCCAAAATAGTAAAGAAGAACAAAACATAAAATTAACAAAAAAGAGAAAAATGACAACTAAATTAAAGTATTTAATTGGATCATAGCTCATATGTGTAGTATAAGTACCATCATGAGAGATAACCCCAGTTGCCACTCAAATCTCATCCAAATGCGAGCATAACCACTAAAGAAGTAATCCGAGATATCACAAAAATAGAACTCCATCCAATAGCACCCCAAGGGAAAAAATAGTCGAACAAACTCCTAGAATAGACAAAACAAACCAGCCTCCCTACTGGAGTGCAACAGGTATATGGAAGAGCATCAGGGCCAAGCAAACTACTCAGGACCATAAGCAAGCAATACAAAAAAAGGAACAAATAACCCAGCTTAAAACAAACTGGAATGTATTCCAACAGAACCCCCCATATAATTCAGCTAAAATAGAAAACTTCAATAAAGATAAATGCCTTAATCCATCCAACCAACACAACATACTCCACCGAAGGAAAAGAGAGCGGCATGTCAGGGTAAAATTAGTAAAATAAGTATCCCAATAGAAAGTTTTTTAGGGATGTTAGGCCCCTTATGAATAGGTCCAAGGCTAATTAAGAGAGAGGTGAATTGGTATTTTAAAAATCTTTCAAACAAAACTCAAAACAAAATCCACCACCAAGAAAACACAATGCAGAAATTAAATGCAAAAATAATAAAGAAAATAACACACCCGATTTATAGTGGTTCG
Organism: Dendrobium huoshanense; assembly: GCA_016618105.1. Classification (NCBI taxonomy): domain Eukaryota; kingdom Viridiplantae; phylum Streptophyta; class Magnoliopsida; order Asparagales; family Orchidaceae; genus Dendrobium; species Dendrobium huoshanense. The sequence continues at coordinate 69,072,506 of CM028359.1, read as the reverse complement.
GTCAAACCATAACCTACGTCCACTCCTCGGAGGCACCCTCTGAGTATTTCACTAAACTCAATGTCTCTCCTTTAGCCCCCACAGCTAGGTGGAGAAGCCCTTACAAAATCACTTCCATCTTCCCCGGTGCGGCGGAGTAGCCGGGTCCTTTGACACCAAAGAGATCTTCTTCTTCCCAGAACTTCCCTCAAAATAAGCTTGAATCCAATGGTACTAAGGTGCAAGCTCATTGGAGCAACCGTATGGAATCCCCCTCCACACTCCCTTGAAACCCCCTCCAAGGATCTTCTCCCTCTCTCAAACTCCACCCTTTCCTCTCTACCTTTCAAGCTCTCTCTTCAAGTTTTCTCCAAACGAATGAAGCTTCATTGGCTGCCAAAGTCACTTTTAAAGTGACTTATCAGAGCTTAAATAGAAGTGCTCAAAATGAGCTCATTAATTGCAACTAGTCGACATTATTATCCAGGATGATACTAATATTCTCCTGTACGATCAGTGCAAAATAAGCCTAATTAGTCAGGACCATCTGAGACGATCAGAAGAAATTTGTTCATATCGTCCAGCGTATCATCCAGGATGATTTGATCATGCAATCAAGTCTTAATTTCTTTCTTTAAATTTTAGATTAATTTAGGCAAAATTGTGCTGGATCGTCCAGGATGATGCCCTAGACGATGTCCAAAAATAAGTAATTCCTAAATAAATATGGCGGCTGATTCTTTCTATTTTGAGCCTATCATCATGGATGATACAAAATCATCCAGAACGATGTACTTAATGACAGCTGCCTTAACCCGGATGCCTTAATTAGGGTTTCTATTTTTAAACTTATCATCTAGGCCGATATAAATATCAACCCGAATGATGTTACTAAAAATAGTAAACTCTAGGGAATAGTCAGAAATTCTTTTAAGGTGTGTGTGTGCTGGATTACTTAGCATCAGGTGCCATAACAATTACAATAGACTCAAGAAAGGAAAAAGGTACAAACTGACTCAGACCTAGTCTACCAATCTTGAGCTGGTTCTAATTGCAGTCTGATCTTGTGGACCTGAAATATCAGTAAGTAAGATAGTTGTAGAGAAACAAGAGTGTTTGTTATCATTAAAATCATAATCCATATAAATATATTCATAATAATCTTCCCCTTTTTGATGATGACAAACAATACTGGTGAAATTTGTAAAAAAGAAATCATGTTCTCTTAATCTCCTCCTCACTAGAATAAAACTTTAAAAATAGGGGAAGATAATAATTTTATTGTTTTTATTTTTATTTTTTTAAAAAATAAAAAATAGATATAAATACAATAGTACGTTCGCCCCCTTTGACATTATCAAAAAGAGGTGGGGCACAAAACAATCAGAATAATAAAAATAAATAAAAACCAAAATGATCCCTGATCTAGTGAAAAGAAAAAAATCAAATATTCTTAAAATGAGAAAGTTACCTCTTAATTTTATTCAAAAACTTAGTAAGGAATGGAATAACAATACATAATCTAGAAAATGTTAGAAATTCAGAAATTGTTAATCCAAGCTCAAGTTCTTTTAAAGGCTCAAAAACTTTTTAATCCAATATCTAAATCAAGGAATACATTAGAAAAATAAACACTAACTTTTCAAAACTCCTTTCATAAAATATATCTAATAGAAGATTAATGCAAAAATTGGTGAATCAGGAATCATGATTTTCAAGCTCAAGTATCAAAAATATCATGGGCTTTCTTAAACTATAAGATGTATAAAAAAAGGTAAACATTACCTTTTATGGGCTCATTTTATGCCTCTTGTCTGTTTATTTTTTTGTGCACTTTGCTCATTTTTTACTTTTTTTGATACACCTCGTGTATCTTTCTCAATTTGACGTCATTGCACATCTTTTGATTTGACATCATTTGTCACTTTTTGGTTTGGCATTATTGACCATTTTTTTAATTAAATATGCTACCTTTCTGAAATTTTAAAAATAAAAGTAAACTCATTATATTGATAAATCAAACTACTTGATTAAGAAAATTATGAGATAGATTCAACAACTTGCAAAGGATCTTTATGCGATAAACAAAATGTTTGGAGATGGAAAAGATCAGTTTCAAAATCTAATTTATAATATGATGAAGATTTTGAATCAAAAGTAAAATAACCTTTTTAAGAAAAGAGATAGAGAGACAAAATTATGAGTTTCCTTTCATTTACTGTGTTTAGAGAAGTCAACCACAACTTACATAAGAATTCAAGAAAAATAGGAGGTAGGTTTTTGATTTTTACAAAGGTGAACATGTGTGTTGATCAAAGAGAAATTCACAAAAAAAAGATGACAAATTTAAAAAATTAATGAAAAAGAGAAGAAAAAAAGAATGAAAAATAAATTCAAAATAAAAAACACAGAAAGAAAGAAAAAAAAACATGCATATACAGAAAAATAAACACACAAATAGTGGTTTAAACATAATCTAGCTCCTGGTCGGATGATTCAGAAGCTAGGTCTACCTAGGAGATTTTTTGCTTTTCATTATTTATCATTTTTACAATTTGCTTAGCTCTTCTCTTTTCTTTTACAGGAAGAGTTCTCAAATTAGAGCAGTGATTTTTCATGTGTCCAGGCTTCCTACATCCAAAGCAAACAACGTCAAAAGAAATCTTAACATTCTTACCATTTTTACATTTGTTCCACTTTTGTTAATGCTTATGCTTTGGTAGTTTTTTTATTTTCTTGATAAGTCATCGCTTTCGTTTCCAATTAAGCCACTTTTATCCCAGTCTTTAGCATTTAGCACTATTACCTCACCTACATCCAAAAGTCTTTGACCCAAACTTTGCTCACAAGCAATGAGTGAGCTAATCAAATTATCAATAGAATATTCATTCAAATTTTTTGATTCACAAATAGCAACAACTTTGAAATCAAACTTATTAAGTAGACAATGAAGAATTTTATTGACTTTTTTAAAATTTGAAAACTCCTTTTCTAAAGTATGTAATGATGTAAGAATTTGAATAAATCTAGTATACATGTCTAAGATCGTCTCATAAGGTTTCATGCAAAAAATTTTATAATCATGAAATAAAATATTCAACTTGGATTACTTTATTTCACTAGTGCCTTCGTATATGATGTGTAATTTATCCCAAATTTTCTTAATAGTAGTGCACGTTAAAACTAACATACAATCTTGAAAATTTAAAGCACAGAAAAAATAATTTAAAGATTTTGCATTCAATTGAGCATTGATTTTCTTTTATATACTCCATTGATTAAAAGAAATATTAATTTTAATTCCATCTATAATACATGATGGTACAAAATAACCAGTTAAAGTCATTTGCTACAATCAAAAATCAATAGACTGTAAGAAAGTAGACATGCAAATTTTCTAAAAATCAAACAAAATGTTTTCAAATAAAGGTAGTCTGGTGATTAAATAACCTTTCGTAATATTATGATTATAAAAATTAGCCATGGATCAAAATTCAAAAGTTTTCAAAAGCTTATTTTTTTAAATCCCGCTCTAATACCAATTGAAAGTTCATTAGGGATGTTAGGCCTCTTATGAACAGGCCCAAGGCTAATTAAGATAGAGGTGAATTGGTATTTTAAAAAAAAATTCAAACAAAACTCAAACCAGAATCCACCACAAAGAAAACACAACGTGGAAATTAAATGCAAAAATAATAAAGGAAAGAAAACACCAGATTTATAGTGGTTTGGTCAAACCTTGACCTACATCCACTCCTCGGAGGCACCCTCTAAGTATTGCACTAAACTCAGTGTCTCCCCTTTAGCCCCAACAGTTAGGTGGAGAAGCCCTTACAAAATCACTTCCACCTTCCCTAGTGCGGCGGAGTAGCCGGGTCCTTTGACACCAAAGAGATCTTCTTCTTCCCAGAACTTCCCTCAAGACAAGCCTTGAATCCGATGGTACTAAGGTGCAAGCTCGTCGGAGTAACCGTATGGAATCCCCCTCCACACTCCCTTGAAACCCCCTCCAAGTATCTTCTCCCTCTCTCAAACTCCACCCTTTCCTCTCTCCCTTTCAAGCTCCTCTTCAAGTTTCCTCCAAAAGAATGAAGCTTCAATGGCTGCTAAAGACACTTTCAAAGTGACTTATCAAAGCTTAAATAGAAGAGCTCAAAATAAGCTCATTAATTGCAACTTACAAAAAATATCATTCAAAATGGTACTAATATCGTCCATTCCTATCAATGCAAAATAAGCTTAATCATCCGGGATAATCTGAGACGATCAGAAGAAATTTGTTTATATTATCCAACAGATCATCCCATATCATCCAGCATATCGTCCAAGATGATCCTGCGATCGTCCAAGATGATTTGATCGTCCAATCAAGTCTTAATTGCTTTCCTTAAATACTAGATTAATTTATGCAAAATTGTGTTGGATCATCCAGAATGATGCCCTGGATGAAGTCCAAAAATAAGCAATTTCTAAATAAATCTAGCAGCTGATTCTTTCTATTTTGAACCTATCGTCCTGGCCGATACAAAATCATACAGTATGATGTACTTAATGATGGATGCCTTAACCAGGATGCCCTAATTAGGGTTTCTATTTTTAAATTGATCATCCAGGCTGATATAAATATCATCCCGGATAATGTTACCAAAATTAAAAAACTATAGGGAACAGTTAGAAATTCTTCTAAGGTGTGTGTGTGCAAGATTACTTAGCATCAGGAGCCACACCAATTATAATAGACTCAAGAAAGAAAAAAGGTACAAACTGACTCAGACCTAGTCTACCTAATCTTGAGCTAGTTCCAATTGCAGTCTGATCTTGTGGACCTGAAATATTAGTAGGTAAGGCAGTTGTAGAGAAATAAGTGTTTAGTATCATCAAAATCATAATCCATGAAAATAGGTTCACAATACCAATCATTGCGAAGACCCAACCAAATACAACATAATAGCAGCATAATAACAAAGAAAATCCCACACCAATAATCAGCAATAAAGTCAAGAAAATAGCCAGGGTAAAAACCTGAGCAAACATAATTAAGAAGATCTTACATATGGCATACTAATCCGATCAAGTCTAATTAAACCAACCAATCTGGTCGGTAGTGAGGAAACAATAAAATCCTCAAATCCCATCATATTACAACCTAAATTAGCCAAAAAATTTGTAACAACATTGCCTTCTCTATAAATATGAGATATAAAATAATTGAGTAAGTTCCAGCATTGTTTAATCTCTCTAATGATACAAAAGTGAGAAGGATTAATAATATTGTTGCAAATTTGATTTTAAGGAATATAATTTTTATGATAGAAAACACTTCTATTTCTCTACGACTGCCTTAGTTACTAACTTTTCAGGTCCATAAAATCAAAACTGTAATTTGAACTAGCTCAAAATTGGGTAGACAAGGTCGAAGACAGTTTGTAATCTTTTTCTTTTCTTGAGTCAATTATAAACAACGTGGTTCCTGATGCTAAGTAACTTTGCACACACACTTGGGAGAAATTTTTTGACTATTTTTAGAGTTTACTTTTTTTTGGTCACATCATCTGGGATGATCCATAAATCATCTTGGATAATTAATTAAAAATAAAAACCCTAATTAGTGTATCCTGATTAAGGCAGCCATCATTAAACACATCATCCTAGATGATATTCATATCGGTCGAGATGATAGGCTAAAATTAAAAAGAATCAGCCACCATATCTATTTAGGTAGCTTTTATTTTTGGACATCGTCCAGGATATTGTCCTGGACGATTCATCATAACTATGTCTAAATTAATCTGATAATTATGAAAAACAATTAAGGTTGATTGAATGATCATATCATCCTGGACGATCGAAGGATCATCTAGGATGATTCATTAAACAAAACCTTAATTCTTCCTAGATGATATTTAATCGGCCTTGTTCATTCAGGGCGATTATCTGGATGATATTTGACTAATTGAACTAATCATATAGGATAATTTACTATCATCCTGGACAATATAAACAAATTTCCTTATGATCATCCTAAATCATCCTGACTGATTGAACTAAATTTGTACTGATCGTACAGGAAGATCTCCAGATTATCTTGGATGATAATGTCCGTTTGGTGCACTTAAGAGCCTTTTTGTAGCTCTTCTATTTAAGCTTTGTTAAAGACTTTGAAAGTGTCTTTCGTAGCCATTGTAGTTTCGTTCTTCTAGAGGGAGCTTGAAGAGAGAACTTGAAAGGGAGATAGGAAAGGGTAGAGTTTGAGAGAGGGAGAAGATTCTTGGAGGGGGTTTTAAGGGAGTGTGGATAGGGGGTTTCATACGATTGATTCGGCTAGCTCGCACTTTAGTACAATGGATTCAAGGGTCATCTTGAGGGAAGTTTTGGAAAGAGGTAGATCTCTTTGATGTTAAAGGACCCGACTACTCTACCGCACCGGGGAAGATGAAAGTGATTTTGTAAGGGTTTCTCCGCCTAGCTGTGGAGGCTAAAGGAGAGACATTGAGTTTAATACAATACTTAGAGGGTGCCTCTGAGGAGTGGACGTAGGTCAAGGTTTGAATGAATCACTATAAATATGGTGTGTTCTTTCCTATATTATTTTTGGTATGATTAACTGCATGAGTGAAATCTCTGATTGATCTTTTTATTATTGATTTAATTCATTTCCACTGTAATATAAAAAAATATATCTTTTAGTTGAAGAAGTTTTAAATATTAATTCACCCTCCCTCTTGGTTAGCCTCGAGACTAGTTTATAAGGACTTAATACTCCTGTCGAACTTTCAAGTGGTATCAGAGAAGGATTCCTAAAAATGAGTTTTAAAAACTTTTGAATTTTGATCCATGGCAAACTTTTGTAATCGTAATATTGCGAAAGGATATTAAATCACTTGACCACCTTTATTTGAAAATATTATTTTTAATTTTTTAAATTTTACATGTCTACTTTCTTTCAATCAATTGATTACTGAATGTAGTAACTGATTTTAACTAGTTATTCTATTCCATCACATGTTAAAGATGGAATTAAAACTGATATTATTTTAATCAATGTAGTAGGGAAGAATAAATCAATGCTCAATTGAATGCTAAACCAGTAAATTATTTTTTTGTGATTTAAATTCTGAAGATTGTATGTTTCTATCCACGTGTACTATTGGAAAACAAATCGGGATAAATTACTCACTATATATGAAGGAACTAGTGAAATCAAGCAATCCAGGTTGAATACTTTAATGCATGATTATGAACTATTTTGCTTGAAACCTTTTGAGATGATCTTAGACATGTATACTAGCTTATTCAAATTATAACATCATTGTATGCTTTAGGTAAAGAATTTTTAAACTTTGAAAAAGTCAATAAAATTATAGTTTGATGTCAAAGTTGTTGCTATTTGTGAATAAAAAAAATATGAATGAATATTCTATTGATAATTTGATTGACTCACTCATTGTCTACGAGCAAAGTTTGGGCCAAAGACTTTTGGATTCAAGTGAGATGATAGTGCTAAAAACTGAAAACATAGAGAAATGTGGCTTAGTTGGTGACAAAAGTGATGCAAGCAAATTAAAAAGCTCATCAAAGCATAAGCATCAACAAAAGTGAAATAAATGTAAAAATGGTAAGAATGTTAAGATTTATTCTAACGTTATTTTCTTTGGATGTAGGAAGCCTGGACATATGAAAAATCAGTGCCATAATTTGAGAACTCTTCTTATAAAAGAAAAGGGTAAAGTTAAGCAAATTATAAAAAGGGCAAATAATAAAAAGCAAAATATCTCCTAGGCAGACCTTGCTTCTGAATCATCAGACAAGGAGCATAATGATGTTTAAACCCTTGTTTGCGTGTTTATTTATTTGTGTACGCATATTTTTGTTCATTGTATTTTCATTTGTTTTATGTGTTTTCTTTAGGTTTATTTATTTATTTGTTTATTTTTTATTCTTTTTCTTTCATGTTATAATTTTAAATTTGTCTTTACTTTTTCTTTTTGTGAAGTTCTCTCTGATTAACGAACAAATTTTACCTTTCTAAAAATGAAAAACCTACATCCTGTTTTTCTTGAATTCTTTTGTAAGTTGTGGTTGACTTCTCTAAAAATAGCTAAAGAAAGGAAACTCATAATTTTGTCTCACTATCTCTTTTCTTAAAGAGGTTATTTTATTTTTGATTTAAAATCTTTATCATATTATAAATTAGATTTTGAAACTGATCTTTTTCATCTCCTTATATTTTGTCTATCACATAAGAATATTTTGCAAGTTATTGAATCTACCTCATAATTTTCTTATTCAAGTAGTTCATTTTATCAATAGAATGGGTTTGTTTTAGTTTTTAAAAGTTTCAAAAAGATAACATATTTGATTGAAAAAAGAATGGCCAATGATGCCAATAAAAAAAGTGGCCAATGATGCTAAATCAAAAAGGTTGCCAATGACGCCAAATCAAAAGATACGCAATGACTCCAAATTGAGAAAGATTCACAAAGTGTTCAAAAAGTAAAAGATACACAAAGTGGACCAAATAATAGACAAGAGGTATAAAATGAGACCACAAAAAGTAAGCTTACCTTTCTTAAACTTCTTAAATCTTAAGAAAACCCTTTTTATCTATTCATATTTTTTATACTTGAGCTTGAAAATCATGATTTCTAATTCACCAATTTTTACATAAATCTTCAATTAGATATGCTTTATAAAAGGTGTTTTAAAAAAAATAGTGTTTATTTTTCTAATTTATTCCTTTATTTAGATATTGGATTAAAATGTTTTAGAATCTTTAAAAGAACTTGAGTTTGGATTAACAATTTCTGAATTTCTAATATTTCTGGGTTATGCATTGTCAATAGATTTCTTATTAAGTTTTTCAATAAAAAAAGAGATAATTTTTTCATTTTAAGAATATTTTTTTCCACTAGATCGTTTTGTTTTTTAATATGATTGTTTATGCACCTCCTCTTTTTAACAATATAAAAGGGGGAGAACGTATGTGTCATTTGTCTCTATTTTTTTAAAAAATAAAAACAAAAAAAAATTTGTTTTCCCCTATTTTTAAATTCTTTATTCTGGTGACGAGGAGATTAGGAGAAAATATTTTCAATTTTATAAATTCAATCAGTAATATTTGTCATCATCAAAAAGAGGAAGATTATTGCAAATTTGATTTTAAGGAAAAGAATTTTGGTGATAACAAACACTTTTGTTTCTCTACGATTGCCTTGCCTACTAACTTTTTAGGTCCATAAGATCAAAATTATATTTAAACCAACTCAAGATTGGGTAGACTAATTCTGAGTCAGTTTGTAATCTTTTCCTTTTCTTGAGTCAATTGAAAACAAAGTAGTTCCTCATACTAAGTAACCTTGTATACACACTTGGAAGAAATTTTTTGACATTTTTTAGAGTTTACTTTTTTTGGTCCCATCATCCAGGATGATCCATAAATTGTCCTGGATGATCAGTTAAAAATAGAAACCCTAATTAGGGCATCCTGGTTAAGGCATCCGTCATTGAGCACGTCATCTTTGACAATATTCATATAAGAAAGAATCAGTCGCCATATCTATTTAGGTAGCTTTTATTTTTGGACATTATCCAGGATATCGTCCTGGATGATGCAGCATAATTATACCTAAATTAATTTGGTAATTATGAAAAGAAATTAAGATTGATTGAATGATTATATCATCCTGGACGATTGACAGATCGTTCGAGATGATTCGTTAAACAAAACCTTAATTCTTCATGGACAATGTTTAATCGGCCTGGTTCATTCCAAGCAATTCTCTGGATGATATTTGACTAATTGAACTAATCGTACAAGATGATTTACTATAATCCTGGATGATTGGAATAAATTTCCTTCTGATCATCCCAAATTGTCCTGGGTGATTGAGCTGAATTTGTACTGAACATACAGAACGACGTCCAGATTATCCAGGACGATAATATCAGTTTGGTGTATTTAAGAGCCATTTTAGAGCTCTTCTATTTAAGCTTTGTCAAAAACTTTAAAAGTGTCCTTAGCAGCCATTGTAGCTTAATTCTTCTGGAGGAAACTTGAAGAGAGAACTTGAAAGGGAGAAAGCAAAAGGTGGAGTTTGAGAGAAGGAGAAGATCCTTAGAGTGGGTTTCAAGGGAGTGTGGAGGGGGGTTTAATACAGTTGCTCTGGCAAGCTTGCATCTTAGTACCATCAGATTCAAGGGTCTTCTTGAGGGAAGTTTTGGGAAGAAAAATATCACTTTGGTGTCAAAGGACCCGGCAAATCCACCACACCAGGGAAGGTAGAAGTGATTTTGTAAGGGCATATCCGCCTAGCTGTAGGGGCTAAAGGTGAGACATTGAGTTTAGTGCAATACTCGGTGGGCGCCTTCGAGGAGTGGACGTAGGACATGGTTTGACCAAACCACTATAAATATGGTGTGTTCTTTCCTTTATTATTTCTGCACTTTATTTTTTATTATGATTAACTGCTTGGGTGAAATCTCTAATTGATCTTTTTATTATTGATTTAATTTATTTTTGGTACAATATATAAAAAGATTTTTTTTTTAGTTAAAGAAATTATAAATATCAATTCACCCTCCCTCTTGGTTATGCTCGGGACTAGTTCATAAGGGCTTGACATCCCTGACAAACTTTCAAGTGGTATCAGAGCAAGATTCATAAAAATGAGTTTTTAAAAACTTTTGAATTTTGATCCATGGCTAATTTTTGTAATCATAATATTACGGTAGGATATTCAATCACCCGACCACCTCTATTTGAAAATATTACTTTTGATTTTTGTAAAAGTTACATGTCTACTTTCTTACCAAATGTGACAAATGATTTTAATTTGTTATTCTATTCCATTACGTGTTAAAGATGGAATTAAAATTGATATTCATTATAATCAATGGAGTAGGAAAGAACAAATCAATGCTCAATTAAACGCTAAATCAGTAAACTATTTTTTTGGGCTTTAAATTATGAAGATTATATATTTATATCCACATGCACTATTGGCAAAGAAATTTGGGATAATTTACATACTATATATGAAGGCACTTATGAAATCAAGCAATCAATGTTGAATACTTTAATGCATGATTATGAACTATTTTGCATGAAACCTTATGAGACAATCTTAGACATGTATACTAGCACTACATGAAAACCCGTTATTACCGGCGGACTAAATCCGCCAGAATACATAGATAATCCGACGGAACCATAAGTTTTCGTCACACGTTTCGGCGGAAATGCATACGCCGGTTTTGGTCGCATCGATAATTTTTTTCCGACGAATGTAATGCACCGAAAAACTTTCCGGCACACTTACCGACGCCTTACCGGCGTAAAACATCGGATTGATGCCAATGACTCACAACCGATAAATTCTGGTGCCATATGCAATACCGTGGCATGAATCCTCTGCGATACAGATCAACGGTTACATCATCTGGTTCTAGGTGCACTAGATTTTTGTGTTTAGAACATGGACATCGAAACTTTCCTTCTGATATAAAGCTGGGCAGTTGTTTCACTTGCTGAATATAAAAGTTCACCCCATTGATGAATTCATCTATTAATGTCTTCCGACCTTGAGATAATCGGTTATACATCCAACTTCTTTGGTTTCTAATATCCATAACCTATATATAAGAGAAAAAAAGTAATGGATTTATATATATAGATCTAATAAGACATTAATAGATGTTCATATGACCAAACCATCTAAGGCGACTTTCTCTAATATTATCTTCCACTGGAGCTACTCCAACCTTTTCACGTATATGCTCATTTCGCATCCTATCTCTAAGGGTCAATCCACCCATCCACCTAAGCATCCTCATCTCTGTCATATTAAACTTAGTATTATATAAGCTTCTTTTTTAGTGGCCAACATTCGGTACCATAAAGCATTGCAAGTCTCACCACCATCTTATAGAAATTTCCCCTAATTAAGTTTGAGGGGGAATTTTCTATAACACAATAAGCCCGATGCATTCCTCCACTTCAACCATCCAACTTGAATTCTACTAATAATATCTCCATCTATTTCACCATCACTCTGAACAATAGATCAAAAATATCTAAAATGTGTACTCTTATTAATGATTTGATCACCAAAAGTCACAATTGCAAAGTCACAATTTCACTTCATATAATCCGTTTTAGATAATATCCACATCTATTTCACCATCATTTTGAACGATAGATTCGAGATATCTAAAACATATACTCTTTTTAATGACTTGATCGCTCAAAGTCACAATCCCTCCACTATATCTATTAGTACTAAAATTACACTCCATATATTCGGTTTTAGATCTACTCAAATGGAAACCTTTAGACTCTAAGGTTGACTTCCATAGTTCAAGTTTTCCTTCAACTCCCTCTCTAGTTTTATCAACAAGAAGAATATCATCAACAAAAAGCATGCACCAAGGTACATCCTCTAGTAAATGTCTAGTGAGAACATCCATGACTAAAGCAAAAAGATATAGACTTAAGACTGATCCTTAATGTAACCCAACCAAAATAGGAAAAAATAATGAAATCAAATACCTTCCCCGTCGGTGAAGAGCGACCCTCGGCGGCGCATGAGCAGGAAAGAGAGGAAAGGATGCCCGGCGAAGTTCGGTGACCGTCGACAGCGAAGTTCGGTGACCGTCGGGGACGTCAGTCCACAGCGAGCGACAGATGGTGACGGGCGAAACACACGAGGTGAGAGAAGGGGAGGAAACGAATGAGCGGCCAGAGGGGGTCGGTGTCAAAGAATAGGGCTTTCACCGGCGGATGTTCTGGCGGCTTATCCGACGGAAATAAGATCCGTCGTAACGTGCGACAGAAATATGTCGTTGAGTTTAAATAAGCCAGCGGAAATTCTGTCAGTAATGTTCGCCGGTATGTTTTCGCCGCATAGTGCGACGGAATCGGTTCAGAGCTCATTTTACCGACACAATTTCCGTCGAATGGGACGACGGAAGATTTCCGTCGTATTATGCTCCGACAAATACGTCATAATTTTTCCGTCGCAAGATTCAGGAACATTTCGCCGTTACCTGCGCCGTTCGTACCGGCGCAAAAAATTCTGCCAGAAAATCCGTCGGTAATCGCGTGTTTTCCCGTAGTGTAGGTTTATTCAAATTATGATATTATTGCATGCTTTAGGTAAAGAATTTTCAAACTTTGAAAAGTCAATAAAATTCTATATTATCTACTTGATAAATTCGATGCAAAAGTTATTATAATTTATGAATAAAAAAATTTGATTAAATATTCTATTGATAATTTAATTGGCTCACTTATTACATACAAGCAAATTTTGGGCCAAAACATTTTAGATGCAGGTGAGATCATAGTGCTAAATACTGAAAACATAGAGAAAAGTAGCTTAGTTGGTGATGAAAGCGATGACTTATCAAGCAAATTAAAATCTCACCAAAGCATAAGTATCAACAAAAGTGGAATAAAGGTAAAAAGGTAAGAAAGTTAAGATTTCTTTTGACATTGTTTGATTTTGATGTAGGAAGCCTGGATATATGAAAAATTTATGCCCTAATTTGAGAAATTTTTCTGCAAAAGAAAAGGATAAAGCTAAGCAAATTGTATAAATGGCAAATAATAAAAAGTAAAAAATCTCCTTGGCAGACCGTGCTTCTGAATCATCAGACTAGGAGCAAGATGATGCTTAAACCCTTATTTGCATGTTTATTTATTTATGTATGTATTTTTTTGTTCGTTGTATTTTTATTTATTTTATTTGTTTTCTTTAGGTTTATTTATTTATTTGTTTATTTCTCATTCTTTTTCTTTTACATTATAATTTTAAATTTTTCTTTACTTTTTCTTTTTGTGAAGTTCTCTCTGATCAACACACACATTTCACCTTCCTAAAAATGAAAAACCGACCTCCTATTTTTCTTGAATTCTTATGTAAATTGTGTTGACTTCTCTAAAATCAGTCAAAAGAAACTCATGATTTTGTCTCTCTATCTCTTTTCTTAAAGAAGCTATTTTACTTTTGATTTAAAATCTTCATCATATTATAAATTGGATTTTGAAACTGATCTTTTTCATCTCCCTACATTTTTTCTATCACATAAGGTTCTTCTACAAGTTACTGAATCTACCTCATAATTTCTGTACTCAAGTAGTTTGTTTTGTCAATAAAATGGGTTTGCTTTAATTTTTAAAAAAATTTAGAAAGGTAGCATATTTGATTGAAAAAAAGGCCAATGATGCAAAATCAAAAAAGTGGCCAATGACACCAAATAAAAAAAGTGGACAATAATGCCAAATCAAAAGATGCTCAATGATGCCAAATTGAGAAAGATACATAAAGTGTATCAAAAAGTAAAAGAAACATAAAGTACGCCAAATAATCGACAAGAGGTATAAAATGAGCCCATAAAAAGTAAGCTTACCTTTCTTGAACTTCTTAAATCTTAAGAAAAACCTTTTATCTATTAATATTTTTTATACTTGAGCTTGAACATTATGATTCTGATTTATCAATTTTTGCATTAATCTTCTATTAGATATGTCTTATAAAAGGAGTTTAAAAAAAAATATTTCTTTTTCTAATTTGTTTCTTGATTTAGATATTGGATTAAAAAATTTTCGAACCATTAAAAGAACTTGAGTTTGGATTAATAATTTTTGAATTTCTAACTTTTTTGAGTTATGCATTATCAATACATTTCTTATTAAGCTTTTGAATAAAATCAAGAGATAACTTTCTCATTTTAAGATTTTTTTTTACTAGATCAGAGTTCATTTCATTTTTTAATCTTATTATTTGTGCTTCTCTTTTTGATAATGTCAAAGGGGGAGAACATACTGTTGTATTTGTATCTATTTTTTTAAAAAATAAAAATAATAAAAACTTTATTTTTTTCCCTATTTTTAAATTATTTATTCTAGTGAGGGGGAGATTAGGAGAAAATATTTTCATTTTTATAAATTTAACCAGTAATATTTGTTATCATCAAAATGGGGGAGATTATTACAAATCTAATTTCAAGGAATAAAATTTTGATGATAGCAAATACTTATGTTTCTCTACGACTGTCTTGCCTACTAACTTTTTAGGCCATAAGATTAAAACTATAATTTGAATCAGTTCAAAATTTTGTAGACTAGGTCTGAGTTAGTTTGTAATCTTTTCCTTTTCTTGAGTAAATTATAAATAAAGTGGTTCTTGATGCTAAGTAACCTTGCGTACACACTTGGGAGAAAATTTCTGATTGTTTTTAGAGTTTATTATTTTTGGTCACATCATCCAGGATAATCCATAAATCATCCTAGATAATCAATTAAAAATAGAAACCCTAATTAGGGCATCATGGTTAAGGCAACCATCATTAAGCACATTGTCTAGGATAATATTTATATCGTCCAGGATGATAGGCTTAAATCAGAAAGAATTAGCTGTCATATCTATTTAGGTAGCTTTTATTTTTAGACATCGTCCAGGATATCATCCTGGACAATGAAGCATAATTATGCCTAAATTAATCTGGTAATTATGGAAACTAATTAACGTTGATTGAATGATCATATCATCTTGGATGATCAAAGGATTATCCAGGATGATACGTTAAGCAAAACCTTAATTATTCCTAGACGATGTTATCGGCCTGGTTCATTCAGGATGATTCTCTAGATGATATTTGACTAATTGAACTAATCATACAATATAACTTACTATTATCATGGATGATAGAAATAAATTTCCTTCTAATCGTCCCAAATCATCCTAGCTGATTGAGCTGAATTTGTACTGATTATACTGGACGACCTCCAAATCATCATGGATGATAATATCAGTTTAGTGCATTTAAGAGCCTTTTTGGAGCTCTTCTATTTAAGCTTTGTCAAAAACTTTAAAAGTGTCTTTAGCAGCCATTGTAGCTTCATTCTTCCAGAGGAAGCTTAAAGAGAAAACTTGAAAGGGAGAGAGAAAAGGGTGGCGTTTGAGAGAGAGATAGAGAAGATCCTTGGAGGGGGTTTTAAGGGAGTGTGGAGGGGGTTTTCATACGGTTTCTCCATAAAAATCGCACCTTAGTACCATCGAGGAAGGTAAAAGTGATTTTGTAAGGGCTTCTCCGCCTAGCTGTGGAGGTTAAAGCAGAGACACTAATTTTAGTGTAATACTCCGAGGGCCCCTCTGAGGAGTGTATGTAGGTCAAGTTTTGACCGAACCACTATAAATCTGGTGTTTTATTTCCTTTATTATTTCCACACTTTATTTTAGTTGTGATTAACTGCTTGGGTGAAATTTCTGATTGAACTTTTTGTTATTGATTTAATTTATTTCTGCTATAATATATAAAAAGATTTTTCTTTTAATTAAAAAAGTTTTAAATATCAATTCACCCTCCCTCTTGGTTAGCCTCGGGACTAGTTCATAAGGGCTTAACATCCCTATCAAGCTTTCAGATATATTTTTGAAAAATGTAATGAATCACAAGCAAAGTATCCATCTCTATTCAAACATTAGTAATCCCTAGAGATAAATATAAATGTAAACCATACTTTAAGGCTTGTATTTTAGCCATGAAAGCATTATTGGCAATCCTAAGACCAGCAAAAGCAACCATAACATGATCGGTAGAATCATGAATAAGGCCACCACAACCAGCTTTCTCATTTTTGTAAGAACCATCAGTATTGAGTTTATAATATCTCATAATGGATTTAAGCCACTTAATACAAATATCTCTATAAGAATGACCAATATTCTTAATAGGAATACCAAAAAACTCAGTCGTATAAGAATAATCTTTAAAATAAGTAAATTTAATCGAGTTTGCTAAGTAAAGCTACCTAACTTTGTCTTTAATTCTGATGATGATACATTCATAGTAATATTATCATGCTTAGCTTCATTCCTACTATTCCATAAAAACCAATAAATGATAATGGGTAAAATATTCCAAATATGTTTTTTATTAGGGACCATCCAATCCTGCAAGATTCTAATAATATTGATATAAAACTTACAAAATTGAGAAATAAAAAAATTATCAAAATATAACCAAACTTTAAGAGCAATGGGACCATTAGCAAAAACATGATTCAAATTTTCAGTATGATAGCAACATTGACATTTGGAAATTATATAAAACCCATTCTTCCTCAAGTTATCATCAATTGGCAAGTAATTGTTAAAGATATGCCAAATTAACATGAAATAAGAAGCTGGAATACCTTTTTGCAGCTAGAGGATAAAACCTACGAATAAGGGTGAACAATTCTGATAGAGTTCCAAACCTCCTTAAGCACAAAGGTCTCATTATTGGACTTAGTAAATAAGATAATATCATCCTGATCAAGTTATAGCAGAACTCTAAGGATGAGATTAATGACAAATTCATGAACAAAGTCAGTAAGATAATCTACATTCTAAGTTCTATCTTGAATAAAATGAGAAACTTTATACGAACTAATAGTATGGGTGTTGAGCAATGAGTCAATAGAAGAGAGACCTAACCAATTATCTTGCCAAAAAAAATGTCACCCTCCCCAAACCCCACTGAATAAAATTCTCAGCATCCCATTTAATAGAACAAAGCCTTTTACAATTGAAAGAGTTACCCTTTTTTGAAAATGCGGTTAAGAGGGTGTTTTCCAACATTGTATTTAGAGGTCATGAACTTAGACCAAAGGCTCTTCTTGCATCTTAAATTGAACCACATTTTATAAGGAAAGCTATGAGCCATATCATCCAAGTTCCTAAAACCTAACTTACCTTCATCATTTATCCCAGAACATCTATGCTAAGAAGCCCAAATAATAGTAGATTTACCTTATTTGGCACCCCAAAGAAATTTGTTGAAGATTCTTTCAAGTCTATTGCAAATGTGCATAGTCGGAGATAAAGTATGAAATAAGTAAATAGGAATAGAGTAAAGAACACTTTTAATCAACACTAATCTACCCCCAAAAGACAGAAAATTAAAAGCCCAAGTAGATAATTTTTTTTGAATTTTAGAAAAAATATCCCCAAATAAATGCTATCTCTTTTTACCTTTAAAAAGAGGAGTACCTAAGTATTTAAGAGGTAAATGCTTATGAAAAAAACCAAATCTCTCCTGAATAGAATGATTCTTTGATGAGATATTGATTTAGTACAAATAAAAAAACTTTTTTGAGGATTAAAAATTAAACCACTAACCCTTTGAAATTTACCAAGAATTTTAAAAAGTATATTAAGCATTTTCCAATAGTCATTCATAAATATAATAAAATCATCAACAAAACTTAAATGGGAGATGGGAAGACTACCAAAAGTACAATAATATAACATGGGGTCTTTACTAAAAAGAAAATTTAGAATGTACTAAGGACCTTGAGAAATTAACACTAAAATGTCCTCTGAAAAGAAGCAAGCATTAAGTATTAAAAGACTTATTATTTAGTTAATATTCATTATCAAATTTATTAGATTAAAAATAAATTTTTATCAAATTATTATTTTTTTTGTTTTTTTAATTGTTTTTAATTTTTATTCAATTTTTTAGAAATTTTAATGGATTATTGAATTTTTATTAATTATTAATTAATTATTTATGAATTATTATTATAATTTATTTTAAAGTATTATTTAAATTGCAATTAATTATCTCAAAATTTTATTTTATTTTACTTTAATTAATTATGTATATTTTATTTCTATTTAATATATTTATTTTAGTTATATTTAAAATTAGGTTTTTATTTAATTATTGAAATAGTTTATTATTACATTAAATTTTGGTTAATTTCTGTTAATATGAAATTAACTTTTAAATTCGCGAAATTGATAACATTAGTTAATGATAACCAATATATCAATCTTTGAAAGTTTGAGATTAATTTGATAAATATTTTTAATGAATTTATGTAGTTAATATTTAATTAATGTTTAGTTAATTATTAACTAAATTTTAATAAAAATTAGTTCTAAATTTTATTTATCTTTATTTTAGATGTTAATTGGATTTTATTGAATGTGAGTTTGTATTTTACAAAATTTTCATGAATTATTATGATTTTTGGAATGTTAAGCACTTAATTAAGAGCTACTTTTTATTAATTTTGTTTTATCATCAATTAATGTCAAATCAGGGTGAAATTTTTAATGGTTAATGATGTGACTAAGTTTGCTAGTTTAAAGTCTCATCCCTATTAGATATTTGTATGTATTTCTGAAATTTTCTTAAGTTCATTAGACACAAACCTTAATTACTTTCACTAGATGCCATTAAGGTTCAAATGGGTTTGTAACTTGTTGTGACTAACCCTTACACACATATAGAGAAACCACATTAATTTGGTGATCTAAACCTAAAAGA
Source organism: Dendrobium huoshanense (assembly GCA_016618105.1). Classification (NCBI taxonomy): domain Eukaryota; kingdom Viridiplantae; phylum Streptophyta; class Magnoliopsida; order Asparagales; family Orchidaceae; genus Dendrobium; species Dendrobium huoshanense. Next base: position 69,053,204 of record CM028359.1, on the reverse strand, counting down.
ATGGAACACATCAAATCTCTAAACATTTGGGGTAAAATTTTATCCAATTGCTTACAAATTTGATAACCATCAATATATCATTAAAATGGCTTTCAAAAAATTAGAGGATGTTAATAACTTTCCCTATTTTACCCTGTACAAATTTAGCTCAAATGATTGGGTATTTAAGGAATGTTTAATGAAAATTTTTAAATCACTAATAATATAATTATTCCCTAAACACTCAACAAATACATTCTCACTTACCGAATCATTTTCATTTTGAACATTTTTCATGATGGTTAGGGTTTCTCTGAGACTCCTCCTTCGCTCTGTGGCCACCTTGTGGGTAATCCTCTTCATTTCTCCTTAATTTTTCTTAGTTTTTCTTTCAATTTTCTACCTTCGATCATTTTTTGGTTATAATGGTAGTTAATCTGCAGATTGACCCTGGGTTTTTTTTATGGCAAGTTAAAATCGTGCTCCTTTAGGGAAGTTATGTCAAAGACTTCATCCATGCCAAAATTTCTCGACCTAAAAATCACTAATTGCCAAGGCTTACCATCTCTTTGGATTTTTCGATGACAAAATGTTGGCTCTGGTTTCTCCATTTGAGTTTGCTTTGGTGGGGAAATTCAATGATCATTGTCCACCACTTGATGTTATTCATAAATTTTTCTTCTAGCTTAAGCTTATAGGTGATTTCTCTGTCCCTTTGCTCAACTCTAAGAATATTTTGATTAAGTTATTGAATAACCTAGATTATTTTAGAGTTTTCTATCATCATTCTTATTTTGTTAGAAATTGTTACATGAAGTTATTTAAATGGACTCTCCATTTTGACATTACTATTGAATCTCTTATCATCCCTATTTGAGTTTCCTTCCCAAATCTTTATCCACATATATTTTATCCACATGTGCTTCTTAAGCTTGGGTCTTTGTTCGGCTGACCTTTGAGAACAGACAATACTAGCTCTAATGGCACAAGGCCCTCGGTTTCTTTTTATATCCTCATTTAGCTGATTATCCCGCCCCTTCTATTATAGATGTGGAAAGTTTAGCTGAGCTTCCTAGGCATAATATTATGGGTAATTTGGAACCTGCTCTTATGGGTGAGAAAATTCCTACTAAATTGTTGTATGAAAATATTGCTCCCGTTGGTGAAATGGGGTCGCTAGTTGGGCCTGCACTCCTAAACTCTGATGTAGTTGATCATGATCATGTGAACTATGTTGATATTGAAGTATTTTATTGGTCTTTTCACTTAGAAATTTTGGATTTTATTGATGCTTTGGGTGATTGTGTTAATGAATGCTTTCAATCACCTGGGGGTAAAATTGCTCCTATGGTTGTTGAATGTTCGAAGGAGGCAGATAAAAAATTATGAGATGTTAATAGGGAAGTGGTAAATGAACTGTCGAATGGTTTGGTTCCTATTGAATCACCTAAAGCTTCTAATTATCTGGATTTGAGGGCCTTGCCTTTCGGTCAGGTTGGGATTGAATCTCTTGTTGACATTTCTATTGATATCAATTTATCTAACGTATTGAAAGGTCAATTGACTACCATTCCAAGGGAAACTGCTGAAGTGCAAACTGACTGGCTTGATGAGTCTCATTCTTTTCCAAGTGGGGATGAGGTGGAGAATATGTATGAGTACGATGCTCAGTTCCATGATTTGTATGATTTGAATGTGAGCTGTGTTACATTAAATGATTTCTCGCATGTTGGTAAACATCACAAGCAGAAATCCAATAAATTGAAAGTTTTACTTTGTTCATTTTATCCTTGATGGCTGTATTATTTGGAGGTTCTTCGGTATGTGGTATTACTGTGGTGGTTTCTTTAAGAATGTGGTTTCTGTGATTTCTCAGGGATTAGTTCTTTCTTGTTAGCACTTTGGATTGGTGGGCTGCTTTTATAACCTATTTTTGTGCCTACTTCTTCTTGGATCTTTTTTGCAGATTGTTATAGAAGTTTTGATATTGTAATTGCTGCTATTTCATCATTTTGGAAGCACTTCTTTAGATTTTGGCATTTCTTTTTTATTGTATAATCTTTTGTATTAGATTGGAACATTAGCTCATAGGTTTTGATTCAAAGATTTTATTTTATAGAGCTTTTGGTTCTTTAAGGACTTGTAATGTTGTTTTTTTGATGGAACGCATAAGCCCCACCATGGGTTTCTACCAAAATAATAATAACTTTTCAAAAAAAAAAGCTCAAATTACATATTCCATAAAGGTATTATATGCAGGGAATGGATTTCAGTTGAATTAATAGTTAATTTACAAAGATCTAGGTCAAATAATGACCTAAACTCTTATAAATTCATCTATAAATGACCTCAAATACCCCTGGTAAAACTATTATATGCTCTCAATTCCTTCTAGTTTATTACATTTAAATTTGGGCATAATTAGATAATTATTTAGGGATTAATAAAAAAATTCAATAAATAATAAAAGTAATATTACCACATGAATATTAACCCTCTAGAACTAATTTTATTGCTAAATAAAATCTGATTTTTTTCTAAAAAAAATGATGTATTGTTTGTTAATTTTTTGTTAACTATGTATTTAATTACAATTTTCTAAAGTTTTTATAGTTTAAAATTATTTAATAAATGATTTAACAACATACCTAGCTGGTGAAGGTAGCTTGACACATGGTAGCAAGTGATTGTGCTACATAGAAGGTGGCACAGGCGTGGTAGAATGATAACTAGTCATACAACATGCACAATTAGCTACTTGAACATGTTAGATTTCACCAAAGTTGTATAATCCATGATGTTTGGGGTGAAGGGCTCTGATCCAATTGGAGGTTATATTGAGCTTGTAGATGCTTCTCTTCCAAACCTTTGAGCTCTTCTAATTAGAGTTTAACATGAAAATCTAAAGTTATCTTGTAATTTATTACCACCCTAAGTCAAGGTAGATATACTTTCAAAGAAATAGCTGCTTGTATACCAAAGACTAAAGCATGTGGTGTAGATTGGGTTGGAGTTCTAAATGTGATTAGGTATGCCTACATAGCATCAACCAACTTCTTGTGGCATTGATGCTTTTTATGATCTAAGGTTTTCTTTAATATCTAAACTAAAGTTTTACTGAAGGCCTCTGCTAATCCATTTTGCTTAGGGTAATATATGGTAGATTACCTCTAACCAAAGATATTGCATCTTGAAAAATTATTTATTTTAGTACTTTTGAATGAAGGATCATTATCTAAGATAATTTAGTGAGGAACACTGAATCTATGTATGATATATTCTTTAAGAATTTCATAATGGTATGAGCTTTGAATTCTATCAAAGGAACTGTTTCTACACATTTTGAGAAGTAATTAGTAGTTGCTAATATGAAGCTATGACCTCTAGAGGATGTAATTTTGAGAAGTAATTAGTAGTTGCTAATATTTGTACCTTAACTTTCAAAAGACCACAAAGTGACTATTGGATGTAGGGCATTTTGTGACTAGTGTAAAACTACACCATATACCTCATATTGATGAAAATGATATGAATCATTCATGCAGTCATCTATCATCGAAGAACAGTAATATCCCATTCATTTTAAATTTTTTTTTTCATTTTTTGCTCAGATTAGTGTTCACTACATAATCCAACATGTACTTCTTATATGATCTTCCATGCTTCTGATTTATTTAGACATCACAACCATATATGATCGAATGATCTTCTATATATAATGACGTTTATCAGAGCATAAGATAACAATCTTCTTCTAATTTGATCTACTACTAATTTGTCATGAGGGAGCTTATTTTTTCAAAAGTATTAGATGAAATGTTTTCTCTAATCCACCAATTCATAATATACTTCTAATCTAATATTCACCTTAATTCATGATTTTCTATTTATATTTTCAAAGTCTATACGAGATAAAACTTTACAGTCGTACACTTCTATCAAAATTGAATCTTTTTCTAGACATGTATATGCTTTGGCTAACTTAGCGAGAGCATTTGCCATAGAATTCTTTTCATAAGAATATCTATTTAATGTCACATTTGGAATCTTTTCTATCAAATGCTCATATATTGTGATAAGGAATCAAAGTTTTTTTCAATACTTAGTAAATTCTAGCTACCTGATTAATCACAAGCTACAAATCTCTAATGGTTTTGATCTCTTCAATTCCATTCAAGATTGTTAGTTCTAATCAAACTATCAATGTCTCGTACTCAGCTTCATTATTTGTATAGGGTTCTGGCATATGGTAAGAGTAATACATTAAAAATTTATCTTGTGTAACAAATATTATACCGATTCCTATTTTCTCCTAGAGAAATATCATAGGATGCTCCTTGCTGGTTGAAAGTAGCGCCATTAAAATAAAATTCCTAAGAAGACTTTTATTTGACTCTAATTCAATAATTTATTCATCAAGTAGTTCTTTATTTATATGGAAGTCATCTTGGATTGGGTGAGCAGCTAAGAAGTCTGCTATATCTTTCCCTTTTATTACTAAATAATTCCCATTTACAACTAGGATTATTGCTTATATATTATGTTATCAGCTAGCAATATATTTCAAGCAGGCGTAAGCCTAGAGGTATTTACACACCTCAAATTCAATTTCAAACAACGAAAACATCATCAATCCTTAATCCCACTACGTCGGGTCGGCTACATGAATCTTTTTCTCCATTGTGTCCTATTAAAAGTCAAATACTCATTTTAATATAATAAAGAAAGATCATTTAGAATATTTTCTAACCAAGCCTTTTTAGGTCTGCCTCTACCTTTCTTAACATAAGTCAAATCTAATACCTCTATTTTCTTAACCTGGTCATCGGAAGACTGTCATTTTATAAGACCAAACCATCTAAGGTGGCTCTCTCTAATCTTATCTACTACTGGAGCTACTCCAACCTTTTCACGTATATGCTCATTTCATATCCTATCTCTAAGGGTAAAGCCACTCATCTACCTGATCATCCTCATCTCTGTCACACTTAACTTAGTATTATGCTTCTCTTTTAATGGCCAACATTCAACACCATAAAGCATTGCAAGACTGACCACCATCTTATAGAATTTTCCCTTAAGTTTAAGGGGTACATTTTTATTACACAACAAACCCGATGCATTCTGCTACTTCAACCATCCAACTTGAATTATATTGATAATATCCCCATCTATTTCACCATCTCTCTGAATAAAAGATCCAAGATATCTAAAATGTGTACTCTTATTAATGACTTAATCACCCATAGTTACAATCTCCTCACTAGGTCTAATTCTACTAAGATTACACATCATATATTCTATTTTAGATCTACTCAAGCGAAAACCTTTAGACTCTAAGGTTCACCTCCATAATTAAAGTTTACCTTTAACTCCCTCTCTAGTCTTATCAATAAGAAGAATATCATCAGCAAAAAGCATACACCATGGTACATCCTCTTGCAATTGTTTAGTGAGAACATCCATGACAAAAACAAAAAAGATATTGGCTTAAGGCTGATCCTTGATGTAACCCAACCAAAATAGGAAATACTTGGTCAAACCACCTTACGTTTGAACACAAAAAATAACTCCTGAATATATATATTTAATGACTTGAATATAAGATTATTAACTCCTTTCTTATCAAGAACACTCCATAGAACTTCTATTGGAACTTTATCATGCACTTTTTCTAAATCAATAAATATCATATGTAGATCCTCCTTATTTTCTCTATATTTCTCCATCAAACCTCTTAATAAATGAATGGCTTCCATAGTCGACCTACCCGGCATGAATCTAAATCGATTAGAGAAACATTAGTATCATGCCGCAACCTTTGCTCCATAACTCGCTCTCATAGTTTTAAAATATGACACATTAACTTAATTCCTCTATAATTTGCACAATCTTATGCATCACCTTTATTCTTAAAAATAGGAACTAACACACTCAGTCTCCACTCATCAAACATCTTTTTAATCTTTAAAACAGTATAAAAAAGTTTAGTAAGCCAAGAAATTCCTTCAACTCCTAAGCATTTCCACACCTATATTGGAATATCATCATGTCCAACAGCATTTCTACCCATCATTTTTCTTAAAGCCTCTCTAACTTTAGTTTTACTAATACGCTGATAAAAACAAAAATCTTTATTTTCATTTATGGTTCTAAGGTCACTACAGGCAATCGTATTTTCACAATCTTCATTAAAACGTTTAGCAAAATAACTCATCCACCGTTATTGAATATTATCTTCAACAAAAATACTTTTTGATCTTCATCCTTATTAAAATTCACTTGAATTAAATCCTTACTACTCTTATCTCTATGTTTTGCTAACTTATACATATATCTTTCTTCCTCCTTAGAATCTAATCTATTCTAAAAAAATACTAAAAGCTAAGGTCTTTTCATTGCATACTTCATTTTAGATTCCTTACATGCCTCTTTATATCTTTTTTCATTATCTGAGTTTTTGTAATTAAACCAATTTTTATAACAAATCTTCTTATTTTAATCTTATCTTGTATATTTGGATTCCACCACTAACTATTTTTACTATTAGGAGCTTTTTCCTTTAAAACTCCAAACACATCTTTTGCAATAATCATAATATCACTAGCCACTTTTTTCTACTTAATATTAGCATCCTTATGCATAGATAAAATCTTAAGATCTAAAACCTTACTCTCAAATATATTTTTGTTAATATTTTTTAAATGCCCCATCTTATGCTAGAATATAGTTTTACTTTATTTTTTTAATTTTTGCCCCTTTATCTTAAATTCTAAAACTAATAACCAATGTTGGGTACATAAAGTTTCACTCAGAATAACTTTACAATCTTTATAATCCAAATGATCTAATTTTCTTATAAGAAAAAAATCAATTTGAGTTGTAATATATCCATTTTTATAAGTGATGAGTTACTCATTCCTTTTCTTAAGTAAGGTATTAGCAATTAAAAAATCATAAGCTAAGAAAAAATCTAATAATGTCTTGCCACGTTCATTTGTCATTCCAAACTCATGTCCACCATGAATGTTTTTAAAATCATTAACCTCTCTTCTAACATGTCTATTTAAATCTCCTCCAATAAAAACTCTTTCTTCATGAGCTATCTTTTGTATTAATTCTTCTAAGTCATTCCAAAAATTTAATTTTGAACTCATATCCAAACCTACTTGAGGAGCATAAGCACTTATAATATTAACAATCTTAACATCAACAATAATCTTTAAAGCTATAATTTTATTTCCAATTCTATTAATTTTTATAATATTATCCTTCAAACCCTTATCTATAATAACACCTACACCATTTCTAGTATGACTCTTACCCAAATACCAAAGTTTAAATCCTAAACTATCAGTCTCCTTAGCCTTCTCTCTAACCCATTTAGTTTCCTAAATGCATAAAATATTTAACTTTTCTATAAATCATAATATCTATTAATTCCATTAATTTTTCTGTAAGGGAATGTATATTCCAAGTTCTTATCCTAATTTTAGTTTCATGGACTAGCTTCTTTGGCCACTTCCATCCTTGATGTGAGAAACCTTGCCTATTTAATACTACACCCAGGCACCAGTGTAACAGCTCTTATATTATTTCTCATTGTATTTAGGACATATAGCACGTCGCTTCCAAGGGATGCCCTAGCATTAACACAATCTCTTAAAGGATTCATGTCATTATTATTCGACAAGTTTTATGCTGGTGGTCAATTACCTAATGCAACCATCTGATGACCTGTAAGGTTGTTTGGTCCATTCAAGTCATATTAATTTTTTTTTGCTTCAAATGATACTTGGATATCTTTACTCTCAACTTTTTAAAGGGTACATAGTAGACACATGAAGTATATTTATAGAGTTTTTTTTTAGTTATCCAGAATATGTTAGCCATGTATGAAGAAGCTTTAAGTCGTCCCCTACAAAGAAAGGTTCAATGATGCAAACCGAGGAATACATGCTTATATTGCACGAGCTGATGACACTCTCTTAGAGAAAAAGGCTAATAATCATAATGAGATATTTAGGTGTTACATACATGAATGGTAAAAATAATAGAATTATTTCCTCTGAAATATGCACGCCAAGTCAATTAGGGTAAAACTTTTTAATACAAGAGATTTCTTAAATGTCACCGGTTGGAAATTTCTTTAAATTAGATTCCAGGAAAAGAATGGTTACCTTTTCAGCCTTCATTTCTTATCAATTTGGTACCATGAGATGAAAATCCATAGAGATGGTGGTCATTCCCCACCAGATATTGACTATAGACACCTTGACAATGAGCATGTCATTTTATATTATGGTTGGAGTTTGCAGTTTGACATTTTCATTATTGATTTCTATAAAGAGTGGATGAAGGAGGTATTACCTGATGGTAAGCCTAGAGATTTCTTCAATATTGAGGATTGGAAAGCCCTGCAATATGAGTGTCAGTTTTATTAAAAATATTATCCAACTATAATCGCATTTACATATGCTAATTTGGAATTAGAAAATCTATGTCCTTGTATAAATGTTATCTACGCCAACTTCTTCTATGTTTTTATCACTGTACTTTTCTTATTTAGTAGGAAGTGTGTTTATAAATTTTTCTTTGTTATGTAATCGGTTCTCTATGCATCTACATTAAAAAATTTTCTATGTTGGATAAGGACTTCTACTTATTTAGCTTAGTTCTCCAGCATATTAGTTTGCGTTACTTATACTTTTAGTTATACAAATTAAAATGTGACTTAAAAAGACTTGGTCAGAAAATATTAGAAATGATGTTTCTTTATTAGATTTAAATGAGAATTTGATTTTTAACAGGACACAATTGAGAAAAAAGGATTCATGTTGCCAACCCCATGTAGTGGGACATCTATTTGATGTTATAGTTGTCATTATTGAATTAAAATGTCATGTTATTAGTATACTTGAGTTAATTATAATAATTTATATAAATTTTTAAGTCAATTAAATATTAAACTTAAAATAGTTTGTAGTATCAAATCATTACTTACTACAAAATTAACATGTTTTGCCCCATTAGTCTATCCTACAAATCAACATGTAATATAGAAATTGGTATTATAACATCAATTTGTATTATGATATCATTATGAGCTGTCTAATCATCATGTATTGTTAAATCAATTTATTTTGTTAAATCACTTCGTATTACCAAATCTGTCAATTTTATCAAATTAGGCTATTCATTTATTTCTTGATAATATATTATAATTAATATAATCTACTTGAATTCTCCTATAAATTGAGCATGTATTCCTTGTTTGGATGAATATAATAGGTATCCTCCATTCTCCACTTTCTCTGCAAATATTCTTGTGAATATGACACCAACAATCCCTTCAATGCAACTTATTATAGAGGGCAGCACTTGATTGAGGGAATGCTTAGCATATGTCATTGATGAGGGGTTAGAAGAGATTGCAAAAGAGAATAAAATTTATCGGTGTTATATACATTTTTGGTCAGAAATGGAAGGTTGCTTATTATGGCACGCACACATCAAAGCTATGGATATTTACTATTACAAGAATGGAGACAATTTGACTAAGGCGGGTGGGAGATTTTTGCAAAAGAAGTTTTTGAAACTGGGGGGGGGGGGGGGGACATTAGCACCTATTAATGTTCTAAATGTTAAAGGCTTGATACTTTGAAATTGGATGTCATGGAAGATGGGTCATTTCATATGATTTTGAAAAACCTGATAACTTATATAGCTCACTACATCCTTTATAAGAAATGTCATCCCATGGCTGATGTGTTCCTCATTGAAACATATAAGAACTTGATTGTTATTCCTGATAGAAAGAAAAAGGAGGTTCTAAGTGCATCGGACTGGCAATGCGTCCAACTTTGGTTCAAGAACAAATTCAATTGCTGCCCAACTCAAACCCAAATCCAAGCTTGCATGCGAATGGTGGTGAATAATATTTGAAGGCCTTCTTTTCATTTTTTTAACTGCCTTATGTGTGTTAGTTTACTGATTTCCAAATGTTGTTTGAATGTGGTTTATTCTTGTGTAATGTATTAGATAACTAAATTCCAAGTTGTAGTTTATGTTTATTTACGTTGTTGGATGTGCCTGTTTGTCTCATATTGAATATACTTTTTAACTTGAGTTTTTTAATTTTATTTGAAATTTATTAATGTTTCAATTTAACTCCAAATTTATTTAGTAAATTTAAATTAATTTTAAATAAAATTGAATAAGTTAAGTGAATATTACATTAACTCAATGAAAGGAAACTCATATTCAATGATCACCGGAAATATCAACATCAGCAAAAGTCTACATCATATAGAATACAAACAAAACACTAACTAATGCCTCCTACATCTTTTGTGGGGTAATGGATGACTTCCTGGTGTGTAATGATGTGCTGGATGTATAGGTCTATCACATAACATATGCTGCTCAACCCCAATGATGCCTTACTACTCCACCCCAAGTGTGGTTTCTTCTACAACATTCGTTAATGTAGTGTATGGAACATACTCATGTGAGAACCATGCTTGTGTAGACTATTGATTTGGCTAAGTAAAGTAATCCTGACCAAGTCCTAAATGTTTATATGATGATGGTCCCATATCCGTAGAATGGAGATCCACTATCACTGGAGTGGAGGTACTGCCTGGATACCATATATATCCATGCTCTAAGTAATGCTCATCACGAATATGAACCTCTCTATGCATATCCATAGTCATCTCTGTTATTATCTTAATAATACTTTTGTCATTATTGTAGTCATCAGAACTCACCAAAGGTAGCACTGCCCACTCTACGTCCAAGAAACAATTATGTTGAAGGAAAAAAAATTAAATGACTATAAAAATAGTGATTACTTAACTGTCCAATAAGCCATCCAGCTCATCTCTATAACTGTTGATGCTACTTGTTGTGAGCTGCATTATGAGTTCTTGGTTCCACCTACATAAATAAAACAAATTAAATTAGTTTATGTTAAGCAATGCAAAATTAAAGATATTAGAAATTAAAGGCCAATTAAATAGAATACTTGTATCCAACAGTAAGGCCATCCAAGCTAACATGCTGTGGGACATAAAGTACATGATGTTCGACATGAAGTGCTCCAAAAACCAAATCTGAAGCAAATGAATACATCCTAAAATATTTGAACTCTTTGTCTTTGTCGCATCAATAAGTTCCTTGTACAAGTGAGCCAGTATTATTTCCCATAAAAGATAAGTGTTAAACAAACCTAAGTCCTCTAGCAATGCAAGAACCTTAAAAATGAATCTCATAATTAGAGATGTTTGGTAGAAGGTAAGATGTCATCAAGAAGAGAATATATGCTCAAACATGCTACCAAAAATCAAGCTCAATCAAGTCCAGGTATGAATCTCTATAAAAGGTCCAACGTAGTCATCTCAAAGGTAAGCATGTCTGAGCTTTTGTCTGTCCAATCCTGAACTTTGAAGAGACTCGTGGATTGAATGGTCTGTCCAATCCTAAACTTTAAAGAGACTCATAGATTGAATGGATCATGATATACGACATCTCACTGAGGGTGTTGGCCTAGTAGATCATGATAACAATCATACCAACTCAACCATCATCTACAAGCACCTACAACACTGTGGCCAACCAATATTGGCCCATCAATGTGAAGACCCAATATGACATGAACATCATGTAATATAATATTCATCTCACCTATAGGTAAGTTAAATGAGTTCATCTATGGGAACCAGCACTCTACTAAAGCTATAAGTAGATTGTGATCCATCCTGATATACCATAGCTAACTCACATAGTCCAATCATAAAATATGAAGCCCTTTCATAAACCTCAGATAATTGATTATCCACTAATGTACCATTAGAATATACGAGGGAGTTTCCAAAATAGTTCCCGACAAGTTTCGAAGATTGAAAGTCATTAGTAGCACTAAGTGAAAATAGGATCTACTTAATACTTTAAGATAAATCATACCTCATCTAGATGGACCGCTCTATGTGATCCACATAGTGTAACAATGTTGGGATGTATGTCCATCAACAGAGCTTGTTGATTTTTATCCCCTTATGGAACACCCTATGTAGCTTGACACTTCCGTCGAGCTGGTTGATTTTCCATCATAATAGTTGCTAGTTTGTCAACAAAAATTTGATACTTTTCAATATAAATAAAAGAGCAAAAAATGTTAAAGTTAGTAAAAAAATTTCTTGTAACATAATTGTTTGTAAGGAAAAAAGCTTTTTTCAAAAGTAGTTGGCAAAAAATGAAAGCCTTGGTTGACTTTTCATGATATATTGGCAAAAAGACACATTGAAAAAATGATATATCTTTCATTCTCGTACTAAAAATATATAATAAACATTCTTACATCAGTTTCATTTTTTCACAATTGAGCCCGCACTCACGGGGAAAATGTGTTGTTATTGTAGTGTTCTTCAGTAGTTATAATCTCCAACCATCAGACAAACATTTCAACAAAATTATAATATATGACAGTAATAAGAGCTTACACTAGTAACACACGTGCTCTCTTTAATATGCCATTAAATGCTTCTGATGCGTTAATTGTCATTATTTCGTATCTGAACCCATTTTGAAACATCCCACTCAACTAAACATTGATGAAGTTCAGGCTTTATTTTGATTATATCTAACATGCTTTGATTGAATTTTTAAGGATCATCGGTATTATCTGTTATGTACATCTTCTGGCTTAGAAACTCCACATCAACAACTCCCATTTGTTGAACAGCTTTCTTAAAGTTTTCACACAATTTTCTAAGACAATGGCGATGTGCTCCACCTGGGAATATGTCCCTATAGCCATGTACTAACCCAACATGCTAATTAGATATAATACAGAGATTACTTCTAGTGCTAACAGATGTGATTAAATCATGAATCATGGCAAGAAACCAGAGCCAAGAATTATTGCATCCAGACTCCACAATTCCAAAAGCTAATAGGAAGATATCATTATTAGCATCAAGCCCAACAACTATAAGTAATGTCCCCCTATATTTACCCAATAAGAATGTCACATCAAGGCTGAGAACGAAATGAAAAAATCTCCAACTAGTGATAAATGGTCTGGAAGCCAAAAATAACCTTTGAAATCTATGTGAACTAGAGGATTGGATTTTATAAACTATTTTGGGCATATCTGTAACAGTAGCTTCCATGAACAAATTTAGTGATGGATAAGATTCCTCCAAACTATCAAACATTGCTTTAATAGCCTTTCGATATGCATCCCATACTTTCATGTATGAAACTATTATGTTAAACTTTGCCTCAACTCTTCCAATAATTTCTCTGGGATTAATATACATTTACTTCCTTATAATCTAAATAATGAAGAAGCTAATGAACAGTGAATTATATTGCCTGTGACCTGCTTGAAGAATATGGTTCGTACACGTATATGGACATTTTATGGTGGATATCTTCAATACCCACACCCAAATGCTTGTTTAGACTAAAATGTAAAAGCCAACAACAGTTAATCGTCACAGTATCATGTTGTATACATGCAACTGTGAATTTTTAAATATTTGAAGCGACCATGATAAATTGAATATTATTTTTAGTGGACCAACCATGAAAGGAAATTGCAGTTATGATTTTTGGTAGAAGCACATATGCTCTACCAATTCATTTGTAATGATGAATTCATTATTTATAAGGCTAAAAAAAGTAGTACTATCAGATGCAACCTCCGCATTCCACTAGCATGTACTCATGGAAATCTTAGCATATTCATTATTAAAAATTTGTTAGGGATGTTAAGCCCTATAGAACTGGCCCAAGCTAACCACGAGGGGGGGTGAATTGGTATTTTAAAAATTCTTTTCAACAAAAGCAATAAGATCACAAACCAAAATCAAATCACACCACAAGACAAAAATAATGCGGAAATTAAAGTGCGGAAGCAAGAAAACAATAACACAGAAATTTATAGTGGTTCGGTCAACCTGGCCTACGTCCTCTCCTTGGAGGCACCCTCCAAGTATTGAACTACAAAACGTGTCTCTTCTTTAGCCCCAACGGCTAGGCGGAGAAGCCCTCACAAAGAAGCCATTTTTGCCACCCCGGCAAGGCAGAGAACCTATCTCCTTTTGCTTCTTCCTGAAGCTGGCAGAGAACCACAATCTAGTGCTGAAAACCTTACCTCTACCGACCCTTCAATGGACAAGAAACTCTAGACGAAGAAGAAGCAGAGCGATCCTTGAAGCACCCTTGTGAATCCCCTCACAAGCTCCCCCTCACAAGATACTCTCTCTCTCTCTCTCTCTCTCTCTCTCTCTCTCTCTCTCTCTCTCTCTCTCTCTCTCTCTTTCTCTCCTAAAGGCCTTCTCAGGTCAAGGCAGCAGCAAAAGATTGTTCAAAATATTGAACAAGAGCTCTTAAATAGAAGAGCTTCAAAGGATCTCATTAATTGTAAGTTGCCGACAATATCGTCCAGGACGATAAGGACATCGGCCTGGCCGATTAGTACAAATCTTAGAAGATCGGCCAGAGCATCGCCCTGAATACAAACTGGACGATTTAAAATTGGCTTGATCATCCAGGCCGATCTCACGATCGTCCCGGCCGATCAGTTCAAATCAGAGGAAAATCATCCAGAGCATCGCCCTGAATTTAAGCTGGCCGATATTTATCGTCCAGAAGTGACTAAGGTTTTTGAATAGATCGTCCTGGCCGATCCTACGATCGTCCAGAACGATATGATCGTATCAATCATCCTTAATTACTCCCTTAATTTCCTGATCAATTAAGGCATAATTTGTGAATATCGTCAAGACCGATTAATGATCGTCTTGTCCGATTATTAAAAAATATAGTATACCTTAATTGTCTATGGCGGTAACTTCTTTCTGTTTTGAGCTTATCGTCCTAGCCGATACACGTATCGTCCAGGATGATCTGTTAATGACGGATGCCTTAATTAAGAAACCTTGTTTAGATTTCTGTTTTAAGCCCGATCGTCCAGGACGATGTAAATATCGTCCTGGCCGATATGAGTAAAAACAGAAATTCTAAGTCTCTCAAGTGTGTGTGTGTAGGGTTAATTAGCATAAGCCTCTTTGATCATTACAAATAGACTCAATAAGAGAAAAAACAAAGTACAGACTAACTCAACCCTAAACCTACGCAACCTTGAACTTGGCTTTGTTTGTTCGTCCGATCTTCGATTCCTGAAAAATTAGAAGTAACAGGCAGTTCAAGAGAATCAATAGTATTTGTCAATCATCAAAACATAAGTTATGAAAATATATTTGCAACAATCTCCCCCTTTTTGATGATGGAAAAACACTACGAAGACAGTTAGCAGTAAAATTTCGGGATCAACAAGTGTAAAAACATCATAGACTTCTCCCCCTTTTGACATATCAAAAAAGAAGGAGGTAACAAAAAAGACCAATAGCAAAAAAAAAAAATTTAACCAAGGCATGAAATGATGTAGTATTCCATATGATTGATTTAAAAACTTATGGGTTAATGAGTTAACAATCTCAAAAATCCAAAGAATGGTAGAATATCCGGTCATGGTTACCCTAAGCTCAGACATTTTCTTATGGTAGAATCGTCTTTTGAAATCAATGACCTAACTCAAAGAATTAATTGGATATGAAAAAAGGAATCCATCCATTACTTGGTTTAAGATAAAAGTATCTTTATAAAATAATGAATCAAAGTAAATTTGTCACAATCGAAACCAAGCCTTTGAGAATCAAAACTTCTAAGTTCTAAAAGATTTAAAAAGAGAGAATAGCTTGCTTTTGAGTGGGCTCATTTTATGCCTCTTGTCAATTGTGTGGCGCTTTGCGCATCTTTTTATAGATTTTTAATTTTGGCATCTTTGCGCTTCTTTTGTTGGCATCATTGGCCAAATTTTTTTTTTTTTTGCAAGATACATTCTCTTTTATAATCTCTTAAAAAAATCCTTAGTTATGAGTATATCTTCGTAGATATTAGAGAATAGAAGCTCTCTCTCTAACATAAGGAAGAATTACCACAAGCAGAATCAATAATCAAAGACAAGAGTAACAAGGGGTCTTGATGTGACAAAAAAACTTTAAACATTATAAATATAAGATAGATTTGCTTAAGCAAGTTTAAGAAAAAAATCTTAATTTCATACACAATCTTTAATTTGAAATAGATTTTTGATTAGAAAAGAAAACTATGCCACTAAAATATGTTAGAGAAAGAGACACAATCACAAAATATTTTTACCATCTAAGAGATTAAGAGATAAAAAAACACATTGACTACAAATTTTCAAAAACAAGGGCATGGAATATGTTATCATTTCAGCGATGATTTTGAAAAACTAAGTAAGAGGGAAAGAAAGAAAAAAAAAAAGAGAGTAAAACACACCAAAAACTAAGAGAAAAAAAAATAATAAAAGCAAAAGAAAGTAACTAAAAGATCAAGTTTCATGCATTTATGTCAATCACATCCAATCTGGTCCTTAAAGAACTGAAAGTGTCGAAGGCCAGTGGTTTAGTAAAGATTTCAGCCAATTGATTTTCAGTTGTCACATGGTGTAACTCAATGTCTCCCTTAGTCACATGATCTCTAATGAAGTGATGCCTAATATCAATGTGCTTAGTCCTTGAATGCTGGATAGGATTCTTAGAGATGCATATGACACTAGTGTTGTCACAAAAGATTGAGATGGTGCCTACAGGTAGTCCTAAATCTAATACCTGTTGTTTCAACCAAAGGACTTGGGCCACACAACTTCCAAGAGCATTGTACTCAGCTTCAGCAGTGGAAAGTGCAACAGAGTTTTGCTTCCTACTAGGCCAAGAGACCAAAGACTGTCTAATGAATTGACAAGTTCCTGAAGTGCATTTTTTATCCACCTTGCATCCTGCAAAATCAGAGTCAGAAAAACCATTAATCTCAAAAGAAGTGATGTTTCTAGGGTACCAAATCCCTAAGCCTTAGGTCCCCAAAAGGTATCTAAAAATTCTCTTAACAGCAGTCAGGTGGGACTCCTTAGGGTCAGCTTGAAATCTAGCATAAAGGCAAACACTAAACTTAATATCAGGTCAGCTCGCAATCAAGTTAAGTAAAGATCAAATCATGCCTCTATACTTCTTCTGATCAACAGACTTACCACTTGGGTCCTTATCCAATGGAGCACTAGAAGTCATGGGAGTGTTAATTGGCTTAGCTTTGTCCATCTCATACTTCTTCAAAATATCCTTTATATATTTTATTTGATTTAAAAAGATTTCATCCTCCAATTGTTTTATGCTAAACCCCAAAAAGTAGGACAACTCTCCCATCAAACTCATCTTCTCGACTCATTATTTTAGAAAAATCATCACACAATTTTTTATTAGAAGATCCAAAGAGTATATCATCAACATAAATCTGAACAATGAGTAAATCATCTCCAACTCTCCTAAGAAAAAGGGTGGTGTCTATACTCCCCTTGATAAATTCCCTCTCTAGTAAGAATGTGCTAAGCCTCTCATACCAAGCTCTTGGTGCATGCTTTAACCCATACAAAGCCTTTTTTAATTTAAAAATATGATTTGGAAATTGGGAACTCTCAAAACCTGGGGGTTGCTCTACAAACACATCTTCTTTTATTTCCCCATTTAAAAGGGCACTCTTGACATCCATTTGAAAAAGCTTAAATCCTTTATAACAGGTAAAGGCTAATAGCACTCTAATGGCTTCCAATCTAGCTACAGGGGCTAAAGTCTCCTCAAAGTATATCCCTTCCAATCTTGCTTTATTCCTAACCACCACTCCTGAATCATTCACCTTGTTCTTAAATACCCACTTTGTCCCAACTACACTTTGTCCCTTAGGTCTTTCTACAAGCTCCCAAACATCATTCCTTACAAATTGATTCAATTCTTCTTGCATTGTTAAAATCCAAAACTCATCAGTAAGGGCTTGGTTAATGGTGGTAGGTTCAGTCATTGAGATAAAGGCAGAGTGGTTCACCTCCTTCCTAAGTCAATGTCTAGTCTTAACTCCACTAGAAGGGTCTCCTAAGATCAAATCCTTGGTATGACTTGTAGAGTATCTCCAATCTCTAGGCAAAGTGTGAGAAGGTCCAACCCTTTCATCCAAATCAATATTTTCTACTCCTTGGGTGACTTCTCCTACTCTTTCATTATTTTGGTGTTCTACCCCCTTCCCCAAATTTTCTACTCCACTAGTAATCTCTTCAATCTCATCATCATTCTCAACTCCATGTTTCTTAGGATCAGACTCATCAAATACTACATAGGTTGTCTCTTCCACCATTAAAGTTCTCTTGTTAAACAACATAAAAGACTTCCCAACACTAGAATATCCCAAGAATACTCATTCATCAGATTTAGGATCAAATTTTCCCAAGTGATACTTCCCATTGTTGTGAATAAAAACCTTACAACCAAAGACATGAAGGTGAGAAACATTAGGTGTCCTACCCTTAAGAATCTCATAGGGTGTCTTTTCTAATTTGGCTCTAACATTCACCCTATTCAACACATAACAAGTTGTGTTAACCGCTTAAGCCCAAAAGTATTTTGAAAGTGAATACTCAGCAAGCATGGCTCTAGCGGCTTCCACCAAGGTCTGGTTCTTTCTTTCAGCTACCCCATTCTGCTGAGGGGTCCTAGGAGCAGAAAAATTGTGGCTAATCCCCTTGTCCTCACAAAAATCTCCAAATCTTTCATTCTCAAACTCTCCCCCATGATCACTATGGATGATCAAAATCTCACAACCTAGCTTTTTCTAAATCCAAGTAGAAAATATTTTAAACACCTCAAAAGACTCATTTTTATGAGAAAGAAATCAAGCCCAAGTGAACCTCAAGTAGTCATCAATAATCACAAATCCATAGACTTTCCGTCCCAGGCAGACAGTGCTAATGGGTCCAAACAAATCCATGTAAAGGACTTCTAAAGGTCTAGAGGTGCTAATGTCCTTAATGGGATGAAAGGTGGAGTGGACTTGCTTTCCTAGTTGACAGGCATCACAAATGTGGTCTTTTGAAAACTTGAGTTTGGGGACACCTCTAACTAGGACTTTTTGGGTCACTTTCCTAAGGGTTTTCATACTTGCATGACAAAGTCTCCGGTGCCACAACCATGAATCATTAATCACTATTTTTAAGCAAAATGAAGCAGCATATTCAATGTTATTTAAATCAAGCATGTAGACGTTGTTGATCCTCTTTCCCTGCAAAATAGTGTTGTTACTTAAACTTACAATGCATGAATTTGAAAAGAATTGCACGATGAAGCCTTTGTCACAGAGTTGACTGATGCTGAGCAAGTTTTGCTTCAATCCATTTACAAGCAAAACATTTTCAATCATAAGGTTCTTGGAATTACCAATTATACCTGCGACTACCACCTTCTTGGTGGTGTTGTCTCCAAGAGTAACCTTGCCTCCAATCCTGGACTCTAGTACAACAAACTGGTTGGCATCATCAGTCATATGTTGAGAGCATCCATTGTTCAGGTACCATATACTCTCACGAGGCCTTTTGTGATAGCCCTCCTGCAAAATTACCAAATGTTAGATTTAGGAACCCAAGTAGTTTTGGGTTCCTTCTTATGAAGAGTAGAATGCAATGCATGTGTGGTATGCTATGGATCATGCACCTTAGGTCTCCACACCCAATGTGTACTATGGTGAATTGTGAAAGTGTGTGAGATGTGTCCTAGCATGCCACATGAAAAACATCTAACTCCAGGAAAGGGATTTCTTAAGAGGTTTGAGTTATAATGCCTCTTCCTAGGTTTTGTAAATTGATCAAAAGTAGGTGTCATCCTAGTTTTCTTACATGTTTCTGATTCATTTTGAATCTTCAAATTTGTTCTTTTTAAGACCTCGTTTTCAATCCTCAAATTTTTCTCCATCTCTTTAGACTTCTTAAAATCAGATTCAAGTGGTGTGTGTGAAACTTTTAATGCATCATGCTTTTCAACTAATTCACAATGATTTTTATTTAACTCATCAAGTAAAGTCATGTGATTTGAATCAATCATTTGATGGTCTTTAGTCAAAATTTCATGCTCTTTTTGTAGGTTCAAAAATTTTAATTTCAAGCTAGTATGTGTTTTCTTTAATTTCCTATATGATGCATGAATTTTTTTTTGAAACTTCAAGAAGTTGATCGTTGAAAAGTTCACATACTTCTTCTTGATCAGGATTGTCGTCTGCCATCAAGCACAATTTTGATATCTCATCTTCTGGTTCCGTCTCCGATGAATCCGATGCCGAATCCGCCCAAAATGCTTTTTGTACTCTCATCTTGTCCTTCCTTAGCTTATGTTTCTCCTCACCCTTTCCTTTGCTTGAGTGATCTTTAAGTGTAGGGCAATCAGTTCTCACGTGTCCTGGTTTCCTGCATTCATAACAAACGACATCATAAGATCCTTTAGAATATTTATGATCCTTATATTTTCTTCAATGATGCTTTTGCTTCTTCCTTAGAAAGCTTTTGAATTGCCTTGTGATGAAGGCAACTTCATCGCTTTCAGACCCGGAAGATTCCGAATCTGATTTGTGCGCCTTCAGTGCAACTATTTTCTCCTTCTTCTTCTCACCTGCATCAAGATTTCTTTGATTCACCCCTTGCTCGTAAGCAATGAGTGAGCCAAGTAAGTTATCAATAGAATAAGTGTTCAAATCCTTAGATTCAGTTATTACAGTGATTTTAGCATCATATGACGAAGGCAAGCATCTCAAAATCTTTTTTACTTTTTCAAAGTTTGAAAGTTCTCTTCCTAGTGCATGTAGTGAAGTAACTATCTGAGTAAACCTAGTATACATGTCAGAAATTGATTCATGAGGTTTCATACAAAAAAGTTCGTAGTCATGCAAGAGAATGTTCAAATGGAATTGTTTAACCTCATTAGTGCCTTCATAGGTGATACACAATTTATTCCAAATTTCTTTACCAGTTTTACAAGTAGAGACAGGCATGTAATCCTCAGATTTTAAAGCACAGAAAAAACAGTTCAAACATTTTGCATTCAATTGAGCTAAATCTCGTTCATCGAAAGTCCATTCAATAAAAGCAACTTCAGTTTTAACACCATTAATTTCACGAGAAGGTTAAGAATAACCTTTTTTGATAAGCATCCACATGCGATAATCAGTAGATTGTAAAAACGTTGACATGCGGGTTTTCCAGAAATCAAAAGGTAGGTTATCGAACAGGGGAGGTCGGGCAATAGAATACCCTTCCGTAGCGTTACGATTCCCAAGGTTAGCCATGGATCAAAATCAAAAAGTTTTCAAACTTAAAATATTTGAATCCCGCTCTGATACCACTTGAAAGTTTGTTAAGGATGTTAAACCCTATAGAACTGACCCAAGCTAACCAAGAGGGGGGGGGTGAATTGGTATTTTAAAAATTCTTTTCAACATAAGCAATAAGATCACAAACCAAAACCAAATCACACCACAAGTCAAAAACAATGCGGAAATTAAAGTGCGGAAGCAAGAAAACAATAACACAGAAATTTATAGTGGTTCGGTCAACCTGACCTACGTCCTCTCCTTAGAGGCACCCTCCAAGTATTGAACTACAAAATGTGTCTCTTCTTTAGCCCCCACGGCTAGGCGGAGAAGCCCTCACAAAGAAGCCATTTTTGCCACCCCGGCAAGGCAGAGAACCTATCTCCTTTTGCTTCTTCCTGAAGCTGACAGATAACCACAATCTAGTGCTGAAAACCTTACCTCTACCGACCCTTCAATAGACAAGAAACTCTAGACGAAGAAGAAGCAGAGCGATCCTTGAAGCACCCTTGTGAATCCCCTCATAAGCTCCCCCTCACAAGATCCTCTCTCTCTCTCTCTCTCTCTCTCTCTCTCTCTCTCTCTCTCTCTCTCTCTCTCTCTCTCTCTCTCTTTCTCTCCTCAAGGCCTTCTCAGGTCAAGGCAACAGCAAAAGATTATTCAAAATGTTGACAAGAGCTCTTAAATAGAAGAGCTTCAAAGGAGCTCATTAATTGCAAGTTGCCGACAATATCGTCCATGCCGATATGGACATCGGCCTGGCTGATCAGTACAAATCTCAGAAGATCGGCTAGAGCATCGCCCAAACTGGACAATTTAAAATTGACTTGATCGTCCAGGCCGATCTCACGATCGTCCCGGCCGATCAGTTCAAATCA
Source organism: Dendrobium huoshanense (assembly GCA_016618105.1). Taxonomy (NCBI): domain Eukaryota; kingdom Viridiplantae; phylum Streptophyta; class Magnoliopsida; order Asparagales; family Orchidaceae; genus Dendrobium; species Dendrobium huoshanense. The sequence continues at coordinate 69,031,077 of CM028359.1, read as the reverse complement.
GAGGAAAATTGTTTAGAGCATCGCCCTAAATTTGAGATGGCTGATATTTATCGTCAAGAAGTGGCTAAGGTTTTTGAATAGATCGTCCTGGCCGATCCTACGATCGTCCAGGACGATATGATCGTATCAATCATCCTTAATTACTCCCTTGATTTCCTGATCAATTAAGGCATAATTTATGAATATCGTCCAGGCCGATCAATGATCGTCCTGGCCGATTATTAAAAAATACAGTATACCTTAATTGTCTATGGAGACAACTTCTTTCTGTTTTGAGCTTATCATCCTGGCCGATACACCTATCGTTCAGGACGATCTGTTAATGACAGCTGCCTTAGTTAAGAAACCTTGTTTAGATTTCTGTTTTTAGCCCGATCGTCCAGGACGATGTAAATATCGTCCTGGCCGATATGAGTAAAAACAGAAATTCTAAGTCTCTCAAGTGTGTCTATGTAGGGTTACTTAGTATCTGCCTCTTTGATAATTACAAATAGACTCAAGAAGAGAAAAAACAAAGTACAGACTGACTCAACCCTAAACCTACGCAACCTTGAACTTGGCTTCGTTTGTTCGTTCGATCTTCGATTCCTGAAAAGTTAGAAGTAACAGGCAGTCCAAGAGAATCAATAGTGTTTGTCAATCATCAAAATATAAGTCATGAAAATAGATTTGCAACAATTATTAGCTATCATGCCCTCTTATGTATTTCCAATTCATACATAGTGATCAGGAATAATATCATAGATATTCTGTTGAACACTAATATTGATAACGATTGGATCATGAAGGATATCATCAAATTCTCCATCCATATCATCATTTGAACCTTTGCTCATTATCTCATAACTTCATCATCGATTATAGGAGCATATAATCTAATATCATTGACTTAAAAAACACAAGAACCATGTGATTGTGTTGAGGGACTGGGTAAATTCATTTGTATGAGTTCTGTGTGGATCCGCATTGATACTTATGTAATATTAGATAATGAGGAATAAGAATTTACAACAACTAAGATAATCTACAATTTCTTCGACTGCTAACATACTCCAGGTTTACATTTCGCATTGTCACAGGCCTCTCAGTAGTATCTTGCATCTCATATGTGTGCTCAAGTAAGATTGAATCAAGAATTTGAGCCGAAATATCATCAAAATTACTATTTGTTGGAATTTGGTCAACCTCCACATAACTAGAACTTTACTAATAACTAGTTACAATGCAAATTCACATGCATCATCGTCCTCAATATTCGAGGCCACATATTGATTGCCCACTGCAAATCGACCCACAATGGTAGCTATGAATTTTGAGGGATCGTACTTCAGTGCTCTAACAACCCTATCATTTAACTGGTTTAAAGTTGACTTAAATGGAACTTGTAATGGGCGACAATTACCACCAGTATATGTAGGCGAAAAATTCTCTTCTAAGGATAACTTCCCATCATATAATAACATTAAAAAAGGTGTTCGTGCACTCATCTTGAATATCTACATTTAAAAAATTATTGTAATGCTACATTCATTTAATCAAGATTGAAGGGCTCAATGTTGCAATTCCAAGAACACTCAAATGAATATCTCAAATACCAAAACTAATATTAGCTTTTCGTGTGAAATGTACATACGAAAATTTTCAAGGAAGATTAACAAAATAAAAATTGTCTAAATTTTATCTAAACTTTTTTCAAAAATAAATTTGAATTTATAAGAAATAATGAATTCATAAATTATAACATCTAACATTAAGAACAAACTTAAACACAAGTTCGTGTGAGATAGCCACTCATCAATCGTAATATGCAAAATTGTAACACTCAAGCATATAATTCTATGATTTTAAACACACGCACACAAGCATTACCTATGTACTACTATATAATTAAAAATAAAAGATGAAAAAGGCTTCCAAGTCTATAGATTTTGCTAATTCCAATTGAACAATAAGATTACATTATTCAAACAAAAAAAAAAATCTTCATTCTACAGATCTATAAAAAAAACTAAAATCCCTTCATTCTACACTGATACGTGGTGAATTTTGATTTTTTTTTTTTTTTTTTGTTCACATATCTAAACTCCATTTAGCAAAAGAATGAATAAAAAAAATGACCATACAAACTTACCATGAGTCGACGAAGAGGCGAAGGCGGTTGGAGAGGGTCGCAAGAAACAAATGCAGGAAGAAGAAAGCTAGGGCATGGGGCTTCCTTTTCAAAAATTTCAAGATGGGATTAGCTATTCCTTTTCAAAAATTTCAAGATGGGAGCTAATCACCTGTCTAACATATGACTTATGAAAGAATGGCTAATCGCTCGTTACCGGGCGATTATGTCTAATTTTAAATTTTTATAATGAATGCTTAATCAGCTAATTATGATCCTTAGATTAAAAATAGCCCAAGAAATTTCAGGATGCGGTTAGATAGAATGCATCAAAATATTGGATGACTCACTCTTTTTAAAATTTTCGGTATTGGTGCTCCTGCTAATTCCACCTAAAAAACCACTGAGCTGCACCTTTATAAACTTACCCCTCTTATTTTGTCTACTTTGTCACAAAATAATGAACAATTTGATCAAATCTTATAGTTTTGGTACACTTAAGGAAAGAAAAACATGTAAGATAAATTTCAGTTGCATGATGAAAATGAATGTTTTTATTCCATAATAAATATTTTATGAATAAACGTTGATTTATATTGAAGTAACCTATAGAATTAAAATAAAAAAACTGAGCATAAAATTAAAAACATGTAGCCCGGAAGAGTATAATGTAAACGGGTAAAACTCAAATTTGTATAACTGATTATAGAAATATTCTAAATATATATGCTAATTTGATTAAGTAGATGAATATTTTTCTAATGCAAAATTCAATATAATCATTGAGTTTGCATATAACAAATTAAGATTGGGGATGTTCTTAAATAAAGGTCTGGTACAGAATCCATTTATATACAGAGCTCAAAACAAGCCAGCTCCAGAATGTTGAGTAAAAGATACAAGCCAACTTAGTCTTGAAATATAAACCTGACAAACTATAAAAAGATCAAAATTATAAGAAATTAAAAAAAAAAAAAAAAAAAAGGCCCTATAGCACCCAAACTCCAGAGTCAATCACAAGCAGCAGTAAGTAATAAGACAGTTTGATTTATTCACAAGCTAGCTTAGTGCCAAAGCTTGTAAGGCATATGGCAAACGCCTGGAATGCTGAAAGGGGTTCCCTGTAATCCATGGTGAACAAATCATCCCCAACCTTTCCAAACTGGAGCAACACAGTTTCTTCTTCCACAGCAGCTCCTGGCTGACTTGGGTCTGCAGCTGCAACTAGCTGGAAGTTCTTCACTGAAGCTACAGTGACACGACCGTGAAAATTTAAGCACCAGCACTGGAGATGCTCGTGCCACCGTGGCGCCTTGTTCTTGAGAACAATGGAGCTTGAAGCACTCTTAGTGGCATTTGCCAACTTATTAAGATCATTCTCCCTTGTGGTCTCTCCATCAGAACACAATAATGTGGAATGCATTCTTCTTGGTCCCCTGGACTTTAGAAGGTTGAATTTGTAGGCAACTTGGCCGATCTCAAAGTTTCCAGCAGGAACCTGCGGGCTGATTCGCTTGCTCGCAAATCGTCGACTTGCTCGGCTGCTTGATGCTTTTGCACCATCATATGGTGGCCGGCTGTCGTAGATTGTAAAGTGTGTGCCCAGGAAGTCAGAGCTGATAAATAAAAATTGTAATTGTATGAATCTGGATAGAAAATTTAATCCTGCAATGTATAGAATAATTTTGCCTCGGTTCTCAATTTTGAAACCAGAAGCAAGGAGTAAAGAAAATTTTAAACAGCAACTGGATCATATCATGAAAGGTTTCATTTCGTTTGCGTAGTACGAAAACGCATATTCTTTGTGGTCATTTCGAAAAAATCAATAAACAAAACAATAGAGTTACAGACAATAGATATCCTCATATTTTGACAAATTTTTGCAAACTCATCTTTAAAGATATTCCCATATTTAAATCTTAAAAAAACAGGAAAGATAAAGATGTCTAAGGTATGCATTTGGTTGGTTTGAATGGCTTGGTTTATAAATAAGCTAAATCAATTCATTTCGGCTATAAAATTCAGAAAATTGAACCAACCTTTTTTTCAAACCGAACAAAACTAAACCAACTTAATCTGATAAATTCAGTTCAATTTTACATGAACCATAATATAACTACCATTAACAATGAAATTAATAATCTTTTAATTTAAATAATATGTATTAAGAAAAATACTATAAAAGTTTTGTTAAAATTTATAGTTTTAGCATATAGAATAAATAAAATCCACATTGAACTTCTTTTCACTCTTACTTATATGACTTTATAAATTTAATGTATGAATAAATTAATATAATTCAGGTTCTTGGTATGATCGGCTTTATATAAGCAAAAATCTAACCAATAACCAAAAATCCAAGAAAGTCAAAATTATAAATAATAACAGAACTAATACTTTCACAGCCGAACAAAACCACCAAATAAGATCGCTTTGGTTTAATTTTTCGATGTTTCGAGAATTTGACTTTTAATAGGACACAATGGAGAAAAAGGATTCTGTAGCCGACCCCACGTAGTGGGATAAAGGCTTGATGTTGTTGTATCTAAACAATGCAAGCCCCTAGAGAAGTTTCATGAAAAGAAAAATTATTTTGTTTTTCAAGGGTAAAACCATAAAAAGCAGAAGGACACATTTCAACGAAGCTTTAAATTATGAAAACCACCATGGAGAAATATTTGAGCTAATTATTATGTGTAGAAGAAGAAACAGGTAAGCAACCTCAATTTTCCCATGTATGCATTGCTTCCTTGAGAGAGATCGTCAGCATCAAGGGAAATCATATATTCAGTACGGTACCCCCGTCTAAACCTCCGTGCTGCCAATAGAAACTTTCCCTTGTCCATAAATGCTGCAAGAATAAGTCTGTTACTCAACTTTAGCATTCAAAGATAAGAAAAAACAATAAAGTAGAACAAATTGACACAAAGAAACCAAACTGAAATTAATTTGGTCACTTGTATTATGAATCTGAGACCAAAGTGCTAATTAGATCATGCTGAATTAGGAAACTTTTTTCTATTTCTAAGATTAACAAAATATAGTGACCCACTTAAAAAAAAAAAGATCATTTCTAATATTTTCTAACCATAAGGTAAAATAGCACTAAAAAACCATAAATTCTGAAAAGTATAATAGAATAAATGATACAGTAATTTAAGTGGATAATTCAAATTAACCTATTAGACCCAGTGCAAGAGTAAGAACAAAGGCTTAAACTAGCAAAAATCCATGAACAAAGAGCCCATTTTAAAGTCCAAACTAAGGCCCAATAATAAAATTCTGGAAATGTAATTTTATTTTCCTTTTTAAAATAATCTTAAAAATATGTATAGTTGGCCACCGTAATGAAGGAGGTGAAAAGCTTTAATGATAATGTTAGAAAAATCTCCTCTTTTATCATGTTGCCAACCGCTCCTGCTTACCGTCCAATTTTTCTATCTAAACTGAGAAAATTTAAGGGCCAATTTTTGTTTTGAAATTTTCATTGTTGAAAGAATTAATCTTTATTTACTTGTTGCTTGGTAACTTCAAGAGTTGACATTTTCTTTAATGAGATTAAGTGCCTATCTTTTTTTATCTTAAAATTTTCATACCTTTCTAAAACTGTTTTCTAAATCCAAAGCCTCCTCTAAGGCTAGCCACCACCCAAATCAAGCAGGAAAACCTGATAGGAAATACTTGAGTTCACAAGTAACCTTAAGGGAAATACTTGAGTTTGCATGCAAACCTATCACTAATAATCGGGGAAAACAGTGAGAATAATGTAAAATCTGGACCAAATCCACAAAACTTTGTATTGCAACAAGGAAATCCAAGCCAAATAAACACGAAGCAAGATACAAGTGATCCTCAATTCGAGAGGAGGATTGTTATCTCCCAATCTCTAGAAAAAAAAATCTAGAGCCAAAACACCAAGGAACTCAAAGAGAAACTCAAATTCTATGTAACTCTAACCCTAAAACAAACCATCCTATTAATATCATTAATTCCCTAATTCAAACTTCCCTCGTTTAAATTTTCCCTCTCACCCTAGCTGCCCAAACCCTCTCCCCCAATTGCTCCATGTGGGGCCCTAAACCTAAAACAAACCATCAAGGAACTCCAAGAGAAACTCAAATTCTGCGTAACCCTAACCCTAAAACAAACCATCCTATTAATACCATTAATTCCCTAATTCAAACTTCCCTCATTTGAATTTTCCCTCTCACCCTAGCCGCCCAAACCCTCTCCTTCATTTGCTCCATGTGGGGCCCACACATGTGGGCGGCAAATACTAAAGGAGGCGGACCCTTTCCGCCTCCTGTACACGTGAGCCGGCCATTGGGCCGGTTCATATCAAAACCACAGCAAAATCTTGCTAGCAGCTCTCGGCCAAACCAAGAATAACTAGGACCTAATTTTATTCCCAACCCTTCAACACCACTTAAAATCAATCAAATCTTACCATCCCCAAATCCTTAGTCAACATCTTAAGCTAATCATTCGCCATCATTTCTAACAAGTTATTTCATCTAAAACCTACTCCCCACAGTGATATTTCATATCAACCCAAACTAAACAAAGTTGCACTATTCTTGAAATTTTTTCAACCAAACTCATATAAACCATGCAACTTTTCACCACAAACTCCATGTCATATCCTTGAATATCAAACTAAAATTTGATAGTTTTCTAACCATATAACTCCCCAACCAGCTTTCCAATAGGCCATCATCATCATATTTGACATAAGAATGAATTTGGGTAGGAAAAAAATCTAGTCATAACTAACGAATAATTAAGGAGAATTTTCTTGTGAAGAACTTAAAACTCCTAAAATTTATGAGTCACTCCAATAAGTTTGAGATTAGTAATTCCATTTTATGATAGATTTATTTCATATTAATAGTTTGCACATATAACATATTTCTTGTAAGTCTATAAGCATAAAATCTAATTAATTAGCTCTATAAAACCTAGCCAATATTTCTGTATAAATCTATCCTTAAACTTTTTTCTTGAGTGAAAACTTTAGGTAAAGAAGTGCTCCACTTAAAAAAAAAAAAAAAAGACCCCAGATACAAATAGAGTTTAATGTAGCCTGCTTTATTTTTTGTATCAATTTCTTATGATAAAATTAATTGCTTATCTGTTAAAACTTGAACAGTTTGTAGTGGAACAACTTCATTAAAAAAGTCTAAACTAGCTATGATTGAACTTTAAATATAAGAGATCTTTACACGCCCCTCACCTGAAAGTTCTTTTAGATTGAAACTGGCCTAATTATTATATATATAAATTAACCTTCACTCTCTAACCCTTTCCTTCTCATTTCTTTATTTTTTTATAATTAAATTATAGCACCCAAATCAGTTTCTCAAAATCAGATTGAACATTGATTCTTTAAAATATTAAGACCAAATATAAGCTATTTTGAACCATCTACAAAATAATAGAAACTATATCTAATCTCCTACCCAAAATTTTAATAGTTCATTTTATGATGATAAATCTTAAACCATGGAGTGGACCAACATCATATAAGACAACCTGCCCTAAGAATGGAGTAGAAGAAACCATCCTCATATGAATGTTGACAACTTTAAAGATCTCTGATAGAGTTAAAGTTAAAGTTCCCACATGTCATGATACCAATGACCTCAATAGAATTTTTGGCTGGTTAATTTAAATTAATGACTTGTCTAACTTATATAGGATGAAAGATTACTAGAGTTATATTTGCCAAAATGAAATTGATTGGACATATCAATATGTATTGGACCAATGCATTAGCGAAGGAACATAGGTTAAGGAATGAATGCCCTTACTTGGATGGAAATGAAGGAGACATTAATAATCAATATTAGCTTAGACATCATAACAAGTTGTACGAGCAGTCAATGACCTTAAGGCAAAGAAGTTCCCCTGCAACTGAATATTTGAAAATTTATTAAGACCTAATTTCTAGGAATGATTATACTGATAATTATTGACAACTGGCTAGTAAATTTGTCATTATACTTATGATAGACAATAGTACTGAAGTTAAGTTATTCAATCTCTAAAACCTAGAAGAAACCTTCCATCATGCATTAAGGTTAAAGCCACTCATCCACCTGAACATCCTCATCTCTGCAACACTTAACTTAGTAATATGCTTCTCTTTTAATGGCCAACATTTGGCACCATAAAGCATTGCAGGTCTCACCACCATCTTATAGAATTTTCCCTTAATTTTGAGGGGGGCTTTTTCCATCACACAACAAGCCCGATGCATTCCTCCACTTCAACCATCGAACTTGAATTCTAATGATAATATCCCCATCTATTTCACCATTACTCTGAACAATATATCCAATATATCTAAAATGTGTACTCTTATTAATGACTTGATCGCCCAAAGTCACAATCCCCTCACTAGGTCTATTACTACTAAAATTACACTTCCATATATTCAGTTTTAGATTTACTAAAGCGAAAACCTTTAGACTCAAAGTTATTTAAAATGTTGTTAAATAGGTTATATGTAAAATCAATGTGAAGTCTAAATCCTTTTCTTAGAAGAAACGAAGAATCTCATAGATCGATGATCCATGGAAGTTCATGATGAAATATCTCTTTCTAATTAGACCTCGAGTTCATAGATGACTTTTCAATCAACGTGCTGAACTATTTGAGTATAACAAAAAATGAAATGGAGGTCGGGAGAACAAATAATATTTTTAGCATATATTTTATTTTTAATGAGAAAATGTATTAGTCATAGATTGAGGAAATACAATGAATGCCATCTCAACCTATATCATTACCATAGTTAATCTCAAGTTTAAAAACACATCCTAAACATTTTCATTTCAGTCCACCACAAATAGGTGTCCCATCATAAATATTGATTGCATCTTGTTAGGTAGATCCTAGTTGTATTCTTAAATGTGACCTACTATAATAAGGAAAAAACTTATATTTTCAAACATAACAACAAAACCATTAAACTCATTCCTGCCCAACCAACCATAAAAACACCTGCCTTAGCACGTCCCAAAACCAATTCCGATCTGTAACCCAAACTCACTCCAAAGAAGATGTATTAAACTTCAACTGATTATCATTGAAAACCCTACTAATAGAGATAACTTTGTTGTTTTTATCATATTTCTATCAATTCTATCTAATATGCTACTCTAACTTAGATAATATAAAATAACAAATTTTTAACAGTTAAAAAAAAGAAATTTTTTATTTGTCCTCCTTACATTGGTGCATATGAAGGAAGTAACCCCTAATTTTGATGAGACTCGCATGCCTAATATGGTTTCTCCGATCGTTTATGAGTTTAGTGATATTGCAGATAATGAATTGCTTGATAGGTTACCTTCTTTTAGAACCATTCAATATGCCACTAACTTAAACCTAAGTTCACGACTTCTTCACCATTGTAGGATGAATCCCATTAAACATGTGAAATTCAAGTGACAAGTTGAGAACTTATAAATAATTTAATACAAGAAAATCTTAACCCATGCACAATTGCATCCTTACTAACACGTGAGAAAAATGGCACATGGATAATTGTATTGATAGTTGGGCCATTAGAAAAATTACTGTCAACTATAGATTTTTTTATACCTCGATTGGATGACATTTTAGATGATCATTAGAGCAAATTTTTTGTAAAAAAAGTAATCTAAAAAGCGGTTATCAGCAGTTCAAGATTCAATGAGGAGATGAATGAATAACTATTTTTAAAACCTATGATGGACTCTACAAATGGTTGGTGATACTAATTTAATTTTAAAATGCTCATATAAGGCTAGTGAATACTATCTTAAAACCCTTAATTGAAAATTTTTTATTTCTGCTTTGATGAAATTTTGATTTTTAACCTAAGAAAAATTATTGCCATCAACTTTGATAAATGTTTGAAACATTTAGGAAAGAATGGTTGTACGGCCTCAGAATTTTTTTTTTAGAAACTGAGATAATTTCCCTAGGATTCATTATTGATATTACTGGAATCAAATCCAATCCTTCCAATGTTCAAGCTATTTTAAGTTGGCCCTAACCCAAGAATTTCATCAAGTACAAAGTTTTGATGACCTTGCTACTTTCTTAGATTATTCATTAAATACTTTAACACGATCATTGCCCCAATCCATGATATTCTAAAATTGGATAAATTTTCTTAAATCGTTGTGGCAGAAAAGGCTTTACATTATGTTTAAGATTCTGAAAACCTCTGCCCTCATCTTTAGACTAGAAGATTTTTCTAAGGATTTCAAAGCAATATGTGAGGCTTTTAAAACTGGAATAAGTAGAAGCTTAAGTCAGCAAAACTATCAAGTAATTTTCTTTTGGGAGTAATTCGAGAAGGCAAAATAACTATATTCAATATATGATAGAAAATTTTGTATTATTATCTAATCTTTAAGACATTGCTGTCACTACTTTCCATATAGAGTTTATTCTTAAATCAGACTATCACACCCTCATATTCATCAACATATAATGAAAATTAAGTCATAAACATGTAAAATGGGTTGAATTTCTTTAAGATCATTCTTTTGTTCTAAAATATAAACATAGAGTTGAAAGCTAACCTATACATGCCCAGTCTACTGTTATTTTAATCATTGCTTCTTTAAAACTCAAAATTTTAGGATATGAACAAATTAGAGATGTGTAGCTCAGATGTCCAAACTTTCAGCTGATTTACCTTGACCGCCTAAACAAGCCTTTAACCTTACAAGTAATATTCTCAGTAATTAATGTCTCCTTTTATCAAGAAACAAAAATCTAAATTCTTAGAAGTTCACAAAAAATATTTATGCTTTCTAAATAATATTTTGAGGGAACATTTTAGAAAAATAAAACTATTTATTTAGTGGAAAATCAATTTTTTAACATTCACTCAAGTGAGATGTTCAATAAATACTTAAATAGTAGCCCAATATTTGACCTATAAACAAGCTAAAGCCACTAAATAAAATTTTGGTCAATATTGTTGACCTCGTTCTTAGCACACATCTTCATGAGCCTACTTGCATGCTTAGTGGGGCATTCCTCCATCGATCGCGACCAACGTTGGTCTTAGGAGCCATCCATCAAGTCCAATTTATGAGTTTTTATTGTGACTACATGTGATAATAGTTTGAGTCGCTCTTGATCACCTCGATTCATCATCATGCTCAAAGTTGGATTCTGTGAGTTGCATTGTGTTCGTCATTATATTTGACGAGACATGTGACAACTACGGCGATTATTCGTTGACATTTTTACGTAGTTTCGTGCATGCAAAATTTCATTTATATGAAAATTTATTATTGGGACAATTCGCGAAACAGACTATACGAGTATGTTTAGGTCATTGAGAACTTTCAAACAATCCTATTCACACCTAAATCAGACATACTTTAGTGTTCGTCAAAAGATCATGTAAGTTATTATTTAAATAGAATAAGTTAACCAAACTCATATATATATATATATATATATATATATATATATATATATATATATATATATATATATATATATATATATTCATTCTTTATTTCTTTCTTTCTTTCTTTCATATTAACTTATTCAAAATAAATATATATACATATATTCATTCATTCTAATTAATTAACTTATTTAAAATATATATACATATATTTTTTATTCCAACTATTTAACTATTTGAATATATATATTCATATTATACACCATATAAGCTATTATAAAATAAAAATAATTATAATATAAAATCTTATATAATATATAGATTAGTTTGGTTAACTTATTCTATTTAAATAATAACTTACATGATCTTTCGACGATTACTAAACTAAGTCTGATTAAGGCGGGAATAGGATCGTATGAAATGTCTCAATGACCCAGACATGCTCGTGTAGTCTATTTCACAAAACAAAGCCCCAAAAATAAATTTTCAAGTAGGCAAATTTCATACAAATGAAACTTTGCATGCACAAAACTACGTGAAAATGTCGACAAATCACCATCACACTTGTCACATGCCTCTTGAAATATAATAATGAATGCAATGCAACTCACCGAATTCAATTCTGAGCATGACAATGAATTGAGGTGACCCTGAGTGACTCAAAAAATTGTCACACGAAGTCACAATAAAAACACATATATTGTACTTGACTGACGGCTCCTAAGGCCAACGAGGGTCACGATCGATGGAGGAATACCCACTTAACACAAAGGTAGGCTCAAAAAGATGTGCACTAAACACGGGGTCAACAAATAAACCCCCAACATGTGTTGTAAGCAATGAGAGAATCGCACATGTTGGTGTTAACCTTTATATCATCTTGGAAGAATCAACTCGTCATGAGTACAATGAAGAAGATAGATCTAATCTTAACATGATCAGATCAAAAGTCAAAACAGTGAAGGACAATGACTCAACACTCACCTAACTAAATTTATATAGTGAAAAGAAGAGTCATAAAGATGTTTGATACACTTGCAATGATGCATCGAGCAAACAAGCCAATGATCAAATATCATCCTATATTTGAGAGAATCGAACTAAGAGGCTTATTAATCAAGGAGAGAAAATTCTATTCTATAATAGATGGGTTCACTCCTATGACAATAATTCTATTCCTATGGTGCACGAATCTACTCCTGTAGTAGTTAGTTATATCCCTATGATAGATAAATCTACCGCTATGATAGATGACTATTCCTATGATAGATAAATCTAATCCTTTAACAGATAACTATTCATATGATAGATAAATCTACTCCTATGGATGATGATTCTATTCCTATGATAGATAAATCTACTCCTACGATAGATGATTATATTCTTATGATAGACAAATCTATTCTTATGATAGATGAATATACTCCTACAACAGACAATTCTATTCCTATGTTAAATGAATCTACTCCTATGGTAGATGATTCTATTCCTATGAAAGATAAATCTACTCCTATGGTAGATGATTCTATTCCTATGAAAGATAAATCTAATCCTATGGAAAATGATTCTACTCCTATGAGATATAAATCCATTCAAATGATAAATAAATCTATTCCTATCGTAGATGAATCCACTCGTATGATAGATGATTCAATTCCTATGATAGATGAAACATGAAGTCGTTGCAAGGCAACACTTGGTGAAATTGTTGTGAGATCCCTTATAGAGAAATAAATTCTGAATAACATATTCCCTTGATTATAAAGAACCAGAGCTAGGTTAAATAAACTAGACCTTTTGAGGAAAAAAAATATCATCCTCTAGATCACTCTAGAGGGTATAAATGGGACTTTGATACAAGACAATGGGACAATGGGAAAGGAGTGTTCAACAGGTGCGAGTTGCAAATTCTATAAAGAAGACAACTCAAACATTGCACACGAAATAACAATAACAATGGTAACATCAAGAGGTGCTAGCTTAAAAATTGAGCAAGGCAAAGGTAATAGAAAGGAGCTCGTCACAACCAAGCCCTCAAATGATGATACAAAATGAGTAATTTTAGTTTTAAATTAAAATGGACCCAAGTCGATGGACTAGGATGAGATGAACCATCATATGCAACAAGCACGAGGCATAAAGAACTCAATTATATGGAATACTAAAGAAAACAGTGTAAAGTGGGTAATAAACATAACTACCAATTCAAATCATGAAGAGATACAAGATGGCACATGATACTGTGGGCTCCGAAAATTCGGCCCCGGCCTCCGCTCGCTTTTCTTTTTCGGCGAGGGAGTTTTAACGAACTAAGTTCCGAGGTAAATTTTGGAAGGCAGATGGGTTTGTAGATAAGACACTACCCAGAGATTTCGCCCTCATTTTGTGAGGACTTTATGATCTGAGTTCTGGTTTCCTATAGGCGCAAGCCCCTATAGTTAATTACCCCTCCCGATCACGAGAGAGAACTTTCGATTAAGGCTGGTCGTCGATCAGATACGTATAGAGATACGTGTTATCTGGCATATAGTAGCAGCATAGGTTTGGATTTAAGAATTGATTGGATTTGGATATTTGGAAAGGGTTTGATATTTAAAAATTTGAAGGTTTGTGATATTTAAAATAGAAATTTTCACCATCTAGTACTTAAAGCGGATGGTGGGGGAATGGATGATAGACCCGATCAAGATCCCATGGTTCCGTCGTCCCGGGCCATCGTGGTCCCTGGTCTACTTAGTCAGAGGAGGTAGTCGACCCAACCTGACAGAAGGATCCTTGTCGGCAGCCATGGGTTGCTTCGTCCAAGGGGACCTTGTAGACCGGGGTTGAATGTTTGTCTAAGGGGACAAATTTGAATCCACCTTAGCTAACAGAGGGCTTTGTGCCCTATCGATCATATCCTATTGATTCATATCTCAAGGATTTAACGCCATTAAGGAGCGTATCGGCTCTGGCCATAACCGCTATCTGTGGTGCCATTTGGCGGCGAAACCACGCGGTTCAGAGGACCCCGGGTCGTCGTAACCGTTTATCCTGCGGTGGCCATTTAGCGGCAGACCGCCGGTTAGAGGACACGTACCACGTCCTTACTGGCAGGAGATTGTTTGAGAATGGATCCTAGTGATATTTTCGACTAGGCATTTGGCTCTTTGTGAGCTAGAGTTTATTTGAATTTGTCCACCCCGGCAAAATGTTGCGGAGGGTGGATGGGTTTTGCTTTTAAGTGTGGATGGATTTATTTCAAATTTAAATATCTTGGAATTTGGGATTGATTTGGATTTCTGGAGTATGGATTTTGTGTGGATTTTGGGTATTTGGAAGACATTTGAAATATTTGAGAACCCCTCCGGTTGAGATCTTCAATCAACGCGGCCATCATCGGGGTGTTTAGGAGTCATTTCCATTTGATTGAACCTTGTCGACCCTATCAACTTATCGATATGGGATCGGGTTTCTCGTAGGCTTTGTGCCTTTTGTTTAGTGAATTCTCTTGATTTTAGGCTTTGAAGGCCTAAAAAGAATGTATTTAAACAAATACACCGTTCGATACATCCGTGTATTTTGCTAGGTAGTTCGAATCTTGTCGACTTCTATTGATCCGTATAGAAGGATCGAATTCGAACTTGAATTCACTTGTCAACCCGCGTAGCATCTATAGGCGTCACGTGTGTACCAATAACACGCTCGCTAGGGCCCATGCGGGTTGAGATTGTATTTACCCCTTGTGTACCTATGTGTATACAAACTAAGGTGCACGTGCATGGGTACTTTGAAATAATTATAGACGCCTTCTGTCTGCTTGTGCGAATGTTGCAGATCCGGTGGCGTTGAGTTGTAGATCGTAGACGCCTTCTGTCTGCTTGTATATGTGTTGCAGATCCGGTGGCGATTTGGTCTTAATGTTGACCCCCTCCCCCTTTCTCAATCATCGGGGAAGGATTTTCTGGATTCTGGAGTCAAAGACTGCTAATTTGGGGAGAACTCCCTTCAGGATCTTTGGCGTAGTAGACTTGTTATTTTCAGTATTTATGGGTATCATAACTGTTTTCCTCTTGGATTTAGGGATTTTGGATCACCGGGAAGTTTAGCTCGGATTTGTCCAAACATCTCTTCCATTCTGCAATAGGTGTTCCTTTTCGTACATCGGGTTGTCTTTGTACCCGGCGTACTTGTAGATTTTGATCACCATTGTCGTAGGTGATATTTGTACTCGTGTCCACAGTGATTCGTTGTTCTTTCAATACACTGTTGTTATCCACAAGAATCCCTTTGCAGGGGACTGTCGTTGTAGGTAATATCCGTACTTGTGTCCACAGTGATTCGTTGTGCCTACGAGGTACTCACTGTTGTTATCCACAAGCTGGTTGTATCCATTTACGAGGACTCGTTGCGTCCGCCACGAGCTCCTGGAACTGTTCGTAGGAGACCCACTGTTTCCTACATCATGTCCACCTATCACCAATCTCAGATGGGTTTAATGTCTGGGTTTGTTTATAGAGGACAGGTCTTTGACTATCTAATAGTAGTGTTGCCTTCTCAATCAACAGGCATATGCAGGCATTGTCGTAGGAGTTCGTTGCATTCATCTTTTGTGTGCATCGAGATTTCATCTCCTACTTGCAACTTATTGTTAGCTTGGACGACTGTGCACTTAGATCTTGATTTGTTCATTCATCTAAAGCCCAGTTCTATGTATTCCATTGAACCCGAGTCCAAGGTTCAACTCATGCTTGAGTCTTGTGTGTTGTTCTTGAAAGTTCAAGTTCTTTATTGCTCATGTCAAATTTGGATCCAACTTGAGTTCAATTTGAGTTTGAGTTCTATGTTCGGGTCCCCTGATATTGCACAGTTCGAGTTTCAAGAACAAGTTCAAGTGCTTTCAAAGTCTTCTGGGATCTTTTGAAGTCCTTGCAAGTTAAGTTTCATGTTCAAATTGATTTGAATTTGGTTCAAGTATGATTTTATTCTTATTTGAGTTTGAACCTTTATAAATCATCTAGAATTTTGGTTCTGATTTAGGTCCACAAGTCCTTTGTTCTTGTACAGGTCCTCTGCTCATTTGGTTCAAGTTCCGTACATTTCTATTCAAGTACATGTCTTCTACATTGTTGCTCAAGAAGGTCTTTATATTGTTCAAGTTTCTTGTGCTCTTCAGTGAAAATTTCGGCAGCACCCCGACATATCCCCCGTTTGGGGGAAAATTGGGGAGCTGGGCCTTCCCACCACGCTACTAGAGCGTGTATGGTAGGTGTCCGTAGACACCGCGGCCGTACAAATTTTCATCCCACCACGCTACAAGAGCGTGTATGGGGCCTTCAGCAGTACCCGTACCAGAACAGCAGTGACGTACCAGAACAGCAGTAACTCCCACCACGCTACAAGAGCGTGTATAGGGCTCTCCCGCCTCGTCGTATGCTTCGCACCGGGCTCCCTCCTACCGTGCTACAAGAGCGCGTATAGGTGGTTCCCCGGTCCGCTGCAAACGTCGAGGATGAGATTTGGAACATCATACCTTTGCATAGCAGTCGTCGGCGGTGTCGGTGTCGATGTCGAGGTCGAGGTCGAGGTCGTCCCCACCACGCTACAAGAGCGTGTATAGGGCTTACCCGCCTCGTCGTATGCTTTGCACCGGGCTCCCTCCCACCGTGCTACAAGAGCGCGTATAGGTGGTTCCCCGGTCCGCTGCAAACGTCGAGAACAGGATTGGAGTTAGAAATTTATACCTTGGAACCCGGCGAGGTGAAGTTGTCGGCGACTGTCGGCAGTGTAGGCTCGTGGACCGAGGCAAGAGGTCAAGCATATGTCATTTGCAATTAATTGTTTAATTATAACTAAAGCAATAATTATATTTAATTATAATTAATATTATTTAATTATAATAAATTATACTTAAAAATAATTAAACAATTAATCAGAATTAGTAATAATTAACTATTTAATTATAATAATCTATTAATTATAATTGATTATAATTAGTTATAACTAATTATAATTAATAATAATTAATATGAATTAATAATAATTAACAGTTAAATATTATTAATAATAATTAACTACATTTAATTATAATTAATTATAATATATGAATAATTAATAATTAATTATAATTAATAAAAATAATCATTAAATTAATTATAATTAAAATTAATTAATATAATTAAAAAAAATCTCTCCCTCACTCTCTGTTTCAGAAGATTTACGGGATTTGGCCAGAGTAGCGCACGAAAGGGGCAAAGTTACCTTCACACCGGCGAGCTCCTGTGCTCGTTTCCGATCAAAATGTGTGACTTCCGATCCGGCGAGAAAGGGAAAGTCGCAGAAGGTGTGGAGTCGAACAGCCCTACAGGATCCGAAGAAGCGGCGTGTGTGATCTCACGACTAACGAGCTCCCGTCGTTGCTCTGGATCAAAATGCCGTAACTTTCGATCCCGCAGGAATGTCGTCGAAGGAGCAGTCGGCCGAACAGCCTCGAAGGAGCCGGAGAAGCGATGAAAGGCAGAAAGTTAATTTCACAGTCGGCGAGCTCCCGTTGTTGTTCCGATCAAACTGTCGTAGCTTCCGAGCCGACCGAAAGGGGAAGTCGTCACTGGAGCTAAGTCGAATAGCCACGAGGGGTCGGAGAAGCCGCTCGAAAGGGAGAAAGTTGCCTCTGCAGCCGACGAGCTCCTTTGCTTCCGATCAAGATGTCTTAACTTTCGATCCTACAGGAGGCGAGAGTCGTCGAATGCGCGAGATACCGAGAGAGAGCGAGAGGAAAAGAGCCGCAGCTCTCGTTTCTCCAATATTTAATCGCGGCAGAGGGATCGTGTGAGGACGTGGGAGAAGGGACGTCGACGTGCTGAATTCGGCGCTCGACGTGCGGGGCAGGTACGAATTTTTTTTTTTTTTTTTTCTTTGCTTTGTTTTATACGGCGGCAGGTTAACAAATGCCCCCCAACAAATGTGGTAGGCGTCTGGAGCGGGCCACGTTTGTTGCATGCTGATTGACCCTGTGGATCTCTAGATATCTATTCTAGATGTCACACAAGGATTTTCATTTAGTGGATCTCCAAAAATTGTTTGGATGTCACACTAACTTTCTTTTAGTGGATCTCCAAAATCTTGTTTGGATGTCACACTAAAATTTTCATTTTGTGGATCTCCAAAATTTTGCTTGGATGTCACACTAATATTCTTTCTCCACTGCGCTTCTAGATGTATCCATAGATGGTTGATATCTTATCTTTGTAGATTGACGTTAGTGGATAGCATATGCTCAAGATTTTTTTTATCATATGCTTGTATTTTGATGAAATTTTAAATATTTATTTGGGGATCTCGGCATGCAGCGCGATGTCGACCCAAATAAATATTTAAATGCCCCCAGTCTTTTAGGGACATTTGTAGATGTCATCAA
Organism: Dendrobium huoshanense; assembly: GCA_016618105.1. NCBI lineage: Eukaryota > Viridiplantae > Streptophyta > Magnoliopsida > Asparagales > Orchidaceae > Dendrobium > Dendrobium huoshanense. Next base: position 69,012,147 of record CM028359.1, on the reverse strand, counting down.
GGTGCTCAATCTGCAACTTTTGCTTGAGTCCTGAGATTTTGATTTTTCTGTCCTGTGCTTTGTGCTGCGGACTTGATGAATGATTGTCTGATTTATCTTTGCTGACTTGTCAGAATTTTTATTTCCTTCTGCCCTATGCTTCTAGCTTTGCCGGGCTTGATGAAGGAGTAGATGCCAATGACCTAAACCCTTAGGCTTGTATTAGGTCGATGGCGAAAAGTCATCAGTCCAGAGCTTTATGCATAACGGACTTGTTGGTGACGGAATTCCCTTAGTTCGGCCTAAGGCTTTTCATGAACTTTGGGATAGTTTTCTTTGGTCCTTTGCTTTCTGCTTCGACGGACTTGTTGAAGAAAAATTCCTTCTATCCTCGCTTTGTGCTTTACGGATTTGTTGAAGGATTTGCAGGTTATGGATTCAGTTGATAATACCGAATGTAGGTAGTATCTTGATCCTTAACCACTTGAGAAGACTTTAATCTGGGTTACTTGAGTTCATCAGATTAGGAGAGCTGGAATTTGACAGCTCTTTGTCCTCTGGTTGCTGAGATGGGGGTTCCTCTACTGCGGCCTTTCTTATGGCTTGTTGAGTAGATGGAGCTGCCAGCGATCTGGCCATATTTGGGCTTGTTGGATCCGACCTTTTACACCCATTCAGGCTTCAGACTTGAGCTATGAGAATTGCGCTTCCCAATGCTGATTTTGCTGAAGTTGATAGATTTGAAGTCATCTTTTGTGGTTGTAGATTTTGGAGCCTACGAACATTTGATAGTCGTTCGAGACTCAACCTTCCACTGGAACTTTGATTCTCCAGTCATTTGGGGAGAATTTTGTAGACTACGATCACTTGAACTGGTCGAGTCAAATTAGCTTTCGTACTTCCTACAGTCCCTACTGACGGGTTGACGAAGTGGGGGTTCCGCTACTACGGCCTTTCTTATGGCTTGTTGAGTAGACGGAGCTGCCAGCGATTCGGCCATATTTGGGCGTGTTGGATCCGACCTTTTACACCCATTCGAACCTTAAGCTCCAGGCTGTTGAAAGACTTCAAGCTTTTTCGGCTCAATTTGTATGAGTGTGTAGCCACAAAAGTCTCTTTCTTGACCTTTGAATCTTGGTTTTGTTGGAGAAGGTGTTGTCTCGATCTTTAAGAGATCACCTGCATAGGCTTTAAAAAAGAAGTCTTTGTATTCTTTAGCACAAAGTAGCATTTGAATTGATAATTTTAAATATTTATTCGGGGATCTCGGCATGCAGCGCGATGTCGACCCGAATAAATATTTAAAATGCCCCCAGCCTAACAGGAGAATTTTGAAATGTATTCTCATAACATAAGAGAGTTTCAAAATATGAAATGTATATGCTAATAAACAGACATGAAAGCATAATACACTAAACATAGCATTTCATGCGTAGTATTTCTTCAGATAACGACCATTGATCGGCGGCATGGGCCTTTGACCATTCAGATCGATAAGTTGATAAGCTCCTCCTTGAAATACCTTTTCGATGACGAAAGGTCCTTCTCAATTGGATACGAATTTGCCACCGATTTTTCTATGCGGGATTATTGGCCTTCTCTGCACCAGGACCAATTCTCCTTCTTGAAATGATCGAGGACGAACCATTCGATCAAAAGACTTTGTCATTCTTGCTCGGTAGATCTCCAGGTTCTGCTGAGCTTGTAACCTGATTTCATCGAGTGCATCGAGCTCCTCCATTCTTAGACGAGCATTTTGTTCTTGAGTTATCTCATTCTGGATAGCAACTCGAAGGGATGGAAGTTCAACTTCTAGTGGCAGTACAGCTTCAACTCCAAATACTAGAGAGTAAGGAGTGGCTTTGGTTGGCGTTTTGTAAGTTGTACGATACGCCCATAGCGCTTCTGCCATCTTTGTATGCCACTCTCTTTTGTTCTTGGTAAGGATTTTCTTCAACAATTTCACTAGTGTCTTGTTGAAGGCTTCTGCCAGTCCATTTGCTCTTGGATAGTATATAGACGAATATCGCCAATCAATTTTGTGCCGATCAACAAACTTATAAATTTTTGTACTTTTGAAAGCAGTTCCATTGTCTGAGATTATGCGACGCGGCACTCCAAATCTGTAGACAACATTATGGGTGAAGAAGTTGATCACATGCTCGGACGTTATTTCTTTAAATGGGACTGCTTCTGCCCACTTTGAGAAGTAGTCGGTTGCTGCCAAGATGAAGCGGTGTCCTGCTGATGACGGCGGATCTATCGGCCCAATAATATCAGTACCCCAACATTCAAATGGCCAGGATGCTATTGTAGGGTGCAGCGGATTTGGCGGTTGATGTATAACATCACCGTGGATCTGGCACTCATGGCACCTCTTAGCATGATTGATACAATCTCTGACCATGGTCGGCCAATAGTAGCCCATTCTTTTAATTTTGATTGCCATCTTGGGACCTGATTGGTGTGCTCCACAGAGTCCTTCATGAACTTCTGCCATAACTTTATCAGCTTCTTTGGTCCCTAGGCACCTTAGCCACATTTGATCGAAAGCACGTCGATACAATGTGTTGTTGACAAATGCATATCGTAGCGCTCTCTTCTTGATTTGAGCAGCTAGTGATTTGTCTGTTGGCAATTTACTTTCTTTAAAGTAATCAATGAAAGGAAGTCTCCAGTCATCTTCTTCCTCGACATCTAGACAATGCCACCATGATTCTGAAGCTTGACTGGCCTTTCGTCTTTTCTTAGGAACTTGATATTCTTCAAGTTGATCCTCGAGATCAACTGGTTGGGGAGGTTGAGGATCAACTGGAGTTGTATCCTGCTGGCTTGAATTTGGTATTCCCTCTGCCTGTGGGAATTGTAATAATGCTGGCTATAAGATCCGTCGATTGTGCACCATAATTATTATAGGTCATTCGTCGTCCATATTCGTCATTTCTTTAGCCAATTTAGCAAGAGAATCAGCTTTGCCCTTTTGGCCTCGAGGAACTTGAGTTAACTTGACAATTGGAATTTGCTTCATAAGCTCAAGAACTCGCCGATGATAACAGGCCAATTCGAATTTGGTAATTTTGTAAATTCCTAATACTTGATTCACAACCAGTTGAGAATCACCGAAAATTTGGAGATTTTGAATTCGGACATCGATTGCAATCTCCAATCCAGCTATTAGGGCTTCATATTCGGCTTCATTATTTGTCCGAGGTTCAGTCAGACTAAATGAGAATCTCATTATGCCTCCCTCGGGCGCCACGAAAATGAGTCCGATTCCGGCTTGAGCTTTCTCTAGATTTGGAGGCCGAGCACGCTTGATTGACGATGCTCCATCAAAATACATTTCCCATACTCGTAGCATCTCCTCTTTTTCAACATTCATGATCTGCTCGTCAGGTAGATCGTCGTTGAGCGGAGAATCTGCAGGGATAGGATGTGCAGCGAGAAAATCTGCCAACACTTGCCCTTTCACTGCCTTTTGAGGGACATATGTGATATCAAACCGCAGGAGTATCACTGCCCACCTTGCCAAACGACCTGTCAACGCTGGTCTTGTCATCAAGAACTTCAACGGATCGATCTTTGATATCAAGGTGATTTTGTGAGACAACATATAATGGCGGAGCTTCTGAACTGCGAAGATCAGGGCCAAGCAATGCTTCTCGATTGCAGAGTAGCGGATTTCTGCTCCTATCAATCTCCGACTGATGTAGTAGAGTGCATTCTCCTTGCCTTCTTCATTATGCTGGGCCAATAATGCTCCGAGGGACTCTTCTAGTGCTGCCGTATACAGTATAAGAGGCTTCCCCGGGATTGGCGCCGCGAGAATAGGAGGATTCAACAGATATCTTTTGATGCTGTCAAATGCTTCTTGGCACTCTGCATCCCATTTGAAACGGACATCTTTCTTCATTAGTTTTGAAAATGGCTGGCACCTACCTGACAGATTCGATATAAATCGCCGAATGAAAGCCAACTGCCCTTGTAAGGAGCGGAGTTGCCGAAGGTTCTTTGGAGGTGGCATCTCCACGATCGCCTTGATCTTGTTGGGGTCGACTTCGATGCCTCTATGTCGAACAACGTACCCTAGGAATTTCCCTGAGGATACCCCAAATGCACACTTAAAAGGGTTCATCTTCAGATCATACTTTCTGATCCTTTCGAACACAATTCTCAAGTCATCTAAATGGTCTTTTCGGTCCATGCTCATTATGACCAAGTCATCTACATAGCATTCGACCTTTTGATGGATCAAATCATCAAATATACGAGTCATCGCCCGCTGGTAGGTGGCACCAGCGTTCTTCAGGCCGAAGGGCATGACTGTGTAGCAGAATATGCCTATAGGCGTTCTGAATGATGTATGTCTTTCATCTTCATGCGCCATTTTGATTTGATTGTAGCCCGACGATCCGTCCATGAAGGAGAATATATCGTAGTTGGATGTATTGTCAACTAGAAGCTCTGATACTGGGAGCGGAAAGTCATCTTTCGGGCATGCCTTATTGAGGTCCCTGAAGTCGATGCAGATACGAATCTGACCATTCTTCTTCTTTACAGGGACGATATTGGCAATCCAGTCGGCATATTTCTCTTCTCGAATGAAGCCTGCTTCTATGAGCTTCTTCGTTTCTGCAATCACCTGTTCTTCAATCTCCAATCTCATTCTCCTTGGAGCTTGCTTGACAGGTACTGCATCAGGCTTGATTGCTAATCTGTGAACTGCCACATCAGGGGATAAGCCAGGCATCTCAGCATATGTCCAGGCAAAGCAGTCCCTGAATTCACATAGTAACTCTTTTATTTCTTCTACTTGATCTGTTGGTAGAAGAGAGCTAATGAAGGTTGGGCGAGGGTCCTCCTCAGTTCCCAAGTTGACTTCTTTGAGCTCGTCCATCGTAGTAGCTTGTCCACCATCTTCCAGTTCTTCTAGTGCAGGCTCAGCTTCTACGGGTTGATCATCATAAGCATTGGTTTCGTATGTTTCTTCAGCACCATCATCACCGGATTTGATTTCTCCACATGTGATCGCCCGACAAATCTCCTTCCGGAGGAATTTTCTTTTGATGAATCCAATACCTTTATATGCGTCTGTATCCTTCTGCCGTAACGGACGCGGACTCCTCCCATACCAGAGGCCTAAGCTTGTACGGAGCTGTCGTTTGGTAGTAGGAATATTGATTTGCTTTCGTAGCATTCTTTGAATATTTTTGGTATTGAATTTGGGTAGCCTCGTAGAAAATAATTCCTCGGAGTCGAGGAGCATGCAATCCCAGTCATGATTCTCCTCTTCATGAACTCCCGTGGAATATAGCACATCTTTGGCACAGTCCCATTTTACAGGGAGGCAGATAAAGAGTGGAGAGTTCTTCAATTTTATGAACCTCGCGCGAAATGATTTCCTTGAAATGTTGCAAGGGAACACGTGTGACTACGAGTACGCTGTCTGAAATCAACAGACTGTCTATTCTTCTGGAGAACACACTCTGCACTGAGTTCATGTAGATTGAGTCGTAGTCATAATCATCATTTGAAAATTCAATCTGCCTACTCCATTCATCCGTGGACTGGCATACTTTTCGAGATTTGGTAGGAGTAACATCATCTTCATCCGTGTCACTCCCAAGGTGAGGTACATGTTTCTTTTCTTTAGGAATGGTTGGTGATTTGGGAAGAGTTGGCGTCGCTTTCTTTCTTCCTATACGCTTCTTCTCATCTTCTTGCTTGGGTTTCTTTTGCAGTCTTAGAATTTGATGCTCTAGCCTCAAGAGAACTTGACGACTTTTGCTTCTTTGGCATGAAGTACTTAGCATCTTCATAAATTGTTACTTCATGTACTGCAAAGGGCTGAATATCGCCAGAGATCCTGAATTCTTCTCCTTCTCTGAGATACTTCATGCACTGGTGTAATGTTGAAGGGACAACGCCGTATTCATGCAGCCAAGGTCGACCCAATAGCACCTTAAATGAGGTGTCCGCATCAATCACATGAAATTTAGCTTCCGTATGGAGTTCCCCAAATACAAGAGGAAGCATGAACGAACCAAAAGTTTTCTGCCCTTTCTCGTTAAAACCATGCACCATCAACTTGTCTTGCCCAAGATGTTCCACATCGAGGCAGAGGGATCTCAGTGCCTTAAGGCTCATAAGATTTACGGAAGATCCGGGATCAATCAAAATTCGACTGATCATCATACCGTCGCTCTCTGCCGTAACATACAGAGGGCGATTGTGATCCGCCGTTCCAAGCATCATATCATCATTAGCAAAAGTGATGAGGGGCTCATTTTGAGCTTGCAAGACTTCAGTCAAATTGCGTTCAGCGAAATATGCATCATATTTTTCGGGGTCTCTGAGAGTTTGGATCAAAGTTTCTCGAAGGTCTTTAGACATCAAGAGGGCATCATATATGCTGAGTTGTGCTGGGATCTTCCTCAAGTGGGATAAGATATTGTAATCTATCCCCTTAGATGAAGTCTCTTTCTTCTTGGAGTCATTTAGGATAATATCTTCATTGATAATTATCTCTTTTCCTTTATCTTTGTTAGAAATCCCCTTTTTTGGTAGAGGCGACAGTACCTTGCCACTTCTCAACTGTACTTGGGCCACCTCATCTGATTCAGATTTGTTTGATGAAGCATTATCTTCAGAGTCAGCCATTGTTGTGTCTGCGGATTCATCTGTAGACTCAGAATCATCTCCCAACTTCACTTGTTTCATTTGCGATTCTATGCTTGGGTCTGAATCTTCATCATCTGGAAAACATAGATCTTCTGAACTGAATTCCATTGATGATACCATTAGACAGAATTCAGAGGCCGCTTCTTCAGCGTATTTCTCCCTTTCTGCTATTTTTAATGTTGCTGAGATGACTCGGCATATCTCCGTAGGAAGAGATTCATCTTCAGCTTCTTTTTTCTTTTCATTTTTTTTAAGCTCTTTCATAAAATCACTGAGCTTAATAGGCCTCCTGACAGTCTGGTAATATTCACCTAAACTATCAATAGCCTTTTGAGTTGCAGTCTTCTTCGCCACAGGCTTCTTCAACTTGGCTTTCTTCTTAGAAGACTTTGGCTTTGCTTTGCCGAATTTTGACGAGCTAGCTTGGCCAGGTTGCTGTTTAGAAGTGGATGCTTGTGACACAGGCAACCATTTTAGATTCAGCATCGGCTCAGTAGGGGACTTCCACTTGACACCAGGAACTCCTTCAATCTGTTTCAACATCTTTATTGTCTTCTTGGAAACCACCGTTTCCCATTGTTCACCTTGAATAGGTTCTTTTATTTTTTCTTTAAGCGGGAGTACGGAAGAGGACGTGACTATCCGGGTGGATTCTTTTCTGGGACGAACCAACACATTATCTGATAATGTCAGTTCTCCCCTCTTGTACATCTTTTCTAACCAATCTTTGAAGACATAACAATCTTCAATTGGATGGCTAACTACCCGATGATATGGGCAGTAGTTTGGGTCGCCACTGTGTTTAGACTCTTCAGGTCTTTTGCATTCCGGCAATTCTAGACCAGCTTTGAGTGCTTGTCGGAATAGCTTGAAGACACTTTCCCGCTTAAATGAATATTCTTTATTCATTTTCTCCTTAAGGGAGGGGAACGTTCTATCACCAGTTCCTGCAGTCTGCCTCTGGCGCTCTCCTCCACTAGGAAAGACTCGAGGTTTGTCATTTCCTCCAAGTACCAGTTTTGGCTGAGGATTTGAATTGTAAGACTGCTTTGGTTTTTCTTCGTATTGCATAGGCTGTGTTTCCTTTATCCACATTATATACTACCTTTTTACCTTTATCAGGTCTAGGAGGGAATGCGGAGTAAACATCATTTCTTTTAGCATCAGGAGCTTTAGCCTTTTTGGATTTATCAGGGTAGCTTTCAGACTTTGATAAGTTTAACTTCTCAAATTTTGCCACCCTATCCAACAGATCTTGGAAAGTAGTAATTGAAGTCATGCATAAGAAGGGTTGCATTTTATCATCAATGTTTCCCATCAGTAATTGAACTGCATGTTCTTCTTCTAGTTGCTGGTCGCACTTCATGCTGAGATTGCGCCAGCGTGTTATGTATCTCGTTACTGATTCATCCTTTCTCCTTTTATCAAGGGCAAGATCAGCAATGGTAGTCTTCTCTGTTGCACTGGCAAATCTTTTCACGAATAAGGCCTCCAGCTCCGCAAAGGTCTTCAGTGAATCATTCGGTAGTTCGGCATACCATTCGAAAGCAGTTCCACTCAAGCTGCTTACGAATTGCCTGAATAGCAGAGCATCATTACCCCCTGTGTTCCCACAGGTTGCTTTGAACTGCGCTAGATGCTGTCTGGGATTTTTATTGCCATCGAAGATATTGAACTTCGGCACAGAATATCCCTTTGGATATGGCACCTGATCATACTCTGCTGGGTACGGGCGATCTTTTCCTACCAACTTCTCTGCCTGTTCAGCAGCTATAATGGCCTTAATCTTTTCGCTAATTAAGCCATCAAGCTGTGCTGTAGTTACAGGCTCAGAGGCACTCGCCACATTTTGTGGAGTACGCTGGCGGGTTGGATCATTAGTTTCTTTGCCACCTTCAAGTACACCTTTCACTCCTGAGGCTTGAGGCGCTTGAGGGTTTTGAGAATTAGCAGCTTGGTTGATGGGTTGAGCCGGTGCAGGGCCCACAGAAGTGGTTTTCTGCATCATCTCCATCATGGCCGTCATCTGAGTCATCATCTCAGTCATTTTATCATTTAACTGAGAGATTTCTCTGTCTTTCCTTCGCATCTGTCGCCTCATCTGATTTCTCATTTCAGCGAGCGGTGTGATGTCTTCACCTCCGAAGGGATTTCTCCAACCTCTTCTTCTTCCTCATCTCCTTCTTCTGAGGAGCGAGCACTTTGGCTAGCAATGGATCTAGCCCTGTGGCGACGTCGATAAACACGTACGCGCGGCTGTGATTGTTGGTCTTCTTCATCACCATCATCATCTTCAACATCAATGTGGCTGACCATACGAACCATTTCGATCTCCATAGTATCATCATCGTCATATTCTTTTTCATCTTCTCGTACCTGAATTTCTGAGCGGCGTCGCCATTGAATTTCAGGCTCTTGATTTGGAATGATTACTTCTTCGATCTGCGGACTACGATCGAAATGAACTTCCTCTTTGGCTGAAGTAGGAGAATGACGGGATCTCCTGGAAGACTCTCCAGGATGTCGACCGTCCATATAATTGTCGTCATTATGGGCCTTCTTTCGGACCCATTTATGATGAGTTCTGTTAGTAGGGGCGGATCTCCGGTAGACAGCTCCGGATGTCACGCTTGACTTATCTTTTTCTTCAAAGAACTTTTCATTTCGAGGCTTCGGCCTCCAAACTTGTTTGCCTTTCTGCTGGGCCCTTTCGGCGACGGATTCTTGGACACGGGGTCCAAGTGTCACGCCCCGATGTGCTTCCCGCGGAACTTGGCGTTGGTAATTTCTTTGTTTGGCTATCACAACAGACGATAGCCTCTCTCTTGGAGGAGTTCTTCGGGCCTCAACAATCAGTGGCCTCTGGAACTTCTTTTCTTTTTCATTAGCCCTTCTCCTTGACTGTCTTCAGTACACGGTGTACCCGGGCAGACAGACGTTCAGGCTCTCTTATCTTCTGAGGGGCTGGAACTTCAGGTCGACGCTCCCAAAAAGATTTCTTGAGCTCACCAGAAGAGCTATTTCTTTTTATCCACTTTAGATTGGCGAACTTATTCTGAGTGGGGATATGATCTTTGATTCTGGTGCTGGCAGATTGGAGGGATGGACTGGTACAGGTAACTGCTGAGCTCGCAGCTCTGCATTTCTCTTCCTCCTTTGCCTTCTAGTAAGCCTTCCTCCAGATGAAGAAGCTTCATTATCATACCTCCCAGGTGCAACAGTCTCTCTGGGTAGAGCTGTGGTGTTTGCAGTCACCACAGAGATCTTTCTTCCAGTGACAACCCTCTTTGCAGTAAGGGTCTCAGGTTGGGATAGTCTTTCAAAGACAGAAGTTCTTCCTTGAGCAGTACCTCTGGCAGCAGTCCTTGCAGAAACGGATCTTCCAGAAGTTCTTCTGAGTTTACGCCGTACACAGGAACGGCTGCAGCCTTGCAGTAGCTGCTGAGAATTCGAGCCCACCAAAGTGGATGGTGGCTCTAGTATTTCCAGTTTCAATGACAGCATTCGCCAGTTGAATTCTGGCTCCTCGTCCCAGTTGGACGGTCATTGGGGTGTCCTGCATTTCCATTCTACAAAAATGAAAGACAGGAGTTAGTGATCAGAATTGATACATCACCCACGCTTTCTTACAAAGAAATAACGCAGAACCAACAGTAGAAGCAGGAAAGTTAGCATGGAATTAAAAATCCTGCTAAATGAATTTCTATTGATCTTATTTAAAATTCATTTTCAGGAACTTCAATAATGGATCTTTGGACATAAAAACTAAATGTCACATCCTGATGTTCACCATATAGAGCATAGCATTTTGGCTGCTACTATAACATTTATATGACTAGCCAAAGATGGAAAGAGAAACCATTCCCCAGCGGAGTCGCCAGAAATCTGTGGGCTCCGAAAATTCGGCCCCGGCCTCCGCTCGCTTTTTCTTATTCGGCGAGGGAGTTTTAACGAACTAAGTTCCGAGGTAAATTTTGGAAGGCAGATGGGTTTGTAGATAAGACACTACCCAGAGATTTCGCCCTCATTTTGTGAGGACTTTATGATCTGAGTTCTGGTTTCCTATAGGCGCAAGCCCCTATAGTTAATTACCCCTCCCGATCACGGGAGAGAACTTTCGATTAAGGCTAGTCGTCGATCAGATACGTATAGAGATACGTGTATCTGGCATATAGTAGCAGCATAGGTTTAGGTATTTTGAAATTGGGTTTGGATATTTGTAAAGGTTTGGAAAGTTTGGAAATAATTGAGATTTGGAGATTTTGATATTCAAAATAGGAATTGCACCATCTTGTACTTAAAGCGGATGGTGGGGAATGGATGATGGACCCGATCAAGATCCCATGGTTCCGTCGTCCCGGGCCATCGTGGTCCCTGGTCTACTTAGTCAGAGGAGGTAGTCGACCCAACCTGACAGAAGGATCCTTGTCGGCAGCCATGGGTTGCTTCGTCCAAGGGGACCTTGTAGACCGGGGTTGAATGTTTGTCTAAGGGGACAAATTTGAATCCACCTTAGCTAACAGAGGGCTTTGTGCCCTATCGATCATATCCTATTGATTCATATCTCAAGGATTTAACGCCATTAAGGAGCGTATCGGCTCTGGCCATAACCGCTATCTGTGGTGCCATTTGGCGGCGAAACCACGCGGTTCAGAGGACCCCGGGTCGTCGTAACCGTTTATCCTGCGGTGGCCATTTAGCGGCAGACCGCCGGTTAGAGGACACGTACCACGTCCTTACTGGCAGGAGATTGTTGAGAATGGATCCTAGTGATATTTTCGATTAGGCATTTGGCTCTTTGTGAGCTAGAGTTTATTTGAATTTGTCCACCCCGGCAGACTGTTGCGGAGGGTGGATGGGTTTTGCTTTTAGTGTGGATGGATTTATTTCAAATTTAAATATCTTGGAATTTGGGATTGATTTGGATTTCTGGAGTATGGATTTTGTGTGGATTTTGAGTATTTGGAAGACATTTGAAATATTTGAGAACCCCTCCGGTTGAGATCTTCAATCAACGCGGCCATCATCGGGGTGTTTAGGAGTCATTTCCATTTGATTGAACCTTGTCGACCTATCAACTTATCGATAGGGGATCGGGTTTCTCGTAGGCTTTGTGCCTTTTGTTTAGTGAATTCTCTTGATTTTAGGCTTTGAAGGCCTAAAAAGAATGTATTTAAACAAATACACCGTTCGATACATCCGTGTATTTTGTTAGGTAGTTCGAATCTTGTCGACTTCTATTGATCCGTATAGAAGGATCGGATTCGAACTTGAATTCACTTGTCAACCCCGCGTAGCATCTATAGGCGTCACGTGGTGTACCAATAACACGCTCGCCAGGGCCCATGCGGGTTGAGATTGTATTTACCCCTTGTGTACCTATGTGTATACAAACTAAGGTGCACGTGCATGGGTACTTTGAAATAATTATAGACGCCTTCTGTCTGCTTGTGCGAATGTTGCAGATCCGTGGCGTTGAGTTGTAGATCGTAGACGCCTTCTGTCTGCTTATATATGTGTTGCAGATCCGGTGGCGATTTGGTCTTAATGTTGACCCCTCCCCCTTTCTCAATCATCGGGAAGGATTTTCTGGATTCTGGAGTCAAAGACTGCTAATTTGGGAGAACTCCCTTCAGGATCTTTGGCGTAGTAGACTTGTTATTTTCAGTATTTATGGGTATCATAACTGTTTTCCTCTTGGATTTAGGGATTTTGGATCACCGGGAAGTTTAGCTCGGATTTGTCCAAACATCTCTTCCATTCTGCAATAGTGTTCCTTTTCGTACATCGGGTTTCTTTGTACCCGGCGTACTTGTAGATTTTGATCACCATTGTCGTAGGTGATATTTGTACTCGTGTCCACAGTGATTCGTTGTTCTTTCAATACACTGTTGTTATCCACAAGAATCCCTTTGCAGGGGACTGTCGTTGTAGGTAATATCCGTACTTGTGTCCACAGTGATTCGTTGTGCCTACGAGGTACTCACTGTTGTTATCCACAAGCTGGTTGTATCCATTTACGAGGACTCGTTGCGTCCGCCACGAGCTCCTGAACTGTTCGTAGGAGACCCACTGTTTCCTACATCATGTCCACCTATCACCAATCTCAGATGGGTTTAATGTCTGGGTTTGTTTATAGAGGACAGGTCTTTGACTATCTAATAGTAGTGTTGCCTTCTCAATCAACAGGCATATGCAGGCATTGTCGTAGGAGTTCGTTGCATTCATCTTTTGTGTGCATCGAGATTTCATCTCCTACTTGCAACTTATTGTTAGCTTGGACGACTGTGCACTTAGATCTTGATTTGTTCATTCATCTAAAGCCCAGTTCTATGTATTCCATTGAACCCGAGTTCAAGGTTCAACTCATGCTTGAGTCTTGTGTGTGTTCTTGAAAGTTCAAGTTCTTTATTGCTCATGTCAAATTTGGATCCAACTTGAGTTCAATTTGAGTCTGAGTTCTATGTTCGGGTCCCCTGATATTGCACAGTTCGAGTTTCAAGAACAAGTTCAAGTGCTTTCAAAGTCTTCTGGGATCTTTTGAAGTCCTTGCAAGTTAAATTTCATGTTCAAATTGATTTGAATTTGGTTCAAGTATGATTTTATTCTTATTTGAGTTTGAACCTTTATAATCATCTAGAATTTTGGTTCTGATTTAGGTCCACAAGTCCTTTGTTCTTGTACAGGTCCTCTGCTCATTTGGTTCAAGTTCCGTACATTTCTGTTCAAGTACATGTCTTCTACATTGTTGCTCAAGAAGGTCTTTATATTGTTCAAGTTTCTTGTGCTCTTCAGTGAAAATTTCGGCAGCACCCCGGCATATCCCCCGTTTGGGGGGAAATTGGGGAGCTGGCCTTCCCACCACGCTACTAGAGCGTGTATGGTAGGTGTTCGTAGACACCGCGGCCGTACAAATTTTCATCCCACCACGCTACAAGAGCGTGTATGGGGCCTTCAGCAGTACCCGTACCAGAACAGCAGTGACGTACCAGAACAGCAGTAACTCCCCACCACGCTACAAGAGCGTGTATAGGGCTCTCGCCGCCTCGTCGTATGCTTCGCACCGGACTCCCTCCTACCGTGCTACAAGAGCGCGTATAGGTGGTTCCCCGGTCCGCTGCAAACGTCGAGGATGAGATTTGGAACATCATACCTTTGCATAGCAGTCGTCGGCGGTGTCGGTGTCGATGTCGAGGTCGAGGTCGTCCCCACCACGCTACAAGAGCGTGTATAGGGCTTACCCGCCTCGTCGTATGCTTCGCACCGGGCTCCCTCCCACCGTGCTACAAGAGCGCGTATAGGTGGTTCCCCGGTCCGCTGCAAACGTCGAGAACGGGATTGGAGTTAGAAATTTATACCTTGGAACCCGGCGAGGTGAGTTGTCGGCGACTGTCGGCAGTGTAGGCTCGTGGACCGAGGCAAGAGGTCAAGCATATGTCATTTGCAATTAATTGTTTATTTATAACTAAAGCAATAATTATATTTAATTATAATTAATATTATTTAATTATAATAAATTATACTTAAATAATTAAACAATTAATTAGAATTAGTAATAATTAACTATTTAATTATAATTAATCTATTAATTATAATTGATTATAATTAGTTATAACTAATTATAATTAATAATAATTAATATGAATTAATAATAATTAACAGTTAAATATTATTATAATAATTAACTACATTTAATTATAATTAATTATAATATATGTATAATTAATAATTAATTATAATTAATAAAAATAATCATTAAATTAATTATAATTAAAATTAATTATATAATTAAAAAAAATCTCTCCCTCACTCTCTGTTTCAGAAGATTTACGGGATTTGGCCAGAGTAGCGCACGAAAGGGGCAAAGTTACCTTCACACCGGCGAGCTTCTGTGCTCGTTTCCGATCAAAATGTGTGACTTCCGATCCGGCGAGAAAGGAAAGTCGCAGAAGGTGTGGAGTCGAACAGCCCTACAGGATCCGAAGAAGCGGCGTGTGTGATCTCACGACTGACGAGCTCCCGTCGTTGCTCTGGATCAAAATGCCGTAACTTTCGATCCGCAGAATGTCGTCGAAGGAGCAGTCGGCCGAACAGCCTCGAAGGAGCCGAGAAGCGATGAAAGGCAGAAAGTTAATTTCACAGTCGGCGAGCTCCGTTGTTGTTCCGATCAAACTGTCGTAGCTTCCGAGCCGACCGAAAGGGAAGTCGTCACTGGAGCTAAGTCGAATAGCCACGAGGGGTCGGAGAAGCCGCTCGAAAGGGAGAAAGTTGCCTCTGCAGCCGGCGAGCTCCTTTGCTTCCGATCAAGATGTCTTAACTTTCGATCCTACAGGAGGCGAGAGTCCGTCGAATGCGCGAGATACCGAGAGAGAGCGAGAGGAAAAGAGCCGCAGCTCTCGTTTCTCCAATATTTAATCGCGACAGAGGGATCGTGTGAGGACATGGGAGAAGGGACGTCGACGTGCTGAATTCGGCGCTCGACGTGCGGGGCAGGTACGAATTTTTTTTTTTTTGTTTTCTTTGTTTTGTTTTATACGGCGGCAGGTTAACAAATGCCCCCAACAAATGTGGTAGGCGTCTGGAGCGGGCCACGTTTGTTGCATGCTGATTGACCCTGTGGATCTCTAGATATCTATTCTAGACGTCACACAAGGATTTTCATTTAGTGGATCTCCAAAAATTGTTTGGATGTCACACTAACTTTCTTTTAGTGGATCTCCAAAATCTTGTTTGGATGTCACACTAAAATTTTCATTTTGTGGATCTCCAAAATTTGCTTGGATGTCACACTAATATTCTTTCTCCACTGCGCTTCTAGATGTATCCATAGATGGTTGATATCTTATCTTTGTAGATTGACGTTAGTGGATAGCATATGCTCAAGATTTTTTTTATCATATGCTTGTATTTTGATGAAATTTTAAATATTTATTTGGGGATCTCGGCATGCAGCGCGATGTCGACCCAAATAAATTTTAAAGCCCCCAGTCTTTTAGGGACATTTGTAGATGTCATCAAGGTGCTCAATCTGCAACTTTTGCTTGAGTCCTGAGATTTTGATTTTTCTGTCCTGTGCTTTGTGCTGCGGACTTGATGAATGATTGTCTGATTTATCTTTGCTGACTTGTCAGAATTTTATTTTCCTTCTGCCCTATGCTTCTAGCTTTGGCGGGCTTGATGAAGGAGTAGATGCAATGACCTAAACCCTTAGGCTTGTATTAGGTCGATGGCGAAAAGTCATCAGTCCAGAGCTTTATGCATAACGGACTTGTTGGTGACGGAATTCCCTTAGTTCGGCCTAAGACTTTTCATGAACTTTGGGATAGTTTTCTTCGGTCCTTTGCTTTGTGCTTCGACGGACTTGTTGAAGAAAAATTCCTTCTATCCTCGCTTTGTGCTTTACGGATTTGTTGAAGGATTTGCAGGTTATGGATTCAGTTGATAATACCGAATGTAGGTAGTATCTTTCGATCAAGATGTCTTAACTTTCGATCCTACAGGAGGCGAGAGTCGTCGAATGCGCGAGATACCGAGAGAGAGCGAGAGGAAAGAGCCGCAGCTCTCGTTTCTCCAATATTTAATCGCGGCAGAGGGATCGTGTGAGGACGTGGGAGAAGGACGTCGACGTGCTGAATTCGGCGCTCGACGTGCGGGGCAGGTACGAATTTTTTTTTTTTGTTTTCTTTGTTTTGTTTTATACGGCGGCAGGTTAACAGATACTCACCCTTTTATGAAGGGGCCTCAATCAACGCAACTAATACATAATATTTCTTAAGATAAGGACTATTATGGTCCTCATAGGTCATTATCCATCAATGTCCACCAATTGGTATGAACCGCCTTCATAGGCCTGTTCGACCATAAAAGGCCGTCCCATGAGGGCTCAAACTTACCACCAATCCTATGATGGGAAAGAATCGTGCATCGCAACACTAGGACCAAATTTCCATCCTTGAAGCTCCTAGGCCGTACTTGTTGAGTCTAGTAATTAGGTTGTTAAGCCTAAGTTAATGTCCCAAGGCTACCAAAGAGGGGGTGAATTGGTAGTTTTAAAAAATTTTAATCCCTCTTTGAATTTAAGTTGAACCGAAATGAAAATTTTTTTTAAGTTTTTTCTAGAAAATGTTTTTCAACCACAGAGTTCTTAAAAATAAAAATAAAATGCGGAAACGTAAAAACTGTAAAGTAAATGACACCAAATTTATAGTGGTTCGGTCTATAACCAGACCCACATCCACTCCCCAGAGGCACCCTCTGAGTATTGCACTAATATCAATAGTGACTCTCCTTTTGCACCCACAGCAAGGCGGAGAAGCCTTTACACACACTCTTTTCACCACTACCCGGTGCGGCAGAGAACCGTCATCTTTTACATAATCCCCAGTGTTGGCAGAGAAACCGTCCGTCCTTTCACACACTCTCCTAGTGGGGGCAGAGAACCCTTCCGTCCTTTCACACTCTCCTAGTGTGGGCAGAAACCCTACCGTCCTTTCACACTCCTCCTAGTGTGGGCAGAGAACCCTACAGATGTTCACACTCTCCAAGTGTAACGAAAGCACCCTTTCGGCTATTCACACCTCGCAA